>CAKALS010000027.1:2108602-2111102 GCA_916701275.1 Sebastes miniatus
AACACCACCTGACCAACACCACCTCTACACCACCTTACCAACACCACCTTACCAACACCACCAACACCACCTACCAACACCACCTGACCAACACCACCTGACCAACACCACCTACCAACACAGCCTCAACAGCTTTCAAACTAAACAAAATGTAGGAGCCAAAGTGTGTATTTAGCCTGTTGTTTATCATTATTATCATTATTATCATTATTATTATTATTATTATTCTTTTGGTTATCATCACTGCCGGTAGTTGACACGGGGGTGTGGTTTCACCTATTGTTACCGGTTCAGTTGGACCGTTGGAGTCGGACAGAGGGAGAGAGACACGTTTAGTTATTCCAGTTATTGTTTGTGATTCCTTTCATTTAATAAACAGTTAAACACATCTGGAATGTATTAAACAGTTAAACACATCTGGAATGTAATAAACAGTTAAACACATCTGGACTTTTTGGACTTTCTGAAACCAGTCACACAGTCTAGAGCCGACTGCCTTCAGCCTCTTAGTGGCTTTTTAATTGATAGTAGTCGCTACAGGAAACACCATAAAGCAGCTCCAGAGAGATGAGCCCTGCTCAAACAGAGCAGGGCGAAGAGTTGGCACAAAGGATTCCATTGTTTGCTTGTTAAAGGAGGGAGAGGGGAGTCTGGCTGCAGCTGCAGGGCTCAACGTGACACAGGAACTACAGACGGGTTTGGACATGCAGGCAGGGACCAGGGAGGAATTCAGGGAGGAATCCAGGGAGGAATCCAGGGAGGAATCCAGGGGGGTGGGGGGGGCTGTGAGGTAGAGGAGCGACGAGGGTCTTTATAGGCAGATTAGATAAGAGCAGAATCATCAGGTTAACAGAGGAGGAGGAGGAGATAGACCTGAACAGACGGGATGATGGAGTCAGATGTTGTCAGGTAAACAGAGGCTGTAGATGTGATATCATCATAAATTCCTGCTGTGATTGGTTGCTCTGGTTGCCAAGGCTCCGTAGCCCGGAGGCGTGCCGCGGAGGCTGGACCCTGGACCCAGGAACCCCTCCCTCACTCTCAGGTAGTATAAAAAGAGCTGAGTCCAAACTGTGCTTCACTCCCTCGTCTCCATCCAGAGCAGACAGACTCCTCCACCATGACCTCCTACAACCGCTCCAACACCTTCTCCACCGGAAGCCGTCTCGGCTCCATGAGGGCCCCCAGCGTGTATGGCGGCGCCGGCGGCTTTGGAGTCCGCATCTCCAGCATGAGCGCTCCCAGAAGCTTCTCTTCTGCTGGCGCAGGGTTTTCCGCCGCCAGTGCCAAGGCCGGTGCCGGAGCCGGAGCCGGCGCCGGCTTCCAGCTGGCCGACGCCATGGACATCAACGACAACAAGAAGGCCACCATGCAGAACCTGAACGACCGCCTGTCCACCTACCTGAACAAGGTGCGCAACCTGGAGAAGGCCAACGCCGAGCTGGAGCTGAAGATCAGGCAGTTCCTGGAGAACAAGACCAAACCTGAGGGCCACGACTGCGTCGCATTCAAGGTCGCCATCAGCGACCTGCAGGACCAGGTGAGTCCAGGCTCTGATCCTGTACGTAGGTTAGTTTATGTCAAAAGGAAAGAGGCTCAGAAGAAGGAATAGAAATGTGAGATCATGTGAACACAAAGCTTAAATCTTAACAGCCATTGTCCTCCTAAAACGCCCCCAGCCAGACGTGGACAGATGGAAAGGTGTACAGATGGACAGGTACATAGGTGTATAGGTGTACGGGTGTACGGGTGTACGGGTGTACAGGTACATAGGTTCACAGGTGTACAGGTGTACAGGTGCAACGCAGCCAGACATGGTGTGTTGTTTCCTGCAGGATAAATACAGGTGCAGCAGCCACACCCAAAACACACTGAGGCCACCTGAAGCAGAAACCGGCTCCAGCTGTAGTTTTGCATGATGTTCATACAAGAACCACTGAAACAATGAGAGGAAATTTGACTTGTATTTGAATAGTCTAATCTATTTATAATCAGTTGTGTAGCAGCCTCATGAAACTGTGTTCAGAGCAGGCAGAAACTTATATACATCCACAAATTAAAGTTCCTTTTCAGTTTTAGTTTAAAGTAGAAACAAACCTGCAGACACGCCCAACCGGTTCCTCTCCTGGATCCTCAAATTACCCTCCTGAAAGTCGGGTGTTTCCCCATTCCCCTCATTACAGTTAGGCAGCGTCTAGTGGCTCTTAGTGGAACTGCAGGCTTACATACTGTTACACAAGACAATATAAAAAACTATATATATAGATACGACTTTTCAAGTCAAAATTTTGTGATTTACCAGGACAGAATTATGAGACAGTAAGTCAAACTTTCTGCTTCTTAAGTCATAGTTTTGACTTACTGTATGAAACTGAAATGACTAATGTTTAATATATCCATTAAGTCCCATTAAGTCCACTCCAGAGAGCAATAACAGCAAAGAAGTGTGTGAAATAAGAGTGACAAACAGGAGACTGTCATCTGCATACAGGGTGATTTA
>CAKALS010000027.1:2116102-2136102 GCA_916701275.1 Sebastes miniatus
TAAAACAGTAATAGTAATAAAACAGTAATAGTAATAATATTGTAATAGTAATAATATAGTAATAGTAATAAAACAGTAATAGTAATAGTAATAAAACAGTAATAGTAATAATATAGTAATAGTAATAATATAGTAATACTAATAAAACAGTAATAGTAATAATATTGTAATAGTAATAGTAATAAAACAGTAATAGTAATAATATAGTAATAGTAATAATATAGTAATAGTAATAAAACAGTAATAGTAATAATATAGTAATAGTAATAATAATATTGTAATAGTAATAATATTGTAATAGTAATAAAACAGTAATAGTAATAATATAGTAATAGTAATAAAACAGTAATAGTAATAAAACAGTAATAGTAATAATATAGTAATAGTAATAATATAGTAATACTAATAAAACAGTAATAGTAATAATATAGTAATAGTAATAATTTAGTAATACTAATAAAACAGTAATAGTAATAATATAGTAATAGTAATAATATAGTAATAGTAATAATTTAGTAATACTAATAAAACAGTAATAGTAATAATATAGTAATAGTAATAATATAGTAATAGTAATAATTTAGTAATACTAATAAAACAGTAATAGTAATAATATAGTAATAGTAATAATATAGTAATAGTAATAATATAGTAATAGTAATAATTTAGTAATACTAATAAAACAGTAATAGTAATAATATAGTAATAGTAATAATATAGTAATAGTAATAATTTAGTAATACTAATAAAACAGTAATAGTAATAAAACAGTAATAGTAATAATATTGTAATAGTAATAAAACAGTAATAGTAATAATATAGTAATAGTAATAATATAGTAATAGTAATAATATAGTAATAGTAATAAAACAGTAATAGTAATAATATAGTAATAGTAATAATATAGTAATAGTAATAAAACAGTAATAGTAATAAAACAGTAATAGTAATAATATAGTAATAGTAATAATTTAGTAATACTAATAAAACAGTAATAGTAATAATATAGTAATAGTAATAATTTAGTAATACTAATAAAACAGTAATAGTAATAATATAGTAATAGTAATAATACAGTAATAGTAATAAAACAGTAATAGTAATAATATTGTAATAGTAATAATATAGTAATAGTAATAAAACAGTAATAGTAATAATATAGTAATAGTAATAATATAGTAATAGTAATAAAACAGTAATAGTAATAAAACAGTAATAGTAATAAAACAGTAATAGTAATAATATAGTAATAGTAATAAAACAGTAATAGTAATAAAACAGTAATAGTAATAATATAGTAATAGTAATAATTTAGTAATACTAATAAAACAGTAATAGTAATAATATAGTAATAGTAATAATTTAGTAATACTAATAAAACAGTAATAGTAATAATATAGTAATAGTAATAATACAGTAATAGTAATAAAACAGTAATAGTAATAATATTGTAATAGTAATAATATAGTAATAGTAATAAAACAGTAATAGTAATAATATAGTAATAGTAATAATATAGTAATAGTAATAAAACAGTAATAGTAATAATATAGTAATAGTAATAAAACAGTAATAGTAATAGTAATAATATAGTAATAGTAATAAAACAGTAATAGTAATAAAACAGTAATAGTAATAATATTGTAATAGTAATAATATAGTAATAGTAATAAAACAGTAATAGTAATAGTAATAAAACAGTAATAGTAATAATATAGTAATAGTAATAATATAGTAATAGTAATAAAACAGTAATAGTAATAATATAGTAATTGTAATAATAATATTGTAATAGTAATACTATTGTAATAGTAATAAAACAGTAATAGTAATAAAACAGTAATAGTAATAATATAGTAATAGTAATAATATAGTAATAGTAATAAAACAGTAATAGTAATAAAACAGTAATAGTAATAATATAGTAATAGTGGTATGAGGTAGTTTTTTTGTCCAGTGCTTTAAGAGCTGGTTTAAAGGCTAAAGCCTCGTCTAGCATACTGCTGAATACATCACTTTAACCGTCACATACTGCATACTACTGAGGAACGCAGTATGTAGTATGTACTGTGTACTGCGTTCCTCAGTAGTATGCTGTATACAGTATACATACTACATACTACTGAGGAACGCAGTATGTATACTGCGTTCCTCAATAGTATGCAGTATGTACTGTATACTGCATACTGCATACTGCATACTGCGTACTACGTTCGTAAGTAGTATGTAGTATGTATACTGTATACAGCATACTACTGTGGAACGCAGTATACTGCGTTCGTAAGTAGTATGCTGTTTACTACTGAGGAATGCAGAATGCAGTATGTACTGTGTACTGCGTACCGCAGTAGTATACAGTAGTATAAAGTAGCATACAGTAGTAAACACTATTATACAGTAGTATACAGTAGTATACAGTAGTGTACAGTAGTGTACAGTAGTATACAGTAGTATACAGTAGTTTACAGTAGTATACAGTAGCATACAGTAGCATACACTATTATACAGTAGCATACAGTAGTATACAGTAGTGTACAGTAGTATACACTATTATACAGTAGCATACAGTAGTATACAGTAGTATACAGTAGCATACAGTAGTATACACTATTATACAGTAGTGTACACTATTATACAGTAGTATACAGTAGTGTACAGTAGTATACAGTAGCATACAGTAGTATACACTATTATACAGTAGCATACAGTAGTGTACAGTAGTATACACTATTATACAGTAGCATACAGTAGTATACAGTAGTGTACAGTAGTATACAGTAGTATACAGTGGTTTACAGTAGTGTACAGTAGTATACAGTAGTATACAGTAGTATACACTATTATACAGTAGTGTACACTATTATACAGTAGTATACAGTAGTGTACAGTAGTATACAGTAGCATACAGTAGTATACACTATTATACAGTAGCATACAGTAGTGTACAGTAGTATACAGTAGTGTACAGTAGTATACACTATTATACAGTAGCATACAGTAGTGTACAGTAGTGTACAGTAGTATACAGTAGTATACAGTAGTATACACTATTATACAGTAGTGTACACTATTATACAGTAGTATACAGTAGTATACACTATTATACAGTAGTGTACACTATTATACAGTGGTATACAGTAGTGTACAGTAGTATACAGTAGCATACAGTAGTATACAGTAGTGTACAGTAGCATACAGTAGTATACAGTAGTGTAAAGTAGTATACAGTAGTATACAGTAGTGTACAGTAGTGTACAGTAGTATACAGTAGCATACAGTAGTGTACAGTAGTATACAGTAGCATACAGTAGTATACAGTAGTGTACAGTAGCATACAGTAGCATACAGTAGTATACAGTAGTATACAGTAGCATACAGTAGTATACACTATTATACAGTAGCATACAGTAGTGTACAGTAGTATACACTATTATACAGTAGCATACAGTAGTATACAGTAGTGTACAGTAGTATACAGTAGTATACACTATTATACAGTAGTGTACACTATTATACAGTAGTATACAGTAGTATACACTATTATACAGTAGTATACAGTAGTGTACAGTAGTATACAGTAGCATACAGTAGTATACACTATTATACAGTAGCATAAAGTAGTGTACAGTAGTATACAGTATTGTACAGTAGTATACAGTAGTGTACAGTAGTGTACAGTAGTATACAGTAGTGTACAGTAGCATACAGTAGTATACAGTAGTGTACAGTAGTATACAGTAGTGTACAGTAGTATACAGTAGTGTACAGTGGCATACAGTAGCGTACAGTAGTATACAGTAGCATACAGTAGTGTACAGTAGTGTACAGTAGCATACAGTAGTATACAGTAGTATACAGTAGTGTACAGTAGCATACAGTAGTATACAGTAGTATACAGTAGCATACAGTAGTATACACTATTATACAGTAGTGTACAGTAGTATACAGTAGCATACAGTAGTATACACTATTATACAGTAGCATACAGTAGTGTACAGTAGTATAAACTATTATACAGTAGCATACAGTAGTATACAGTAGTGTACAGTAGTATACAGTAGTATACAGTAGTATACAGTAGTATACACTATTATACAGTAGTGTACACTATTATACAGTAGTATACAGTAGTATACACTATTATACAGTAGTGTACACTATTATACAGTAGTATACAGTAGTGTACAGTAGTATACAGTAGCATACAGTAGTATACACTATTATACAGTAGCATACAGTAGTGTACAGTAGTATACAGTAGTGTACAGTAGTATACAGTCGTGTACAGTAGTGTACAGTAGTATACAGTAGCATACAGTAGTGTACAGTAGTGTACAGTAGCATACAGTAGTATACAGTAGTGTACAGTAGCATACAGTAGTATACAGTAGTATACAGTAGCATACAGTAGTATACACTATTATACAGTAGTGTACAGTAGTATACAGTAGCATACAGTAGTATACACTATTATACAGTAGCATACAGTAGTGTACAGTAGTATAAACTATTATACAGTAGCATACAGTAGTATACAGTAGTGTACAGTAGTATACAGTAGTATACAGTAGTTTACAGTAGTGTACAGTAGTATACAGTAGTATACACTATTATACAGTAGTGTACACTATTATACAGTAGTACACAGTAGTATACACTATTATACAGTAGTGTACACTATTATACAGTAGTATACAGTAGTGTACAGTAGTATACAGTAGCATACAGTAGTATACACTATTATACAGTAGCATACAGTAGTGTACAGTAGTATACAGTAGTGTACAGTAGTATACAGTCGTGTACAGTAGTGTACAGTAGTATACAGTAGTTTACAGTAGTGTACAGTAGCGTACAGTAGTATACAGTAGTGTACAGTAGCATACAGTAGTATACAGTAGTGTACAGTAGTTTACAGTAGTATACAGTAGTATACAGTAGTGTACAGTAGTATACAGTAGCATACAGTAGTGTACAGTAGTATACAGTAGCATACAGTAGTATACAGTAGTGTACAGTAGCATACAGTAGTATACAGTAGTATACAGTAGCATACAGTAGTATACACTATTATACAGTAGTGTACAGTAGTATACAGTAGCATACAGTAGTATACACTATTATACAGTAGCATACAGTAGTGTACAGTAGTATACACTATTATACAGTAGCATACAGTAGTATACAGTAGTGTACAGTAGTATACAGTAGTATACAGTAGTATACACTATTATACAGTAGTATACAGTAGTATACACTATTATACAGTAGTGTACACTATTATACAGTAGTATACAGTAGTGTACAGTAGTATACAGTAGCATACAGTAGTATACACTATTATACAGTAGCATACAGTAGTGTACAGTAGTATACAGTAGTGTACAGTAGTATACAGTAGTGTACAGTAGTGTACAGTAGTATACAGTAGTTTACAGTAGTGTACAGTAGCGTACAGTAGTATACAGTAGTGTACAGTAGCATACAGTAGTATACAGTAGTGTACAGTAGTGTACAGTAGCATACAGTAGCGTACAGTAGTGTACAGTAGTTTACAGTAGTATACAGTAGTGTACAGTAGTGTACAGTAGCATACAGTAGCATACAGTAGTATACAGTAGTGTACAGTAGTGTACAGTAGCATACAGTAGCATACAGTAGCATACAGTAGCATACAGTAGTATACAGTAGTTTACAGTCGGCAGCTTCTAATACAGTCTTTTGTTTGATAGATATTCTACAGAAGTCACTAAATGACTTATAGAATATTATTTCAGTATCTTAGACACTTTGATATGATGGGTAAAATATGCGTTTGTTTTAATATAGTAAATATGATCCAGACTGATCCACTCCAACCAGACGGTGGCGGTAATTCACCAAATCCTTGGCTGTATTCATACGGCTTCATCCTAGTCTTTAGTAATATTCACACTGCTTCATCCTAGTCTTTAGTAATATTCATACTGCTTCATCCTAGTCTTTAGTAATATTCACACTGCTTCATCCTAGTCTTTAGTAATATTCATACGGCTTCATCCTAGTCTTTAGTAATATTCACACTGCTTCATCCTAGTCTTTAGTAATATTCATACTGCTTCATCCTAGTCTTTAGTAATATTCATACTGTAACATCCTAGTCTTTAGTAATATTCATACTGCTTCATCCTAGTCTTTAGTAATATTCATACTGTAACATCCTAGTCTTTAGTAATATTCATACAGCTTCATCCTAGTCTTTAGTAATATTCATACTGCTTCATCCTAGTCTTTAGTAATATTCATACTGCTTCATCCTAGTCTTTAGTAATATTCATACGGCTTCATCCTAGTCTTTAGTAATATTCATATGGCTTCATCCTAGTCTTTAGTAATATTCATACGGCTTCATCCTAGTCTTTAGTAATATTCATACGGCTTCATCCTAGTCTTTAGTAATATTCATACGGCTTCATCCTAGTCTTTAGTAATATTCACACTGCTTCATCCTAGTCTTTAGTAATATTCATACTGCTTCATCCTAGTCTTTAGTAATATTCATACGGCTTCATCCTAGTCTTTAGTAATATTCATACGGCTTCATCCTAGTCTTTAGTAATATTCATACGGCTTCATCCTAGTCTTTAGTAATATTCATACTGCTTCATCCTAGTCTTTAGTAATATTCACACGGCTTCATCCTAGTCTTTAGTAATATTCATACTGCTTCATCCTAGTCTTTAGTAATATTCACACTGTTTCATCCTAGTCTTTAGTAATATTCATACTGCTTCATCCTAGTCTTTAGTAATATTCATACTGCTTCATCCTAGTCTTTAGTAATATTCATACGGCTTCATCCTAGTCTTTAGTAATATTCACACCAGTGGAACATGGAGTCAGGTATCACACCATGGGTCATATATAGAAAGGACCGGCTTATTTCAGGTATATTTCAGGTATATATATATTTCAGGTATAGTTCAGGTATATATTTCAGGTATATATATTTCAGGTATAGTTCAGGTATATATATATATATATATATATATTTCAGGTATAGTTCAGGTATATATTTCAGGTATAGTTCAGGTATATATTTCAGGTATATATATTTCAGGTATATTTCAGGTATAGTTCAGGTATATATATTTCAGGTATAGTTCAGGTATATATTTCAGGTATAGTTCAGGTATATATATTTCAGGTATAGTTCAGGTATATATTTCAGGTATAGTTCAGGTATAGTTCAGGTATATATATATATATATATATATTTCAGGTATAGTTCAGGTATATATTTCAGGTATAGTTCAGGTATATATATATATATATATTTCAGGTATAGTTCAGGTATATATTTATTTCAGGTATATATTTATTTCAGGTATATTTCAGGTATATATTTCAGGTATAGTTCAGGTATAGTTCAGGTATATATATTTCAGGTATAGATTTCAGGTATACATTTCAGGTGTATATTTCAGGTGTATATTTCAGGTATATATATTTCAGGTATATAGTTCAGGTATATATATTTCAGGTATATAGTTCAGGTATATAGTTCAGGTATATAGGTCAGGTATATATATTTCAGGTATAGTTCAGGTATATATATATATATATATATATATATATATATATATTTCAGGTATATATTTCAGGTATACATTTCAGGTGTATATTTCAGGTATATAGTTCAGGTATATATAGTTCAGGTATATATATTTCAGGTATATAGTTCAGGTATAGTTCAGGTATAGTTCAGGTATAGTTCAGGTATATATTTCAGGTATATATAGTTTAGGTATATATTTCAGGTATAGTTCAGGTATATTTCAGGTATATAGTTCAGGTATATATAGTTCAGGTATATATATTTCAGGTATATATTTCAGGTATATATAGTTCAGGTATATATTTCAGGTATAGTTCAGGTATATATATTTCAGGTATATATATTTCAGGTATAGTTCAGGTATATATTTCAGGTATAGTTCAGGTATATATATATTTCAGGTATATAGTTCAGGTATAGTTCAGGTATAGTTCAGGTATATAGCTCAGGTATATAGTTCAGGTATATATTTCAGGTATATATTTCAGGTATACATATCAGGTATACATTTCAGGTATACATTTCAGGTATATATTTCAGGGGTATAGTTCAGGTATAGTTCAGGTATATAGTTCAGGTATATATATTCCAGGTATATATATATATATATATATATTTCAGGTATAGTTCAGGTATATATATTTCAGGTATAGTTCAGGTATATATATTTCAGGTATATATTAAAGGTATAGTTCAGGTATATATTTCAGGTATAGTTCAGGTATATATATTTCAGGTATAGTTCAGGTATATATTTCAGATATATATTTCAGGTATAGTTCAGGTATATATATTTCAGGTATAGTTCAGGTATATATTTCAGGTATAGTTCAGGTATATATATATATTTCAGGTATAGTTCAGGTATATATATTTCAGGTATAGTTCAGGTATATATATATATATATATATATATTTCAGGTATAGTTCAGGTATGTATTTCAGGTATAGTTCAGGTATATTTCAGGTATATATTTCAGGTATAGTTCAGGTATATTTCAGGTATAGTTCAGGTATATATATTTCAGGTATAGTTCAGGTATATTTCAGGTATATATATATATTTCAGGTATAGTTCAGGTATATATATTTCAGATATATATTTCAGGTATAATTCAGGTATATATATTTCAGATATATATTTCAGGTATAGTTCAGGTATATATATATATTTCAGGTATAGTTCAGGTATATATATATATATATATATATATATTTCAGGTATAGTTCAGGTATATATATTTCAGGTATAGTTCAGGTATATATATATATTTCAGGTATAGTTCAGGTATATATATTTCAGGTATAGTTCAGGTATAGTTCAGGTATATATTTCAGGTATAGTTCAGGTATATATATTTCAGATATATATTTCAGGTATAGTTCAGGTATATATTTCATATATATATATATTTCAGGTATAGTTCAGGTATATATATATTTCAGGTATAGTTCAGGAATATATATTTCAGGTATAGTTCAGGTATATATTTCATATATATATATATTTCAGGTATAGTTCAGGTATGTATTTCAGGTATAGTTCAGGTATAGTTCAGGTATGTATTTCAGGTATAGTTCAGGTAGGTATTTCAGGTATAGTTCAGGTATATTCTTCAGGCATAGTTCAGGTATATATATTTCAGGTATAGTTCAGGTATATATTTCCGGTATATTTCAGGTGTATTATGGTTTATATGCCTCCTACTGTCATGTGTAGGAGTTTGAATTTACCATGGAACCCAAACGCAGAGTTACAAGCAGAAAAGTACATTAAAATAAAAGCGAGCTTTAATAATTTCAAGCTGAAATATCCAAAACAACCAAAATATAGGGAGGGGAACAAAGTACAAAAGAACAAATAGAAACAAACAACAAAAACCAAACAGAGGACAAAACCAAAAATCACAAACCAGAGAAACACGAGGATCAGGGCAGGAGGTAACAGGCAAACCAGAGGACAAGGTAGACAGGGGCTTGAGAGACAAACCAACCGACAAAGACCAAGGGGAAAACACAGGCTTAAATACAGGACATTGATTAAACACAGGTGAAACAAATCAGGGCGGGGCAGACAATTAACAAAGGCGGGAAAACAAACAAAGGTAGGAAGTAAAACCAGACAAGACACAGGAGGAGTGAATTACAAAATAAAACAGGAAACACTGGAATGAGAATATAAAAGAAACCAAACACAAACCAAAATCACATAAACATAACTAATAACAAAACACTGGCAAAGCCAGAACATGACACCTGCTTTATTAACAGAAAGCTTCTTTATAGCTTTGTATATCTCATATGACATAATCACCATTGAATCATCACTCTCACTATTATCTGTCTTAAATAAATCACTCTTAACATGTTGAATAATATCCCATAACATCCCATATCCCATAATATCCCATAATATCCAATAACATCCCATAATATCCCATAATACCCCATAACATCCCATAATATCCCATAATACCCCATAATATCCCACAACATCCCATAATATCCAATAATATCCTATAATATCCAATAACATCCCATAACATCCCATAATATCCCATAACATCCCATAACATCCCATAATACCCCATAATATCCCATAATATCCAATAACATCCCATAATACCCCATAATATCCCACAACATCCCATAATATCCAATAATATGCTTTAATATCCCATAATATCCCATAACATCCCATAATATCCAATAATATCCTATAATATCCAATAACATCCCATAATATCCCATAACATCCCATAATATCCCATAATATCCCATAATATCCAATAACATCCCATAATATCCAATAATATCCTATAATATACCATAATATCCCATAATATCCCATAACATCCCATAACATCCCATAATATCCCATAATATCCCATAACATCCCATAACATCCCATAATATCCCATAACATCCCATAACATCCCATAACATCCCATAATATCCCATAATACCCCATAACATCCCATAATACCCCATAATATCCCACAACATCCCATAATATCCAATAATATGCTTTAATATCCCATAATATCCCATAATATCCCATAACATCCCATAACATCCCATAATATCCCATAATATCCCATAACATCCCATAATATCCCATAATATCCCATAATACCCCATAACATCCCATAATACCCCATAATATCCCACAACATCCCATAATATCCAATAATATGCTTTAATATCCAATAATATGCTTTAATATCCCATAATATCCCATAACATCCCATAACATCCCATAATATCCCATAATATCCCATAACATCCCATAACATCCCATAATATCCCATAACATCCCATAACAACCCATAATATCCCATAACATCCCATAACATCCCATAACATCCCATAATATCCCATAATACCCCATAACATCCCATAATACCCCATAATATCCCACAACATCCCATAATATCCAATAATATGCTTTAATATCCCATAATACCCCATAATATCCCACAACATCCCATAATATCCAATAATATGCTTTAATATCCCATAATATCCCATAATATCCCATAACATCCCATAACATCCCATAATATCCCATAATATCCCATAACATCCCATAATATCCCATAATATCCCATAATACCCCATAACATCCCATAATACCCCATAATATCCCACAACATCCCATAATATCCAATAATATGCTTTAATATCCAATAATATGCTTTAATATCCCATAATATCCCATAATATCCCATAACATCCCATAATATCCCATAATATCCCATAATATCCCATAACATCCAATAATATCCCATAATATCCCATAACATCCCATAATATCCCATAACATCCCATAATATCCCATAACATCCCATAACATCCCATAATATCCCATAACATCCCATAACATCCCATAACATCCCATAATATCCCATAACATCCCATAACATCCCATAATACCCCATAATATCCCACAACATCCCATAATATCCAATAATATGCTTTAATATCCAATAATATGCTTTAATATCCCATAATATCCCATAATATCCCATAACATCCCATAATATCCCATAATATCCCATAATATCCCATAACATCCAATAATATCCCATAATATCCCATAACATCCCATAATATCCCATAACATCCCATAATATCCCATAACATCCCATAATATCCCATGCTGTAACAGTGTCTATCAGCAGCAGCATCCAATCAGTGACTGATATTCAATAAGGGGGCGTGTCTTTGAGCAGCAGCGTCCAATCAGTAACTGATATCCAATAAGGGGGCGGTTTCACTCGACAAACGTTGTTATCGTCTATAAATGTGTCTCTGGAGTTAAAGGTCTCATATCAGCTCATCTTCAGGTTCATGTTTGTATTTAGTGTTTCTACTAGAACATGTTTACCTGCTGTAATGTTCCTCCTCCTGTCTGTCTGAATATACCTGTATTCACCTGTCTGTCTGAAACGCTCCATTTTAGCTCATTTCAACAGGATTGCGTTGCTAGGCAACAGTTTGGGTCCATGTTTACTTCCTGTCAGCTGATATTATTTACATCCACTGCAACAGGAAATAAACTGGGACACATTTAGAATGTTTATGTTTAAAACCATGTAATGATCTATATATTGTATATTTGTGACATCACAAATGGACAGAAATCCTGACGGCTTGTTTCAAACGCACAGTTCCTGAATACGGACTGTGTGTTTCTCCGTATATTGAGTGTTTAGATAGTTTAACAGTATTTATATAAAGCACTTAAACCTGATTTATAATATCAAAGACATGACAATCTCACTTCTTACAATATGGGACCTTTAATATAGTCTGTTATAAAGAATAAAGATCAGTTCTGACAGCAGGTTATTGGTCCTGGTGAAGATCAATAACTGATCAGAATGTTAATAAAAACACAAGAACCACAGAAACAATGTCCAATTTCATGTTTATTGAAGAAGCTCAGACAGACTCAGGTTACAGTTTACAGTTGATTCAGGTTCATTCTGGTCTAACTGCTGCTGCTGCTGATCACGTTTCCAGATTCATCCACTTCCCTCACGATGGTGGTGACCTTGGTGGTGACCTTGGTGGAGTTGGAGATGCTGCAGGGAAAGAAAGAACTCACTTGATTTAGACCGTGATGTATTTATCTCTCTTTCTGTTCAGTCTCTGACTATTCCTCCAGCGCCATCATCTGGTCAACATGTTAATGTGTCCAGTACCAAATACCTGCAGAACTGATGGTATTCATCAGCCTCAGCTGGACTCTGCGTTTAATGATGATTAGCTAATGTTAGCATGCTAACACGTTCACGTTACACAACATGTCTGAAAGAGTGAACGTTTCCCTCCACTCACATCTCTCCGTCCAGCAGCCTCCTGTACTCGGCGATCTCCATCTCCAGTCTGGTCTTGATGTCCAGCAGTTCGGCGTACATGACCTTCTGGTTCTCCAGGTTGGCCCTCAGCTGGGTCAGCTGCTCCTCCAGAGCCTCCACCTGCCTCTGGTAACCTGCTAGCATGTTAGCGTAGCGGCTCCTGGTCTCAGCCAGAGTCGCCTCCACAGCTCCTTTCTGCTCAGGAGGAGGAGGGAGGACGGTCAGGTCAGCTGTACCAACAGTAAATAAGTCATGCAAGCATTTGATTTCTATCAGCTCCAACGTTTCTTCAGTTTTCTCTCTTTTCCTGTCAGAAATGTGCGTCATTGATTAACACAAGAACGAGTAACTTTAAGGGCTAAAATATCAGAATTCAGTCGTCACGTGATGAAGACGATGAAGTTGATAGACTTAGTGTTTTGTCACCTTGCTGAGCTCAGCCTGCAGTTTGATCTCCAGAGTCTGAAGAGAACTTCTGGCCACTGAAATCTCAGACCTGGACGTCTGCAGGGTCTCAGTGCTCACAGCCACCTCTTTGTTCAGCTCGGCCGACTGTGAAGGACAAGTATCAATAATGTTATTGATCAAATATCAGGATATCAGATAGTGTAACAGTTGGAAACTAAAAAGTGATTAGTGGTTGTGGTGTAACTTGAGCTGGAGCAGGTTTTGGACAGTAGGGGGGCAGCAGTGACCACATTCAGAGCAGGAAACAGGACTTTGTGGTCTCACCTTGGACTGGAACCAGACATCCAGGTCTCTGCGGTTCTTGTTGGAGACGGTCTCGTAGTGTTCTCTGATTCCGGCCATGACGCTGGACAGGTCTTCCTGAGGTGCGGCGTCCACCTCCACGTTCACCTGACCTCCCATCTGGGCCCTCATAGCCAGCAGGTCCTGCAGGAAGACGGAGGTTAAACTTTTGTCTGGTTATCTTTTGATTTCTTTTTCAGTCTGGTTTCAGTGGTCTCACCTCCTCGTGGTTCTTCTTCAGCTGGTACAGCTCGTCTTTCAGACCGGTTAGCTGCATCTCCAGGTCGGACCGGCTCAGGGTCAGCTCTTCCAGGACCCTCTTCAGCCCGGCGATGTCGGCCTCCACCGACTGACGCATGGCCAGCTCGTTCTCATACCTGAAAAAACACCAGAGTTGAAATGATTGGGAAGAACCTTGCTCACAAAAACACAGATTGAATCAGATTATTTCACGTTGTGGTCTCGATGATTCGATGCTGAAGGAAATAAAGTCTCACTCACTTGACTTTGAAGTCGTCGCTGGCCAGCTGGGCGTTGTCGATGGCGAGGACGAGGGCGGCGTTTCCACGAGCAGCAAAGTTGATCTGAAAGGTTTAAAAAGTTATAATAACTTCAAACCCCAAAAAGAAACCAAAAATAATGATCTGCTGTTTTCTGCTCAATCTACAGATGTTCTGTGTTTCTGGACTCACCTGGTCCTGCAGGTCTTTGATGGTGACATTGAATGCGGTGAAGTCGTGGGCCGCAGGTCTGGTCTTGTTGTCCAGGAACAGTCTGATCTTCAGTTCCAGCTCGGCGTTGGCCTTCTCCAGGCTGTGCACCTTGTTCAGGTAGGTGGCCAGGCGGTCGTTGAGGTTCTGCATGGTGGCCTTCTCGCTGATGGACATGTCGGCGGCGGCGTCGGCCAGGTTGAAGCCACCGCCAGCACCGCCAGCACCGCCAGCACCGGAGGAGACGAAGGAGGCCTGGGAGACACGGACTCCAGACCCTCCGGCTCCTCCGTATACGCTGCCGGCCCCCATGCCGCTGACCCGGCGGGAGGAGGAGTACAAGGAGGGGGCCATCATGGTGGAGCTCCTCATGGGGGAGGACATGTAGCTGCTGCGGCTGGAGAAGGAGGTCATGGCTGAGGGTCGGCTGGTCGGCGGCTCTGAGCGGAGAGTGAAGAGCTGCTGGGACGGCAGCTCCTTTTATACCTCAAAATGAGGCTGGGGGGGTGTGGTGGTGGCAGGGCAGTTCGGCATGCCAAACATGCCAGGTGGGACGCGATGCAGCCCCGAGGCCAGGAGAGCAAACCGGTCTGAGCTGAGCAGGTGAAGTCCAGCAGGTTGGGTGAGTTTCTAGCTGACAGAGAAAGTCTTCCACGGCTCCGGGGCACTTCAGTCACATTCTGAGACTCCTTTCTTTAATGTCTCTCTGAGGACAGACCTGGGCAACATATCCTCAACAGTTCCTATGATATTTTATGAAAAGTTATTTTTTGTGTGTTTTCCTACGAATGTCCAGCAACAGGACGATCAGTGCGCCTGCACAAGCCCCTGCAGTGTTTAGGCAACGAAACTACCGGTTAGGTTTAGGAGAAGATCGTGGTTTGGGTTAAAATAAGTAGTGACGTAACTTAACGGTTCTCTTCGAATTCAGAGCAAATCTGTGATTGAGGGAATGCCTCTACATGGCTCTCAACATGGCGATGGCAGCTCGCAGCTAATGCTGTCGTGTTTACCTGAGTAGGAACTGGAGGGAGGGCGCTATGTGCTTCCACAATGACATTGTGTATTTGAAGATGATTACCAACCTCAGTTTTACGTATGGAAGCTGCGTGGCAAACAGGTCAACGTTGACTTGGTTTCACACAGAAGAAGACCAGAGGTCTCCTGGGTGAAAGTCCTGTGTTTGTTTGACCCACCCATCTACCCGACCTCCTCCCTACGTTGATTTATCGCTGTTTATAGACCCTCTTACAGCCTCGTCATGATGAGGTCACGCTGTTAGCTGGAGGCTAACCAACGGAAAGACTGGAGGCTAACGCTAGCAGTGGGCTAAAGCTCCACATTTTAAATGTCCTCTTGCTGTGTTGTTGGCTGAATCCAGATCTCACAGACATTAGAGATGAGTAACTGTGATTGGAAGCCGTCACGGCCCAGATTGAGAGGCTCTTAGTGTGGGCTATAGGCTATAGATAGGCTATAGATAGGCTATAGATAGGCTATAGGCTATAAATAGGCTATAGATAGGCTATAGATAGGCTATAGATAGGCTATAGGCTATAAATAGGCTATAGATAGGCTATAGGCTATAAATAGGCTATAGATAGGCTATAAATAGGCTATAGATAGGCTATAAATAGGCTATAGATAGGCTATAGATAGGCTATAGATAGGCTATAGGCTATAGATAGGCTATAGATAGGCTATAGATAGGCTATAGGCTATAGATAGGCTATAAATAGGCTATAGATAGGCTATAGATAGGCTATAGATAGGCTATAGATAGGCTATGAATAGGCTATAGATAGGCTATAGGCTATAGATAGGCTATAAATAGGCTATAGATAGGCTATAGGCTATAGATAGGCTATAGATAGGCTATAGGCTATAGATAGGCTATAAATAGGCTATAGATAGGCTATAGGCTATAGATAGGCTATAAATAGGCTATAGATAGGCTATAGGCTATAGATAGGCTATAAATAGGCTATAGATAGGCTATAGATAGGCTATAGGCTATAGATAGGCTATAGGCTATAGATAGGCTATAGATAGGCTATAGATAGGCTATAGGCTATAAATAGGCTATAAATAGGCTATAGATAGGCTATAGGCTATAGATAGGCTATAGATAGGCTATAGGCTATAGATAGGCTATAGGCTATAGATAGGCTATAGATAGGCTATAGGCTATAAATAGGCTATAAATAGGCTATAGATAGGCTATAGATAGGCTATAGGCTATAGATAGGCTATAAATAGGCTATAGATAGGCTATAGATAGGCTATAGATAGGCTATAGGCTATAGATAGGCTATAGATAGGCTATAGATAGGCTATAGGCTATAGATAGGCTATAAATAGGCTATAGATAGGCTATAGATAGGCTATAAATAGGCTATAGATAGGCTATAGGCTATAGATAGGCTATAGGCTATAGGCTATAGATAGGCTATAGATAGGCTATAGGCTATAGATAGTGACTCAACAGATATTTATTTAAATGAAAATTTTCCTTGGACAATAAAAACATTAGAAATTGGTATAAATGAGTTATTGAAAGATTAGACTTTCATTTGAACTAAAATAATCTCACTTATATTGGGGCAGTATATATGAAAGCATATATATATAACTATATATATATACATATATATAGTTATATATATATATATAGATTTGGTGAGCTGAAATGGGATGTTTACTCTATAACGTGCATTACTGTCTATAGATACAGGTAGGAACAGAGTGTGAGCACAGTCTGACCTGTGAGGCGTTTGAGGTCCGACCGGATGTCTGGTCCTCGGGGTTCTGTGTGGACAGACGGGTCCGTCCATCGGGCGGCCCAGGGGGGACAGGAGCCCGTCCAGGAACAGGCCCGTCAGGTGAGGCTCCATTCCTGCTCCTCCATCCATCAGGTGTTCCCCTGCTCTCACTGACAGCAGGTAATAAATCACTTTACAACATGCCAGTAATGTTTCTGTTACACAATAAATGGAGTTACTGAAACTACATTTGTCTCTTTGTGATTTGACAATATAATTATATTATAAAATTATTGAAAATAATAATATTATACGATTATTAACATTTTCTTCAAGGCAACGAGACTTGAGAAAAACCCCTGAGGAACCTTTGAGCAGCCACCAACCAAACGTTACCGTTTTCTCCTCTAATAACATCATAACAATAACTTCCTTTATTCTGTATTTCAAAAGAAAATGAGAGAAAAGTCATTTTAGATGATGTCATTATTTTGTGATCTTTCAGATATATTTGGGGTTAAAGTTGAGTTTAATGAAATAGAAGCTGAGCAGCACATGTTGGCGCCGGGGTCCCTGACAGGTTCATCTGGCCGAGCAGAGACCTGCTGCCCCGCTGAGGGTGGTGTAGGTACATCGTCAGCTTATCTCTTTACCAATCAATATATCAATAGTGTCCATATGTTGATTTACTGACCTTTTATCAGAGCTGCAGCAAGTCTTCAGATCCTTAACTGCAGTAAAAGTTCTAATACTACACTGTAGAAATACTCTGTTACAGTAAAAGTACTAATACCACACTGTAGAAATACTCTGTTACAGTTAAAGTACTAATACCACACTGTAGAAATACTCCGTTACAGTGAAAGTACTAATACTACACTGTAGAAATACTCTGTTACAGTAAAAGTACTAATACTACACTGTAGAAATACTCTTACAGTAAAAGTACTAATACCACACTGTAGAAATACTCTGTTACAGTTAAAGTACTAATACCACACTGTAGAAATACTCTGTTACAGTGAAAGTACTAATACTACACTGTAGAAATACTCTGTTACAGTGAAAGTTCTGTAGTAAAAATGTTCATTCAGTAAAAAATGATTATTTTCCCCATTAATCCATTCTATGGTTTATTTCAAATAGTGAAAATAGTGAGAAATGGCGTCACAATGACCCAGAGACCAGAGTCTGTTTAGTCAAAACCTATATATTATTACTAATATATTAACATGACTAACATTATTAACATTATTACTAATATATTAACATTATTAACATTATTACTAATATATTAACATTATTACTAATATATTAACATTATTAACATTATTACTAATATATTAATATGATTAACATTATTACTAATACATTAATATGATTAACATTATTACTAATATATTAACATTATTAACATTATTACTAAAACATTAACATTATTAACATTATTACTAATATATTAATATGATTAACATTATTACTAATACATTAACATTATTAACATTATTAATAATATGTTAACATTATTAACATTATTACTAATATGTTAACATTATTAACATTATTACTAATATATTAACATGATTAACATTATTACTAATATGTTAACATGATTAACATTATTACTACTATGTTAACATTATTAACATTATTACTAATATGTTAACATTATTAACATTATTACTAATATATTAACATGATTAACATTATTACTAATATGTTAACATGATTAACATTATTACTAATATATTAACATGATTAACATTATTACTAATATGTTAACATGATTAACATTACTAATATGTTAACATGATTAACATTATTACTAATATGTTAACATTATTAACATTATTACTAATATGTTAACATTATTAACAGTATTAACATTATTACTAATATATTAACATTGTTAACATTATTACTAATACGTTAACATGATTAACATGAACACATATTAACAAGTTAAAGAGAGAAATAAGGATTGTGTAGCAGCAGCATGAATCTCATTAACAACTGTTGTTCCAGTTCACAACGATGATGTAACTGTGACAGGAAGTGGAGTGATGGATTATCTCTCCTCCTTCACTCATGTTTATTTTGTGTATGTGTGCTCAGGTATTTCTGTCTCTTTAAAGTTTTACTTCTTCAAGGCTACCAAACATATTCAAAATATAATATACAAAACCCTTATGTAACCGTTCCCACCGGAGCCACCCACCAAACTCTGGACAGTCTGAGAAAATCACAAAATACTACTTTTTATAGATCCATTGATCTCCTGACATTATGGTGGGAGAGGATACTAAAAGTCTTTTTAATATTCATTCTTTCTTTTTGTCTAAAAAGTGTCTTTTTCTTTTATTTCCACTTTGAAATACTCTAATGCAGTGGTCACCAACATAGGGGTCAGGACCCTTAAGGGGTCACAACATAAACCTGAAGGGGTCACGAGATGATTAAATATTCAAAATTTTGATCTCTAAATACTGCTGCTGGTTTACAAAGCACTAAATGGTCTAGGGCCAAAATACATGTCTGATCTTCTGCTATGTTCTGAACCATCCAGACCTCTCAGGTCATCTGGATCAGGTCTGCTCAGTGTCCCCAGAGTCACAACTAAACATGCAGAAGCAGCATTCAGTTTTTATGCACCAAACAACTGGGAACAAGCTCCCAGAAACCTGCAGGACCGCTCCACCAGAACCCTGCAGGACCGCTCCACCAGAACCCTGCAGGACCGCTCCACCAGAACCCTGCAGGACCAGGTCCACCAGAACCCTGCAGGACCGCTCCACCAGAACCCTGCAGGACCGCT
>CAKALS010000027.1:2141102-2183602 GCA_916701275.1 Sebastes miniatus
ACTGCATCCTGGGGACCAGAGCTGCTATAGTTAACTGCATCCCGGGGGCCAGAGCTGCCATAGTTAACTGCATCCCGGGAGCCAGAGCTGCCATAGTTAACTGCATCCCGGGGGCCAGAGCTGCCATAGTTAACTGCATCCCGGGGGCCAGAGCTGCCATAGTTAACTGCATCCCTAGAGCCAGAGCTGCCATAGTTAACTGCATCCCGGGAGCCAGAGCTGCCATAGTTAACTGCATCCCGGGGGCCAGAGCTGCCATAGTTAACTGCATCCCGGGGGCCAGAGCTGCCATAGTTAACTGCATCCCGGGGGCCAGAGCTGCCATAGTTAACTGCATCCTGGGGGCCAGAGCTGCCATAGTTAACTGCATCCCTAGAGCCAGAGCTGCCATAGTTAACTGCATCCCGGGAGCCAGAGCTGCCATAGTTAACTGCATCCTGGGGGCCAGAGCTGCCATAGTTAACTGCATCCCTAGAGCCAGAGCTGCCATAGTTAACTGCATCCCGGGGGCCAGAGCTGCCATAGTTAACTGCATCCCGGGGGCCAGAGCTGCCATAGTTAACTGCATCCCAGGGGCCAGAGCGGGCGACATTGAATCTGTTTTGAAACTGCTGGCTAAGGATAAACGTAAATACAGTAAGATTGTTATTCACGTCGGCGGCAATGACACCCGGTTACGTCGATCGGAGGTCACTAAAGTTAATGTCCAATCGGTGTGTGCATATGCAAAAACAATGTCGGACTCCGTAGTTTTCTCTGGTCCCCTCCCCAACCTGACCAGTGACGACATGTATAGCCGCATGAAGTCATTCCACAGCTGGCTGTCGTGGTGGTGTCCAGCAAACGATGTGGGCTTCATTGACAATTGGAACCCTTTCTGGGGAATTCCTGGTCTGATTAGGAGAGACGGCATTCATCCTACTTTGGATGGTGCGGCTCTCTTATCCAGAAATCTGACCAAGATTGTTGGTGGAACAAATCCATGACAAACCAGAGGTCATTCCAGGACGCAGAGCTGTAGTCTTACACACTTCTCTGCGCTTCCATTAGAGCAGTTACCCACCCATAGCTTAACCCCAAACCTAACTGAGACTGTGTCTGCCCCACCTAAATTAATTAAATCAAAAGTAAACAGAAGAAGAGTTAAACATAATAATCTAATAAAATCTAACACTAGCACCGCAATAAAGCAACAAAACAGGAGAATTAAATGTGGACTCTTAAATATCAGATCTCTGTCATCTAAAGCTCTACTAGTAAATGATTTAATATCAGATAATCACATTGATTTATTTTGTCTTACTGAAACCTGGCTGTGTCAGGAAGAATATGTCAGCCTAAACGAATCCACTCCCCCGAGTCATATTAATACTCACATTCCTCGAGACACCGGCCGAGGAGGTGGAGTCGCAGCCATCTTCGACTCAAGCCTATTAATAAACCCTAAAACTAAACTAAATTATAACTCATTTGAAAGCCTTGTTCTTAGTCTTTCACACCCAACCTGGAAAGCACTACAGCCAATTCTCTTTGTTATAGTGTACTGCGCTCCAGGCCCATATTCTGAATTTCTATCTGAATTCTCAGAGTTTCTATCAAGCTTAGTCCTGAAAACAGATAAAGTCATTATAGTAGGTGATTTTAATATTCATGTGGACGTTGACAATGATAGCCTCAGTACTGCGTTTATCTCTTTATTAGATTCAATTGGTTTCTCGCAGAATGTGCATAAACCCACTCACCGCTTTAACCACACCCTCGACCTTGTTATGTCATATGGCGTTGAAATTGAACATTTAATTGTTTTTCCACAGAACTCTCTTTTATCAGACCATTATTTAATCACTTTTGAATTCTTATTACTAGACTATACACCATCAGATAAAAGTGTGTACACTAGATGTCTATCCGATAGTGTTGTAGCTAAATTTAAGGAAGTGATTCCATCAGCATTAAACTCAATACCATGTCTCAATATAACAGAGGACTCGTATGTTAATTTTAGCCCTACCCAAATTGATCATCTTGTAGATAGTGCTACAGACTCACTGCGAGTCACACTTGATTCTGTTGCCCCTCTAAAAAAGAAGTTAGTAAAACAAAGGAAGTCAGCTCCATGGTATAACCCTCAAACACGCAAATTAAAGCAAGCATCGAGGAAACTGGAAAGGATATGGCGTTCCACCAAACAGGAAGAATCTCATTTAGTCTGGCAAGATAGTCTTAAAACATATAGGAAGGCTCTCTGTGATGCCAGAGCAGCCCATTACTCATCATTAATAGAGAAAAATAAGAACAACCCCAGGTTTCTATTCAGCACTGTAGCCAGGCTGACAGAAAGTCACAGCTCTATTGAGCCATGTATTCCTACAACCCTCAGTAGTAGTGACTTCATGAGTTTCTTTAATGATAAAATCATAACTATTAGAGACAAAATTAATCACCTCCTACCGTCAACTGGTACCAATTTATCCTCAAATTTAGGAACCTTAGAAACAGCTGTACAACCTGATATATATTTAGACTGCTTTTCTCCTATCGATCTCCACAAATTAACCTCACTGATCTCCTCATCTAAATCATCTACCTGTCTCCTAGACCCTATTCCAACTAGACTGCTTAAAGAAGTTTTACCTCTAGTTAGCACCTCTTTACTGGATATGATCAATGTGTCTTTACTAACAGGCTATGTACCACAGTCCTTTAAAGTAGCTGTAATTAAACCTCTTCTTAAAAAGCCCACTCTTGATCCAGAGGTCCTAGCCAACTATAGACCTATATCTAACCTTCCCTTTACCTCCAAAATACTCGAGAAAGTAGTTGCCAGTCAGCTGTGTGACTTTCTACAGAACAATCATTTATTCGAAGATTATCAGTCAGGATTTAGAGTGCACCATAGCACAGAGACAGCACTAGTGAAAATTACAAATGACCTTCTAATGGCATCTGACAAAGGACTTGTCTCTGTACTTGTCTTGCTAGATCTCAGTGCTGCTTTCGACACCATTGACCATGACATCCTATTACAAAGACTGGAACATTTAATTGGCATTAAAGGAACTGCACTAAGTTGGTTTAAGTCCTATTTATCAGATCGATCTCAGTTTGTACATGTCAACGATGAGTCCTCCATGTACGCCAAAGTTAGTCACGGAGTTCCACAGGGTTCTGTACTTGGACCAATTCTATTTACCTTATATATGCTTCCCTTAGGCAATGTTATTAGAAAACACTCCATAAACTTTCATTGTTATGCAGATGATACCCAATTATATCTATCAATCAAGCCAGACGAAACAAACCAGTTAACTAAACTTCAAGCATGCCTTAAGGACATAAAAACCTGGATGACCTGCAATTTCCTGATGTTAAACTCAGACAAAACTGAAGTTATTGTACTAGGCCCTGAGCACCTCCGAAACAAATTATCTAATGATATAGTTACTTTAGATGGCATTGCCCTGGCCTCCAGCACCACCGTAAGGAATCTGGGAGTTGTCTTCGACCAGGATATGTCCTTTAACTCTCACATAAAACAAACCTCACGGACTGCCTTCTTTCATCTACGTAACATTGCGAAGATCAGACACATCCTGTGTCAAAATGATGCAGAAAAATTAGTCCATGCATTTGTTACCTCTAGACTCGATTACTGCAATTCCTTATTATCAGGCTGCTCCAATAAGTCTCTTAAGACTCTCCAGTTGATCCAGAATGCTGCAGCACGTGTACTGACTAGAACTAGAAAAAGAGATCATATTACGCCTGTATTAGCTTCTCTGCACTGGCTGCCTGTAAAATCCAGAATAGATTTTAAAATCGTCCTCCTCACCTACAAAGCGCTAAACGGTCAGGCCCCATCATATCTTAAAGAGCTCATAGTACCCTACTACCCCACTAGAGCACTGCGCTCACAGAATGCAGGGTTACTTGAGGTTCCTAGAGTCTCCAAACGTAGAATGGGAGCCAGAGCCTTCAGCTATCAAGCTCCTCTTCTCTGGAACCAGCTCCCAGTTTCAGTCCGGGAGGCAGACACCGTCTCTACATTTAAGAGTAGGCTAAAGACTTTCCTCTTTGATAACGCTTATACTTAAGCTGCTATAGGCATAGACTGCCGGGGGACTTCCTATGACACACTGTCATAAGGAACTTCCTATGACACACTGAGCTCCCCTCTCCTTCTGTATATACTCATGTCCCATGTCCATGTTGTTACTAACTTCATTCCTTCCCGGGAGTCCTTGTGCCTCCTTGTCTCGCAGCTAACCGTGGAGCGGGGTCACACCTGGAGTGAGGTCATACCTGGAGCGGGATCACACCGGGAGCGAGGTTATACCTGGAGCATGGGTACACTTGGAGCAGGGTTTCACCTGGATCTTGGTGGTCTCCGGTATTGTGGCTGCATCTGCTGCCGCGTCGGTGCCTGCTTGACACCAACTGCTACCATCCCTAATTAACTACGTCTGTACGAGGGACTACCAATGCTAACGAGGGATTTCCAACACCTAGTGACAATGTGGCAGCCTGGAGAATAACACTTCTCAATCACTGCCAAAGACATCAAGAGCTCCCAGCAAGCATGCTGATGCTGCAGGAACCACTGCACGGGCATCGATCGCAGGGACGTCCCACACCAATACACATGGACGTACTGAGGAGAGATGCTGGACAGTGCTGGCTTTCCGATAGTTGTATTATCACTCTTTCCATCCACCACTATTGGTTTTGTGTTATCAGCCCTACTTGTATTAGCTATTACAGCTGCTAGACTGCTATTGTGGCTGCTTCTATATCTCTCTCTCTCTATCTCTCTCTCTCTCTCTCTCTCACTCTATCTATCTATCCCCCCAGCCGGTCTCGGCAGATGGCCGCCCGCCCTGCGCCCGGTTCTGCTCCAGGTTTCTTCCCAGTAATCGGGGAGTTTTTCCTGGCCACAGTGCGCTTGGTGGATCCTGTTGGGTCTCAAAACTATGGTGTACGGTCATAGACCTGCTCTATATATAAAGCGTCTTGAGATGACTTCTGTTGTGATTTGACGCTATACAAAAATAAATTGATTTGATTTGATTTGATTTAGTTTAACCTCTTCAGCGCTATAAAATGTATAAAAAATAGCATCTTGAGGAGGAGATATCACTCTATCACATCTCTCTGACAGAGCTGTGAGGCGTTTGTGGTCTGACTGGATGTCTGGCCTTAGGGGCTCTGAGTGGACCGGCAGGACCAGACCAACCGGTACAAACAGCTGCCGGGTCCCAGTAACCCCCGAGCCTCTCGCGATAGACAGGGGAGCTCATGGCAGCTCAGACCGGTTTGCTCTCCTGGCCTCGGGGCTGCATCGCGTCCCACCTGGCATGTTTGGCATGCCGACCTGCCCTGCCACCACCACACCCCCCAGCCTCATTTTGAGGTATAAAAGGAGCCGCCGTCCCAGCAGCTCTTCACTCTCCGCTCAGAGCCGCCGACCAGCCGACCCTCAGCCATGACCTCCTTCTCCAGCCGCAGCAGCTACATGTCCTCCCCCATGAGGAGCTCCACCATGATGGCCCCCTCCTTGTACTCCTCCTCCCGCCGGGTCAGCGGCATGGGGGCCGGCAGCGTATACGGAGGAGCCGGAGGGTCTGGAGTCCGTGTCTCCCAGGCCTCCTTCGTCTCCTCCGGTGCTGGCGGTGCTGGCGGTGGCTTCAACCTGGCCGACGCCGCCGCCGACATGTCCATCAGCGAGAAGGCCACCATGCAGAACCTCAACGACCGCCTGGCCACCTACCTGAACAAGGTGCACAGCCTGGAGAAGGCCAACGCCGAGCTGGAACTGAAGATCAGACTGTTCCTGGACAACAAGACCAGACCTGCGGCCCACGACTTCACCGCATTCAATGTCACCATCAAAGACCTGCAGGACCAGGTGAGTCCAGAAACACAGAACATCTGTAGATTGAGCAGAAAACAGCAGATCATTATTTTTGGTTTCTTTTTGGGGTTTGAAGTTATTATAACTTTTTAAACCTTTCAGATCAACTTTGCTGCTCGTGGAAACGCCGCCCTCGTCCTCGCCATCGACAACGCCCAGCTGGCCAGCGACGACTTCAAAGTCAAGTGAGTGAGACTTTATTTCCTTCAGCATCGAATCATCGAGACCACAACGTGAAATAATCTGATTCAATCTGTGTTTTTGTGAGCAAGGTTCTTCCCAATCATTTCAACTCTGGTGTTTTTTCAGGTATGAGAACGAGCTGGCCATGCGTCAGTCGGTGGAGGCCGACATCGCCGGGCTGAAGAGGGTCCTGGAAGAGCTGACCCTGAGCCGGTCCGACCTGGAGATGCAGCTGACCGGTCTGAAAGACGAGCTGTACCAGCTGAAGAAGAACCACGAGGAGGTGAGACCACTGAAACCAGACTGAAAAAGAAATCAAAAGATAACCAGACAAAAGTTTAACCTCCGTCTTCCTGCAGGACCTGCTGGCTATGAGGGCCCAGATGGGAGGTCAGGTGAACGTGGAGGTGGACGCCGCACCTCAGGAAGACCTGTCCAGCGTCATGGCCTGAATCAGAGAACACTACGAGACCGTCTCCAACAAGAACCGCAGAGACCTGGATGTCTGGTTCCAGGCCAAGGTGAGACCACAAAGTCCTGTTTCCTGCTCTGAATGTGGTCACTGCTGCCCCCCTACTGTTCAAAACCTGCTCCAGCTCAAGTTACACCACAACCACTAATCACTTTTTAGTTTCCAACTGTTACACTATCTGATATCCTGATATTTGATCAATAACATTATTGATACTTGTCCTTCACAGTCGGCCGAGCTGAACAAAGAGGTGGCTGTGAGCACTGAGACCCTGCAGACGTCCAGGTCTGAGATTTCAGTGGCCAGAAGTTCTCTTCAGACTCTGGAGATCAAACTGCAGGCTGAGTTCAGCAAGGTGACAAAACACTAAGTCTATCAACTTCATCGTCTTCATCACGTGACGACTGAATTCTGATATTTTAGCCCTTAAAGTTACTCGTTCTTGTGTTAATCAATGACGCACATTTCTGACAGGAAAAGAGAGAAAACTGAAGAAACGTTGGAGCTGATAGAAATCAAATGCTTGCATGACTTATTTACTGTTGGTACAGCTGACCTGACCGTCCTCCCTCTTCCTCCTGAGCAGAAAGGAGCTGTGGAGGCGACTCTGGCTGAGACCAGGAGCCGCTACGCTAACATGCTAGCAGGTTACCAGAGGCAGGTGGAGGCTCTGGAGGAGCAGCTGACCCAGCTGAGGGCCAACCTGGAGAACCAGAAGGTCATGTACGCCGAACTGCTGGACATCAAGACCAGACTGGAGATGGAGATCGCCGAGTACAGGAGGCTGCTGGATGGAGAGATGTGAGTGGAGGGAAACGTTCAATGAGCTCAGTGTGTTTTCAATGAGCTCAGTGTGTTTTCACTGACGTTAACTCTTTCACACATTCTATTGTTGCATTTATTGTTGTTAAAGTATAAATTTCCCATGAGATCAAATACAAAATACTATTTAATATGTCATGATGTAAATGTAGTTTTATCTATTTTTTAGAATGTTGTTTTTATCTTTATACCAATAAAAATATCTTTCCCATCCTGCAGCATCTCCAACACCACCAAGGTGACGACCATCGTGAGGGAAGTGGATGAATCTGGAAACGTGATCAGCAGCAGCAGCAGCAGTTAGACCAGAATGAACCTGAATCAGATGCTGTAAACTGTAACCTGAGTCTGTCTGAGGTTCTTCAATAAACATGAAATCGGACATTGTTTCTGTTGTTCTTGTGTTATTATTTTACACTGACAGATCAGTTGCTGGCTGGTACACCCCTCTGCTGCTTGTCGTTGTTGTTGATGTTGTTTACAGCTACCTGAGGAAATGTTTTTTTGCCGGTGAAGATCAATAACTGATCGAAATGTTACACAGCAATGAAAAATATTGTGTGAGCAAAGAAAGTAGATAAAAATATTTTAATGTTTCCACATCAGTCATATGGGATGATTCCACTCCACGTCAGGGTGCCGCATCACCCTGTTGGGGTTTATTTCACAACAATGACCAGCATGCTGTACATTATCCCTTACTTATCACAGATTATATTCAATCAGTAAAATGTATTTCACTTTGATTTGGTCAAAAACTAAATTGATTTCTATGTCTCCTTCGTTATGGCAGTGCCAGAGCTAAATGTACTTCTTTAGTTTATGTTTAAATAATAAACATAATTTATAATAAATTATTAATATTTATTTGATTGATATTATTTAATTGTATTTAATATTCTCTAATAAGTAGACAAGCTCACATTATTGGTGCCCCGTGTGAGGCACAATATTCATTTCACCATAATTTTGGTTAAATCCAAAAAGTCTGATTCCACTTCTAAACAAACCAAAAGTGTTTACATTCTACACCACTAGTCTTCCACAGGAGTAGAAGTCCAGTTGTTCTTATAAACAAGTGCACTGTGGAAAGAATTGTAATTTGAGAGGTTTTAACACTTTAAACCCTCATAGTGTTACTTTAAGAACTTGCTATTGCTGTTAATTCAAGTTAACCTACTCCATAGAACTTATAGGAATTTGGTTCAGCATATGAATACGAGGTATTCAATGCAATTTAGTCGTTATATTGTTGTTCCCATACAGCCCAATGCTGCTCAGGCTGCTTGGCAAGCCCAGCCATCTGCGGAGATAGCTGCTCACCTTGCACTCAAAGCTTTCCACTACGGTCATGAGGACTTCATAAATGAGCAGGGGCCAAAGGATTCTTGGGAGGAACCCCTGTCGGTAGAACCAGGCTTTGAATCTTCCGGGGAGCCCAGACTTGTCTACCGTTCTCAACCAGCCCTCCAGGTCGGCAGTCCTTCAGGCTGCAGCTGAAGACCCTCCCGAGACTCTTCACTAGTTTTTGCACTTGGGCCTGGTTCAGAGCTAGACCTAACCGTCCTCACCACTTCCTCCATTTTACTCAGGCAGGGCTCCTTCAGATTGAAGTCAGCTGATGTCTCTGGTGGTGTTATCAGCGCATTACATGGACCCAGTGGTTGGCCTCTCCTGGTATTACTGTAGGTACACTTGAGGTGATAGTTGATGGCGACTCTAGAGCAGGTCAAGCGGCCGGTCCTCTTCTGGCCACGGAGCTGTTTAGTCGGTCAGGAATGTTGCTCTCTTTCTTGCCCTCTCTCTCTCTCTGCCTCCTTCTATGGTTCTCAACTCTCCACAGGGATAGGAGCTCCTTCCTGAGGATCGCCTGAAGATCTGGTAAACCGGCCTTCTGGTCCTCTTCTTCTCATCTTCTTGAACTGCCTCTTGAGCGAACTGAGCTGCTGGATTATCCTTGCTCAATGGTTTGGAGCATAGGCCGATGGTGCAGGCTTGGATGCCTCGGTCCAAAACTGCTTAGCTGCGATGTTCACTAGTTTTCAGCCAGCAGTCCATGTTCCCGCTGGCATTCCCTTCCAAGTTGCGGTGATCGTTTGCATCAAACTACTGCCACTCAGCTTTCTTTCTGGACTGGAGACATTGGATCCTTCTTTGGGTCCATTATATTTCTATATTTTATTTTACCTAAAAACTGTGGAGCTACTTTCTCTTTTCTCATATTTCCACTTTGAAGTGCTGTAAGGCAGTGGCCCCCAACATGGGGGTCAGAACCCTCAGAAGATAGACCTGATGGGTCATGAGATGATTATCAAGTTTGCATCATAGAAATGGCTGAAAAAAACACTTAACATAATTTCCTTATGTTTGCTTTTTCTTGTGCAACACTGGATAGTTTTATGTCTCCTCCCCTGATGGTCAGGGAGCAGAGAAAGCTGCAAACCCACCCGACCTGCTCAGCTAAGACCTGTTTGATCTGTACTGTTTGCCCACGGCGAACCCACCCCCCCGGCATGAACCCACCCTGGCGGACCATCCTGGTCTGAGGAGGGGAGTGGGATGGGAGTGGGATGGGAGTGGTTGAGGCATAAAAGGAGCCACCGTCCCAGCAGCTCTTCACTCTCCGCTCAGAGCCGCCGACCAGCCGACCCTCAGCCATGACCTCCTTCTCCAGCCGCAGCAGCTACGTGTCCTCCCCCATGAGGAGCTCCATGATGGCCCCCTCCTTGTCCTCCTCCTCCCGCCGGGTCAGCAGCATGGGGGCCGGCAGCGTATACGGAGGAGCCGGAGGGTCTGGAGTCCGGGTCTCCCAGGCCTCCTTCTCCTCCTCCTCCGCCGGTGCCTTCAACCTGGCCGACGGCGCCGCCGATATGTCCATCAGCGAGAAGGCCACCATGCAGAACCTCAACGACCGCCTGGCCACCTACCTGAACAAGGTGCACAGCCTGGAGAAGGCCAACGCCGAGCTGGAACTGAAGATCAGACAGTTCCTTGAGAGCAAGACCGAACCTGAGGGCCGCGACTTCACCGCATTCAATGTCACCATCAAAGACCTGCAGGACAAGGTGAGTCCAGAAACACAGAACATCTGCAGATTATTCTGACTTTTTTAGCCTGCATGGGTCTACTTTACCCAGGCAGCACATCGTTGCAGGCCTCAACATGTTCTACCAATCAATCAAATGTCCCGGGGGTTTAATTCTAGTTTACAATCTACATTTAAATACATATTACACATGTTGCCTTTTGAAGTCATTACGGAGAAGGCTTTGTAAATAACATTTAGACCACAGAACAGGAAGATAAATGTTGAATCAATTCATTAAATGTGACATTTTGGGATTTTTTAAAACAGACGAATAATTGTACAGTTTGGTTGGTGGCTGGTTTAGAATTTACAAGTTAAAGCTTGTGACACTTTTAAGAGTATAAATCTTAAACTGTTTTTAGAAAATAAATGAATGAATAAATAAATAAATGGTATTCAGCATATTGACATCCCTGACCGAATAGATAAGTGTTACTGCATGTTATATGTCACTATAATGCTGTTTATTCACAGTGCTCTTGTTACACGTGGTTTAACACTGCAAATGTCATTGTCTCAACTCATATTGTCTTTTATTCAGTCCTGAAAGTCTTTCTTAAAACAAGTGAAAACAAACTTCCAGTTCAACCTGTTAGAAACACAAATCAACTTTTGCACTTTCCTCAGATGTCATTTTTTACAAATATGACAAATATTATAAAATGGATTTTTGGTTGAACTCAACTTCTACAATGAAAACTTGAAGAAATGTTTAGTTTGCAAAATAAAACAAACAGGTGAACATGTGTAAACATCAGGCAGCTGAACATGTGACACGTATGTAAATATGTACATGTTTGTTCAGTTTTCCTCAGTAAATACGTGAGTGTGTGTGTTTGCAGTGAAGGATGTTTGGATTGCAAACATCCTTTGGGGGGTCGACAGGTGACAGGTTACAGGTGACATCACCTGAGTGTGAAAGCTGACTGAGTTTCTGCACAAACAAAATGCATTTAAGTTTACTGATAACTATTTGTTCTTTTAGGTATTAGTTTAAGATGTTCAATGCTGCTGTTGTTTGAGTTTTAAGTTTCATAACTTCTTAGATTTTTAAAAAACAATTTAAACAAACATTTAATAACCTTTTCAGAATATAAATTACATACATAAAAGGGGTCAATTTAGAGTTTTTAGGTTTATTTTGTTTTTTATGATTTTAGATTTTTTAGAACAACAATTAGAACAATTAGAAGTTTTTAAATATTACTTTTTATTTTTTAGTTATTTAAGTTTTATATGAATTTAGCTTATTTTAAGCTTTACAAACTAATACTCATTAGTTTGTAAAGTAAAAGTTTAATAACTTTGTTTTTTAACATTTCATTAAGTCAAATGTTATGTTTTCAGTTTTTTTTATTTCTTTTCAAGTTTTTAAGTTTTACAACTTATTTGTTTTTAAGTTGTTCAGTTTAGTTTTGTGTCTCTAAGTTATTAAATGTAACTGTTGTTTTAGTTTTTTTTTAGTTTTATAACTTTTTTTAAGTTTTTTTTTTTTAAACAAACATTCAACTTTTTTTCAGAATTGAAATTTTTAAAAATGTTTGAAGGCTTTTTTAAGTTAATATAATTTGTTTATGATTTTAAAAAAAGGTTCAATTTTAAGTTTTTAGGTTTTTGTTTGTTTTTATGATATTTGTTTTTCTTAAGTTTTTAAATATTACTTTTTATTTTTTGGTTACTTAAGTTTTATATAACTTTTGGTTATTTTAAGTTGTATGAGTTTTAGTTTGTAAAGTAAAAAGTTTATTACATTTTTGTTTGATTTTAAAAGTCAAAATGTATGTTTTCTGGGTTTTTAAGTTTTTAAGTTTTATAACTTCTTTCTTTTTAAGTTGTTCAATTTAGTTTTGTGTCCCTAACTCAACTTTAATTAATGTATTTCAACAATCATCACCTCCAAACTCAAATACTAATTGGCCCTAAAAGACTCCTTATGCACCTCTTCATATAAATTGTGCTTTGTAGTGTCAAAATCCCGAAATCCCGATGAAACATATTCAGATTTTTTAGCAGAGATTATAGAATTATAAATATAAAACAGTAGTATAAAAACATAATGTAATCATCTGTGACGCTCCCTGGTGGCCACAGAGCTCCATGCAGCCACTGAATATGTTAATTTATGGAAAGCTGAATTAAATCTGTTGAAGCCTTTCAGCCAAACTGCCACTTCAGTTTTTCTCTTTCTTCCTGCTCAGATCAACTTCGCTTCTCGTGGAAACGCCGCATTCGTCCTCGCCACCGACAACGCCCAGCTGGCCACAGACGACTTCAAAGTCAAGTACGTCGAGATGGCAACATAAAAATATCTGATTCAATCTGTCTCTTTGTGAGCATTTTTCCCATCAGTTCAACATTCAGGTGAGTTTCTTGAACTCACTCTGGTGTTTTTTCAGGTATGAGAACGAGCTGGCCATGCGTCAGTCGGTGGAGGCCGACATCGCCGGGCTGAAGAGGGTCCTGCAAGAGCTGACCCTGAACCGGTCCGACCTGGAGATTCAGGTGGAGGGTCTGAAAGACGAGCTGATGCAGCTGAAGAAGAACCACGAGGAGGTGAGACCACTGAAACCAGACTGAAAAAGAAATCAAAAGATAACCAGACAGAAGTTTAACCGCCGTCTTCCTGCAGGACCTGCTGGCTCTGCGGGCCCAGATGGGAGGTCAGGTGAACGTGGAGGTGGACGCCGCTCCTCAGGAGGACCTGTCCGCTGTCATGGACGGAATCAGAGAACACTACGAGAACGTCGCCGCCAAGAACCGCAGAGACCTGGAGGCCTGGTTCCAGGCCAAGGTGAGACCACAAAGTCCTGTTTCCTGCTCTGAATGTGGTCACTGCTGCCCCCCTACTGTCCAAAACCTGCTCCAGCTCAAGTTACACCACAACCACTAATCACTTTTTTTGCTTTTAAGTTTTATACATTTTGTCTTTTTTTAGGGCTAGAACTAAACGTTGTATTTTTGATCGATCTGCTCAGCGTTCATTTTTTTGTTTTTTTTAGAACTTTCATGACTTCTCGTTGTTTGCTTACAGTTTGTTGTTCACCTGCTGAAGAAGATTGTGTGATGTGATGTGATTGAAAGCTCCAGAACGGCTACTAAAGGACGTTGTGTTTATGCAGTTTGAGTGAAAATGTAAAATTTTTCATATTTGATCTGGAAATGTAAAAGTGGTGCCTGCCTCTCCTGTTCCGGGATGTTTAGCAGATAACTCGACATCACGCTGTAGTCTGATATCCTGATACATGATCAATAACATTATTGATACTTGTTCTTCACAGACGGCCGAGCTGAACAAACAGGTGGCTGTGGGCACTGAGACGCTGCAGACGTCCAGGTCTGAGATTTCAGAGGCCAGAAGAATTCTTCAGACTCTGGAGATCAAACTGCAGGCTTCCATCAGCAAGGTGACAAAAAACTAAATCACTGAGAACAGGTCATTTATTTAGGTCATAGTTTCATCTTCTGCAATTCTTCTAATAAGTGAGATAGGTAGATTCATCCATCTGTTGGTGTCAGCTTTGACTGATGTCATGCCCAACCAAATGAACCGTACTAACCAGGCAAACGGACCGGATGGTTTCGGTGTGAAGTGAATACCTATCTGAGGGCAGGGGTGTCTGATGGCAGGGCTGCAGGATTACAGCTGTTTCTGGAGAGTTAAAGGAGTAGTTTGAGATTTTACAGAATGAATAAGTTGATAGTTTATTGTAGTGAGACTTTTGGGTTGTGCAAGTAAAGTAATATGTCATCTGCGTATAAACGTATTTTATGGTTTACTCTGGTTGATTGAACGTTTTTTATGTGATTGTTCTGGTCAGGAGACAGTGGACATCCTCGTCTCATCCACCTGTGTAGTGTGAAATGTGATAATGTTAACCCATTGATTGCAGTTTTAGTGTAGTTCAGTATCTCGTCCCGGCAGATAAATGACTCAGACTCTACGTTTTGGTAGAGCGGCGAATAAAAATGACCAATTGACTCGATCAAAAGCTTTCTCTGTATCTAATGAAGTTAACATCCTGATTCTGAAACAATTACAGACGCTTTTAGTGATGACGTCATGATGATGTCACGGTGTTAGCAGGAGGCTAACGCTAGCAGTGGGCTAACATTAGCTGGAGGCTAAACAAAGCAAAGACTGGAGGCTAACGCTAGCAGTGGGCTAACATTAGCTGGAGGCTAAACAAAGCAAAGACTGGAGGCTAACGCTAGCAGTGGGTTAACATTAGCTGGAGGCTAAACAAAGCAAAGACTGGAGGCTAACGCTAGCAGTGGGTTACCATTAGCTGGAGGCTAAACAAAGGAGAGACTGGAGGCTAACACTAGCAGTGGGTTAACATTAGCTGGAGGCTAAACAAAGCAAAGACTGGAGGCTAACGCTAGCAGTGGGTTAACATTAGCTGGAGGCTAAACAAAGCAAAGACTGGAGGCTAACGCTAGCAGTGGGCTAACATTAGCTGGAGGCTAAACAAAGGAGAGACTGGAGGCTAACGCTAGCAGTGGGTTAACATTAGCTGGAGGCTAAACAAAGGAGAGACTGGAGGCTAACGCTAGCAGTGGGCTAACATTAGCTGGAGGCTAAACAAAGCAAAGACTGGAGGCTAACGCTAGCAGTGGGCTAACATTAGCTGGAGGCTAAACAAAGGAGAGACTGGAGGCTAACGCTAGCAGTGGGCTAACATTAGCTGGAGGCTAAACAAAGCAAAGACTGGAGGCTAACGCTAGCAGTGGGCTAAAGCTACACATCTAAAATGTCCTCTTGCTGTGTTGTTGGCTGCCAGACTTCACCGGGAGGAGAGCAGGCGTTAGCTAGCTAACTAGCCAGTTCCAGAGACAGACAATGTCGCTAGCTATCAAGTACTATATCAGAACTTCAGTGAAACTGACAGTAACACAGCTGACCTGACCGTCCTCCCTCTTCCTCCTGAGCAGAAAGGAGCTGTGGAGGCGACTCTGGCTGAGACCAGGAGCCGCTACGCTAACATGCTAGCAGGTTACCAGAGGCAGGTGGAGGCTCTGGAGGAGCAGCTGGCCCAGCTGAGGGCCAACCTGGAGAACCAGAAGGTCATGTACGCCGAACTGCTGGACATCAAGACCAGACTGGAGATGGAGATCGCCGAGTACAGGAGGCTGCTGGACGGAGAGATGTGAGTGGAGGGAAACGCAACGCTTCATGATGTAAACAGATGATGAATAGTTGTAGTAAATGGGGAACAGCTTTATCTGCTTTTATCTTCTGTATTCTGGGAATGAAAATGATCAGTTTAAGGTTGTGACGTGGAAAATAGACCAGGTCAAATCAAATCAAAGTGTATTGATGTTGTGTCCTGTGTTTCTGCAGCAGCTCCTCTTCCAGGTCGGTGACCATCACTCAGGAGATCAACTCAGTTACACCAGAATAAAACCAGAATCACCGACCGGTCAGACGCCGAGTCTGTCTGACGCTCTTCAATAAAAATGAAGTCTGACATTGTTTCTGTGGTTCCTGTGTTTTTATTTCACTCTGACGGATCAGCGGCTGCTTTCACTTTCACTTTCACTTCATTATCACTATTGATGACAAGTCCTTTGGTCCAGTATATAAGGATATGATAACGCCCGCGGTTGGTCGCGTCCGGAACGGCTCGGGTTGGGTTGTGTTTTTGTCTGCTGATATTGAACACAATAGAAACTCTGCTTTTTGCACCATACTTGGACAGCATCAAGAGATTCATCTGAGGAACCTGTGTTGACTTTCTGACACCTTTAATATTGAACATTGAAGAAAATTGAACTGGAGTCTCAGCCATTCCAGACCCAAGGCTTGAGATATCCTGATTCAACACTAGCAGACGTACATCTGAGAGCTGCTACAACTCAAGCAAGGTTCTAGATAGGAGGGAACAAGGATCTAGATAGGAGGGAACAGGGATCTAGATAGGAGGGAACAAGGATCTAGATAGGAGGGAACAAGGACCTAGATAGGAGGGAACAAGGATCTAGATAGGAGGGAACAAGGATCTAGATAGGAGGGAACAAGGACCTAGATAGGAGGGAACAAGGATCTAGATAGGAGGGAACAGGGATCTAGATAGGAGGGAACAAGGACCTAGATAGGAGGGAACAAGGATCTAGATAGGAGGGAACAACGTTCTAGATAGGAGGGAACAGGGATCTAGATAGGAGGGAACAGGGATCTAGATAGGAGGGAACAGGGACCTAGATAGGAGGGAACAGGGATCTAGATAGGAGGGAACAAGGATCTAGATAGGAGGGAACAAGGATCTAGATAGGAGGTAACAGGGACCTAGATAGGAGGGAACAGGGATCTAGATAGGAGGGAACAAGGATCTAGATAGGAGGGAACAGGGATCTAGATAGGAGGGAACAAGGATCTAGATAGGAGGGAACAACGTTCTAGATTGGAGGGAACAAGGATCTAGATAGGAGGGAACAAGGATCTAGATAGGAGGGAACAAGGATCTAGATAGGAGGGAACAAGGTTCTAGATAAGAGGGAAAAAGGACCTAGATAGGAGGGAACAGGGACCTAGATAGGAGGGAACAACGTTCTAGATAGGAGGGAACAAGGATCTAGATTGGAGGGAACAACGTTCTAGATAGGAGGGAACAAGGATCTAGATAGGAGGGAACAGGGATCTAGATAGGAGGGAACAGGGATCTAGATAGGAGGGAACAAGGACCTAGATAGAGGGAACAAGGATCTAGATAGGAGGGAACAAGGATCTAGATTGGAGGGAACAACGTTCTAGATAGGAGGGAACAAGGATCTAGATAGGAGGGAACAAGGATCTAGATAGGAGGGAACAACGTTCTAGATAGGAGGGAACAAGGATCTAGATAGGAGGGAACAGGGACCTAGATAGGAGGGAACAACGTTCTAGATAGGAGGGAACAAGGATCTAGATTGGAGGGAACAACATTCTAGATTGGAGGGAACAGGGATCTAGATAGGAGGGAACAGGGATCTAGATAGGAGGGAACAGGGATCTAGATAGGAGGGAACAAGGACCTAGATAGGAGGGAACAAGGATCTAGATAGGAGGGAACAAGGATCTAGATAGGAGGGAACAGGGATCTAGATAGGAGGGAACAAGGACCTAGATAGGAGGGAACAAGGATCTAGATAGGAGGGAACAGGGATCTAGATAGGAGGGAACAACGTTCTAGATAGGAGGGAACAAGGATCTAGATAGGAGGGAACAACGTTCTAGATTGGAGGGAACAAGGATCTAGATAGGAGGGAACAACGTTCTAGATAGGAGGGAACAAGGATCTAGATAGGAGGGAACAAGGTTCTAGATAGGAGGGGAAAAGGACCTAGATAGGAGGGAACAGGGACCTAGATAGGAGGGAACAACGTTCTAGATAGGAGGGAACAAGGATCTAGATTGGAGGGAACAACGTTCTAGATTGGAGGGAACAAGGATCTAGATAGGAGGGAACAACGTTCTAGATTGGAGGGAACAACGTTCTAGATTGGAGGGAACAAGGATCTAGATAGGAGGGAACAACGTTCTAGATAGGAGGGAACAAGGATCTAGATAGGAGGGAACAATGTTCTAGATTGGAGGGAACAAGGATCTAGATAGGAGGGAACAACGTTCTAGATAGGAGGGAACAAGGATCTAGATAGGAGGGAACAAGGTTCTAGATAGGAGGGAAAAAGGACGTAGATAGGAGGGAACAGGGACCTAGATAGGAGGGAACAACGTTCTAGATAGGAGGGAACAAGGATCTAGATTGGAGGGAACAACGTTCTAGATTGGAGGGAACAACGATCTAGATAGGAGGGAACAAGGATCTAGATAGGAGGGAACAACGTTCTAGATTGGAGGGAACAAGGATCTAGATAGGAGGGAACAACGTTCTAGATAGGAGGGAACAAGGATCGAGATAGGAGGGAACAAGGTTCTAGATAGGAGGGAAAAAGGACCTAGATAGGAGGGAACAGGGACCTAGATAGGAGGGAACAACGTTCTAGATAGGAGGGAACAAGGATCTAGATTGGAGGGAACAACGTTCTAGATTGGAGGGAACAACGTTCTAGATAGGAGGGAACAAGGATCTAGATAGGAGGGAGGGAAAAATGTTCTAGATAGGAGGGAACAAGGATCTAGATAGGAGGGAACAAGGATCTAGATTGGAGGGAACAAGGTTCTAGATAGGAGGGAACAGGACCTAGATAGGAGGGAACAAGGATCTAGATAGGAGGGAACAAGGATCTAGATAGGAGGGAACAAGGATCTAGATAGGAGGGAACAAGGATCTAGATTGGAGGGAACAAGGTTCTAGATAGGAGGGAACAGGACCTAGATAGGAGGGAACAGGATCTAGATAGGAGGGAACAAGGTTCTAGATAGGAGGGAACAAGGATCTAGATAGGAGGGAACAAGGATCTAGATAGGAGGGAACAAGGTTCTAGATAGGAGGGAACAAGGATCTAGAGCTGCTCCACCTTCAGATATCTGAAGTTACGTAACCTGAGTTCTCAGGTCTCTGAATGAGTCCAACCAGCTGCATTAATGACTGAACAGTTGAAGCTGCTTCTTCTCCTTTAGGGGACACTTTTATGTCCATCTTTCCCCATTCAGCCATAGTCCAACCTCACACGTCTCTCTCTCAGCGTCCTGTCTCTCTCTCAGCATCCTGTCTCTCAGCGTCCAGTCTCTCTCTCAGCATCCTGTCTCTCTCTCAGCGTCCTGTCTCTCTCTCAGCATCCTGTCTCTCAGCATCCTGTCTCTCAGTGTCCTGTCTCTCTCTCAGCATCCTGTCTCTCAGCGTCCTGTCTCTCTCTCAGCATCCTGTCTCTCTCTCAGCGTCCTGTCTCTCTCTCAGCATCCTGTCTCTCAGCATCCTGTCTCTCAGCGTCCTGTCTCTCTCTCAGCATCCTGTCTCTCAGCATCCTGTCTCTCTCTCAGCATCCTGTCTCTCTCTCAGCGTCCTGTCTCTCAGCGTCCTGTCTCTCTCTCAGCGTCCTGTCTCTCTCTCAGCGTCCTGTCTCTCAGCGTCCTGTCTCTCTCTCAGCGTCCTGTCTCTCAGCGTCCTGTCTCTCTCTCAGCATCCTGTCTCTCTCTCAGCGTCCTGTCTCTCAGCGTCCTGTCTCTCATCACCGCCGTTCATCAGCGCAGAAGAAGGTCAATAAACAGGAGTGAAAGCTCTCAGTCTGTGACTCTTTAATGTCACCCAACCTGTTTGTAGCTGAGCGTTCTCTGCTGGCTGACACAGAGAGACAACCATCCGTCAGCAGGCTGGCAGGGATCCACCTCAGCAGGACCAACCAGTCCCAGACCCAACCCAGAACCCAGACCCAGAACCAACCCAGAACCAACCTAGAACCATCAGTCAGCAGGCTGGCAGGGATCCACCTCAGCAGGACCAACCGGTCCCAGACCCAACCCAGAACCCAGACCCAGAACCAACACAGAACCAACCTAGAACCATCAGTCAGCAGGCTGGCAGGGATCCACCTCAGCAGGACCAACCGGTCCCAGACCCAACCCAGACCCAACCCAGACCCAACCCAGAACCAACCCAGACCCAACCTAGAACCAACCCAGACCCAACCCAGAACCAACCCAGACCCAACCCAGAACCAACTCAGACCCAACCCAGACCCAACCCAGAACCAACCCAGACCCAACCCAGACCCAACCCAGAACCAACCCAGAACCAACCCAGACCCAACCCAGACCCAACCCAGAACCAACCCAGAACCAACCCAGACCCAACCCTCTTTAATCAGACTATCACAATAAAAGATATGACGTCACGTCACTCAGACTACCACAATAAAAGATATGACGTCACGTTACTCAGACTACCACAATAAAAGATATGACGTCACGTTACTCAGACTACCACAATAAAAGATATGACGTCACGTTACTCAGACTATCACAATAAAAGATATGACGTCACGTTACTCAGACTACCACAATAAAAGATATGACGTCACGTTACTCAGACTACCAAAATAAAAGATATGACGTCACGTTACTCAGACTACCACAATAAAAGATATGACGTCACGTTACTCAGACTACCACAATAAAAGATATGACGTCACGTTACTCAGACTACCAAAATAAAAGATATGACGTCACCTTACTCAGACTACCACAATAAAAGATATGACGTCACCTTACTCAGACTACTACAATAAAAGATATGACGTCACGTTACTCAGACTACCACAATAAAAGATATGACGTCACGTTACTCAGACTACCACAATAAAAGATATGACGTCACCTTACTCAGACTACCACAATAAAAGATATGACGTCACGTTACTCAGACTATCACAATAAAAGATATGACGTCACGTCACTCAGACTACCACAATAAAAGATATGACGTCACGTTACTCAGACTACCACAATAAAAGATATGACGTCACGTCACTCAGACTATCACAATAAAAGATATGACATGACATTACTCAGACTACCACAATAAAAGACATGACATCACGTTACTCAGACTACCACAATAAAAGATATGACGTCACGTTACTCAGACTACCACAATAAAAGATATGACGTCACGTTACTCAGACTACCAAAATAAAAGATATGACGTCACCTTACTCAGACTACCACAATAAAAGATATGACGTCACGTTACTCAGACTACCACAATAAAAGATATGACGTCACGTTACTCAGACTACCAAAATAAAAGATATGACGTCACCTTACTCAGACTACCACAATAAAAGATATGACGTCATCTTACTCAGACTACCACAATAAAAGATATGACGTCACGTTACTCAGACTACCACAATAAAAGATATGACGTCACGTTACTCAGACTACCACAATAAAAGATATGACGTCACGTTACTCAGACTACCACAATAAAAGATATGACGTCACGTTACTCAGACTATCACAATAAAAGATATGACGTCACCTTACTCAGACTACCACAATAAAAGATATGACATCACGTTACTCAGATTACCACAATAAAAGATATGACGTCACGTTACTCAGATTACCACAATAAAAGATATGACGTCACCTTACTCAGACTACCACAATAAAAGATATGACGTCACCTTACTCAGACTACCACAATAAAAGATATGACGTCACGTTACTCAGACTACCACAATAAAAGATGTGACGTCACGTTACTCAGACTACCACAATAAAAGATATGACGTCACGTTACTCAGACTACCACAATAAAAGATGTGACGTCACGTTACTCAGACTACCACAATAAAAGATATGACGTCACGTTACTCAGACTACCACAATAAAAGAGGTGACGTCACGTTACTCAGACTACCACAATAAAAGATATGACGTCACGTTACTCAGACTACCACAATAAAAGAGGTGACGTCACGTTACTCAGACTACCACAATAAAAGATATTACGTCACGTTACTCAGACTACCACAATAAAAGAGGTGACGTCACGTTACTCAGACTACCACAATAAAAGATATGACGCCACGTTACTCAGACTACCACAATAAAAGATATGACGTCACGTTACTCAGACTACCACAATAAAAGATAAGACGTCACGTTACTCAGACTACCACAATAAAAGATATGACGTCACCTTACTCAGACTACCACAATAAAAGATATGACGTCACGTTACTCAGACTACCACAATAAAAGATATGACGTCACGTTACTCAGACTACCACAATAAAAGATATGACGTCACCTTACTCAGACTACCACAATAAAAGATATGACGTCACCTTACTCAGACTACCACAATAAAAGATATGACGTCACCTTACTCAGACTACCACAATAAAAGATATGACGTCACCTTACTCAGACTACCACAATAAAAGATATGACGTCACGTTACTCAGACTACCACAATAAAAGATATGACGTCACGTTACTCAGACTACCACAATAAAAGATATGACGTCACGTTACTCAGACTATCACAATAAAAGATATGACGTCACGTTACTCAGACTACCACAATAAAAGAGATGACGTCACGTTACTCAGACTACCACAATAAAAGATATGACGTCACGTTACTCAGACTACCACAATAAAAGATATGACGTCACGTTACTCAGACTACCACAATAAAAGATATGACGTCACGTTACTCAGACTACCACAATAAAAGATATGACGTCACGTTACTCAGACTACCAAAATAAAAGATATGACGTCACCTTACTCAGACTACCACAATAAAAGATATGACGTCACCTTACTCAGACTACCACAATAAAAGATATGACGTCACCTTACTCAGACTACCACAATAAAAGATATGACGTCACGTTACTCAGACTACCACAATAAAAGATATGACGTCACGTTACTCAGACTACCACAATAAAAGATATGACGTCACGTTACTCAGACTACCACAATAAAAGATATGACGTCACGTTACTCAGACTACCACAATAAAAGATATGACGTCACGTTACTCAGACTACCACAATAAAAGATATGACGTCACGTTACTCAGACTACCACAATAAAAGCGGTAACTTCCTTGTAGCTCCACATAGACTCAGATGAAGCAGATAGATCCATCCTGGTGTTGAAACATCTGTTTATTAATCATTAAATAATTCATGGTGATAGATCAGTGAATCAATGTTTAGTAATCAGTAATTCATGCTCTGGTATTACTTCATTTTGAGAGCATGAAAACATGTTTATGATCTGCTAAGTGAATGTAATGTTGGATCATCACTAACCTTCCTCACCCTACGGAGGCTGTAACATCTGTTCAGAGTGACAGACGTCTGATCCTGTTGATTCCATCAGTGAACAGTGTCGCTGTGACCTCGGGGGGGTCACGTTCACAACATCTCAAAGGCTTTTCATAACTGAAGTGATTTATTGCTTATTAAGCCTTTAAGCCTCCAGCTGTCTGTCAGCTGGTTTCTAACCGCGGGCTGTTGGATCGTCTCCAGCTTCAGACGGTTTGACGGATCAGAGAACCGACAGCATGGACTACTGGAGGACAAACAGGAAGTCAGGTCTGATATGAAGGCAGAGGACTAAGACATCCACTCAGAGGCTGGACAGACTGCAGACCCTCTGAGACCCACATAGAGCCCTTTTAGTCTCTTAGAGGGGGGCGCAGGGGGTCTTTAAAATGTTGGAATAAGACTCTTAAAAAATGTCCCAAAAAAAAGTCTAAATTGTACAAAAAATGTCTGAAAAAAGGCAGAAGAAAAGTCCAATCCTGGTATCATATACAGTATATATATATATATATATACTGTATATGATACCGCATATAGATCCTGGTATCATAGTAAACTAGAGAACCTGATGAATACATCGGTACCAACCATGGTACTACTACCTCTACTACCTCTACTACCTCTACTACTACTACCTCTACTACCTCTACTACCTCTACTACTACTACTACTACCTCTACTACCTCTACTACTACTACTACCTCTACTACCTCTACTACTACCTCTACTACTACTACTACCTCTACTACCTCTACTACCTCTACTACCTCTACTACTACTACCTCTACTACCTCTACTACCTCTACTACTACTACTACCTCTACTACCTCCACTACTACTACCTCTACCACCTCTACTACTACTACTACCTCTACTACTACTACCACCTCTACTACTACTACCTCTACTACCTCTACCACCTCTACTACTACTACTACCTCTACTACTACTACTACCTCTACTACCTCTACCACCTCTACTACTACTACTACCTCTACTACTACTACCTCTACTACCTCTACTACTACTACTACCTCTACTACCTCTACTACCTCTACTACTACTACCTCTAATACCTCTACTACTACTACCTCTACTACTACTACTACCTCTACTACCTCTACTACCTCTACTACTACTACTACCTCTACTACCTCTACTACCTCTACTACCTCTACTACTACTACTACTACTACCTCTACTACCTCTACTACCTCTACTACTACTACCTCTAATACCTCTACTACTACTACCTCTACTACTACTACTACCTCTACTACCTCTACTACCTCTACTACTACTACTACCTCTACTACCTCTACTACCTCTACTACTACTACCTCTACTACCTCTACTACTACTACCTCTACTACCTCTACTACCTCTACCTCCTCTACGGAGCATATAGTTTGATGTTAAATGCAGTACCTGTGAGGGTTTCTGGATCAATATCTGTCATTGATTAGTGTTGTTAGTTGATTTACATTAATAAATATATACATACATTTACATAAAGCAGCATATTGGTCCATTCCCATGTTGATAAGAGGATTAAATACTGGACTGATCTCCCTTTAAGGTTCATTATGAACAGATAAAACGTGTTCTTAAATATGATAATTGATTGACGGCTCTATAATAGACCTGTAGCTAACTACCTCTAAGGATCCCAGTTTGATGAGTTCTTTGCGTCATCACACATCATTTTGTGTAAATTCTAATTTTGGTAATAATTCTGAATGTTTCAGACGACTCATTGAAGCATGGATAGAGTCCGTTCTCTAGGTAACTTCTGCTCTGATTTGATGCTTTATGAAGATAAACCGTGTGTCGACAGGTCTGAAGGTGTTTCTCGTTGCTAGTTTAGAAAGTGAGTTTAGATTTCTGTCTTTGTGATTACAGTTGATGTGAAGCTGTTATTATCTTTAACCCTTCACTCACATTCCCTCTGACTGTATAATTATCCGCCCACGCTCATTCCTCCAGTGAAACTGACATTTAGTAGATGATGTTTTGATTGGCTGAGCTTTGGCGTCCGCCGCCTGCTCGACGGCTTCGTCCCTCCTCGCTAATTACAACCCAAAGGTTGCAGGAAGCCGTAGGTCCCGCAGACCTTTGGTTGGTAAACAGAACCCGTCATTGTCACACAATTAAGCAGCATTAAAGGTTACATATTTCCCTGACCATCCCCGCCACACCTGCACATACCTGGCTCCCCGTCTCGCCTCGCCCGCCGTCATGCCATCAGCTCGCTGAGTGATTGGCGTGTGTTTGGCTGCAGGAGGGTTAAATAGGAGGCGAGAGTCCTGCAGCTCCCCACTGTCCTCCCTGTCGTCTCGCAGCAGGAAGACATCATGATGACTTCAGGCTTCTCCACTCGCAGCTCGATGAAGAGCTCCGGCGGCTCCTACATTGGCAGCGGCGGCGCTGGAGGTATATCCTTCATGAGGGGGGGCAGCGTGTACGGAGGAGCAGGAGGCAAAGGGGTCCGCATCTCCTCGTCCTCCATGGGTGGAGGTGGCGGCATGGGGGGAGGCTACTCGTCCTCCGTCCGCTACAGCGTCTCCGGCGGCGGCGGCGGCGGCGGCGTGGACGACAGCCTCATTGGCAACGAGAAGTTCACCATGCAGAACCTGAACGACCGTCTGGCCTCCTACCTCGCCAAGGTGCACTCTCTGGAGAAGGCCAACGCCGAGCTGGAGCTGAAGATCAGGCTGTTCCTGGAGAGCAAGGTCGGCCCCAGCACCCGAGACTACAGCGCCTTCTTCGCCACCATCTATGACATCACTGCCAAGGTAATCCTCCTCATCCTCATCCTCATCCTCATCCTCATCCTCTTCCTCTTCCTCTTCCTCTTCCTCTTCATCATCCTCACAGGTGACGTGTGCAGCTGTGAGGATGTGATGTTTTATATGAATCAGTGAGCTCATGTTAGTTCTCCTCCAGCGTTCGTAGAGGAACATCTCCACCAAATCATCTCACACGTAACCACGTAATCACGTAACCACGTAACCACGTAATCATGTAATCACGTAATCACGTAATCACGTAACCACGTAATCACGTATAAATGCTACGATAAGAGATGGTGACTTAGTATAAAAAGCAAGAAAGACCATTGGAGGGCGAGGGGGGAGTTGGATGGGTCCAACAAACACTGACATTTTAACCAGGAGATCATTGTTGATCGTTGTTTTTTTACGTTAGTGACGTCCGTCAAGTGTCACATGTTTTTTATTGATACCTGTGACGTGTTTTCCGTAATTGTTTCCATACATGTTGTACTTAGTTTATGTACTTATTTTTAGCCCAACCATGACGTTTTCCCTTACCCTAACTAAATGCTTTTCTTGCCTGAACCTAAGTTAGTTAAGTCCTTGCCTGAACAGAACCGCACACAACGTTTGCATGGTGTGACACGCGGAATGTCCATGTAATGTTGTGTTATTTATACACCGTCCCAAAAGACTGGATGGGCGATACGATACAAAAACAATACAGTTAACCATGTTACGATTCGATACAGTTCGATACAGCACTACTTTGATATTGTCTGATTCTATATGTTTCAATTCAACTTATTGCATAGTATTTCCATGATGCCATAGACAAAAATTAGACAATGTTGACACCATCTATTCATAGTTCTCATTCATGTAACTGGCGCAGAGCCCTGGAGGGCCAAACACCATTCCAACATGGCTTCTGACCCTGCACTGGGAACTCCATAGAGCTAGCCTGCCTTTTTTATTTTCTACATTTCTCTACAATATTCTATGTATGTATGTTTGTGTATCTTAGACTCTTGTATTGATTGTCCGACATGTATTGGATCATTTTTACACCCCAATTAAACAGGCATCTGAAGGGCATTTACTGTATTCGTATCTTGTAAGATAAATGTTTGTCTCCAAACATACCTATGAAAGCACAACAATGTTATATTGGGTTAGACTGAGCACCAGCAACTTTGTAGCATCACGTCACAGTGACGTCATGATGTCACAGTGATATGATGATGTCACAGTGACGTGATGATGTCACAGTGATATGATGATGTCACAGTGATGTGATGATGTCACAGTGACGTCATGATGTCACAGTGATATGATGATGTCACAGTGACGTGATGATGTCACAGTGATATGATGATGTCACAGTGACGTCATGATGTCACAGTGATATGATGTCACAGTGATGTGATGATGTCACAGTGACGTGATGATGTCAGTGACATGATGATGTCACAGTGATGTGATGTCACAGTGATGTGATGATGCCACAGTGATATGATGTCACAGTGATGTGATGATGTCACAGTGATGTGATGATGCCACAGTGATATGATGTCACAGTGATGTGATGATGTCACAGTGACGTGATGATGTCACAGTGATGTGATGATGTCACAGTGATGTGATGTTGTAACAGTGATGTGATGATGTCACAGTGATGTGATGATGTAACAGTGACGTGATGATGTCACAGTGACGTGATGATGTAACAGTCATGTTGTACATGTACAGATCCAGGCCGCCATCAGGCTGAACGGAGCGATCCATCTCAGCATCGACAACGCTGGGCTGGCTGCAAACGACTTCAGGATGAAGTGAGTCACAGAGACACACACCGTAACACACACCGTAACACACACCATAACACACACCGTAACACACAGTAACACACCGTAACACACCGTAACACCCAGTAACACACCGTAACACACCCTGTAACACCCTGTAACACACCGTAACACCCTGTAACACACAGTAACACACCGTAACACACCCTGTAACACACAGTAACACACCGTAACACACCGTAACACACCCTGTAACACACCCTGTAACACACCGTAACACACCCTGTAACACACCGTAGCACACCGTAACACACCCTGTAACACACCGTAACACACCGTAACACCCTGTAACACACAGTAACACACCGTAATACACCGTAACGCACCGTAACACACAGTAACACACCCTGTAACACACCGTAACACACCGTAATACACGTAACACACCGTAACGCACCGTAACACACCGTAACACACCCTGTAACACACCGTAACACCCTGTAACACACAGTAACACACCGTAACACACCCTGTAACACACCCTGTAACACACCGTAACACACCCTGTAACACACCGTAACACACCCTGTAACACACAGTAACACACCGTAACACACCCTGTAACACACCCTGTAACACACCGTAACACACCCTGTAACACACCGTAACACACCCTGTAACACACCGTAGCACACCGTAACACACCCTGTAACACACCGTAACACACCGTAACACCCTGTAACACACAGTAACACACCGTAATACACCGTAACGCACCGTAACACACAGTAACACACCCTGTAACACACCGTAACACACCGTAATACACGTAACACACCGTAACGCACCGTAACACACCGTAACACACCCTGTAACACACCGTAACACCCTGTAACACACAGTAACACACCGTAACACACCCTGTAACACACCCTGTAACACACCGTAACACACCCTGTAACACACCGTAACACACCCTGTAACACACAGTAACACACCGTAACACACCCTGTAACACACCCTGTAACACACCGTAACACACCCTGTAACACACCGTAACACACCCTGTAACACACCGTAACACACCGTAACGCACCGTAACACACAGTAACACACCCTGTAACACACCGTAACACACCGTAATACACGTAACACACCGTAACACACCCTGTAACACACCGTAACACCCTGTAACACACAGTAACACACCGTAACACACCGTAACACACCCTGTAACACACCCTGTAACACACCGTAACACACCCTGTAACACACCGTAACACACCCTGTAACACACAGTAACACACCGTAACACACCCTGTAACACACCCTGTAACACACCGTAACACACCCTGTAACACACCGTAACACACCCTGTAACACACTGTAACACACCGTAACACACCCTGTAACACACCGTAACACACCCTGTAACACACCGTAGCACACGTAACACACCCTGTAACACACCGTAACACACCGTAACACCCTGTAACACACAGTAACACACCGTAATGCACCGTAACGCACCGTAACACACAGTAACACACCCTGTAACACACCGTAACACACCGTAATACACGTAACACACCGTAACGCACCGTAACGCACCGTAACACACCCTGTAACACACCCTGTAACACACCCTGTAACACACCCTGTAACGCACCGTAACGCACCGTAACACACCGTAACACACCCTGTAACATACCCTGTAACACACCCTGTAACACACCCTGTAACACACCCTGTAACACACCCTGTAACACACCGTAACACACCCTGTAACACACCCTGTAACACACCCTGTAACATACCCTGTAACACACCCTGTAACACACCCTGTAACACACCCTGTAACACACCCTGTAACACACCGTAACACACCCTGTAACATACCCTGTAACACACCCTGTAACACACCCTGTAACACACCCTGTAACACACCCTGTAACACACCCTGTAACACACCCTGTAACACACCCTGTAACACACCGTAACGCACCGTAACACACCCTGTAATGCACCGTAACGCACCGTAACACACCCTGTAACACACCCTGTAACACACCCTGTAACACACCCTGTAACATACCGTAACACACCGTAACACACCCTGTAACGCACCGTAACGCACCGTAACACACCCTGTAACACACCCTGTAACACACCGTAACACACCCTGTAACATACCCTGTAACACACCCTGTAACACACCATAACACACCCTGTAACACACCCTGTAACACACCATAACACACCCTGTAACACACCCTGTAACACACCGTAACACACCGTAACACACCGTAACACACCCTGTAATGCACCGTAACGCACCGTAACACACCGTAACACCCTGTAACACACAGTAACACACCGTAACACACCGTAACAACCTCCTCGTCCTCCTCCTCCTCCTCCTCCTCCTCTTCTTCCTCCTCCTCCTCCTCAGCTGTTTCTGGGGACTGTGTTAATGTGACACCACTCACGTGTCTCTGCCGTCTCTCTGCAGGAGCTGCTGGCGATCCGAGGACAGATGAGCGGCCAGGTCACCGTGGATGTGGACGCCGCTCCGGGACCGGACCTCAACAAGATAATCGCCGAGATCCGAGAGCACTACGAGACAATCACCACCAAGAACCAGAAAGAGCTGGAGGCCTGGTTCCAGACCAAGGTAACGCCGTGACATCACTTCCTGTGGACACAGAGAGTCCCACTGTGTTGTCTTCATGTGTTCCTGTCTTTGTGTCCTCGTGTCTCCCTTGTCTCTGTGTCTTCCTGTCTTTGTGTCTTTGTGTCTTCCTGTCTTCCTGTCTACGTGTCTTCGTGTCTCCTTTGTCTCTGTGTCTTCCTGTCTTCGTGTCTCTGTGTCTTCGTGTCTTCGTGTCTCCATGTGTCTTCATGTCTTCGTGTCTCTGTGTCTCCGTGTGTCTTCATGTCTTTGTGTCTCTGTGTCTCTGTGTCTTCATGTCTTCATGTCTCTGTGTCTCTGTGTGTCTTCATGTCTTCGTGTCTCTGTGTCTCTGTGTCTTCATGTCTTCATGTCTTTGTGTCTCTGTGTCTCTGTGTCTCCGTGTGTCTTCATGTCTTCATGTCTTTGTGTCTCCGTGTGTCTTCATGTCTTTGTGTCTTTGTGTCTCCGTGTGTCTTCATGTCTTCATGTCTCTGTGTCTCCGTGTGTCTTCATGTCTTCATGTCTTTGTGTCTCCGTATGTCTTCATGTCTTCGTGTCTCCGTGTGTCTTCATGTCTTCATGTCTTTGTGTCTTCATGTCTTTGTGTCTCCGTGTGTCTTCATGTCTTTGTGTCTCCGTGTATCTTCATGTCTTTGTGTCTCCGTGTGTCTTCATGTCTTCATGTCTTTGTGTCTCCGTGTATCTTCATGTCTTCATGTCTCTGTGTCTCCGTGTGTCTTCATGTCTTTGTGTCTCCGTGTGTCTTCATGTCTTTGTGTCTCTGTGTGTCTTCATGTCTTCATGTCTTTGTGTCTTTGTGTCTCCGTGTGTCTTCATGTCTTCATGTCTCTGTGTCTCCGTGTATCTTCATGTCTTTGTGTCTCCGTGTGTCTTCATGTCTTCATGTCTTTGTGTCTCCGTGTATCTTCATGTCTTCATGTCTCTGTGTCTCCGTGTATCTTCATGTCTTTGTGTCTCCGTGTGTCTTCATGTCTTCATGTCTTTGTGTCTCCGTGTATCTTCATATTGTCATGTCTCTGTGTCTCCGTGTGTCTTCATGTCTTTGTGTCTCCGTGTGTCTTCATGTCTTTGTGTCTCTGTGTGTCTTCATGTCTTCATGTCTTCATGTCTTTGTGTCTTTGTGTCTCCGTGTGTCTTCATGTCTTCATGTCTCTGTGTCTCCGTGTGTCTTCATGTCTTTGTGTCTCCGTGTGTCTTCATGTCTTTGTGTCTCCGTGTGTCTTCATGTCTCTGTGTCTCCGTGTGTCTTCATGTCTTTGTGTCGCCGTGTGTCTTCATGTCTTTGTGTCTTTTTGTCTCCGTGTGTCTTCATGTCTTCATGTCTTTGTGTCTCCGTGTGTCTTCATGTCTTTGTGTCTCCGTGTGTCTTAATGTCTTTGTGTCTCCGTGTGTCTTCATGTCTTTGTGTCTCCGTGTGTCTTCATGTCTTTGTGTCTCTGTGTCTTCGTGTCTTCATGTCTTTGTGTCTCCGTGTGTCTTCATGTCTTTGTGTCTCCGTGTCTCCGTGTGTCTTCATGTCTTTGTGTCTCCGTGTAACTTCATGTCTTTGTGTCTCCGTGTGTCTTCATGTCTTCATGTCTCTGTGTCTCCGTGTGTCTTCATGTCTTTGTGTCTTTGTGTCTCTGTGTGTCTTCATGTCTTCATGTCTTTGTGTCTCCGTGTGTCTTCATGTCTTCATGTCTCTGTGTCTCCGTGTGTCTTCATGTCTTCATGTCTCTGTGTCTCCGTGTGTCTTCATGTCTTTGTGTCTTTGTGTCTCTGTGTGTCTTCATGTCTTAATGTCTTTGTGTCTCCGTGTGTCTTCATGTCTTTGTGTCTCCGTGTGTCTTCATGTCTTTGTGTCTTTGTGTCTCCGTGTATCTTCATGTCTTTGTGTCTTTGTGTCTCCGTGTGTCTTCATGTCTTCATGTCTTTGTGTCTCCGTGTGTCTTCATGTCTTCGTGTCTCCGTGTGTCTTCATGTCTTTGTGTCTTTGTGTCTCCGTGTATCTTCATGTCTTTGTGTCTTTGTGTCTTTGTGTCTCCGTGTGTCTTCATGTCTTCATGTCTCCGTGTCTTCATGTCTTCATGTCTCCGTGTGTCTTCATGTCTTTGTGTCTTTGTGTCTCCGTGTATCTTCATGTCTTTGTGTCTTTGTGTCTCCGTGTGTCTTCATGTCTTCATGTCTCTGTGTCTCCATGTGTCTTCATGTCTTCATGTCTTTGTGTCTCCGTATGTCTTCATGTCTTCGTGTCTCCGTGTGTCTTCATGTCTTTGTGTCTTCATGTCTTTGTGTCTCCGTGTGTCTTCATGTCTTTGTGTCTCCGTGTGTCTTCATGTCTTCATGTCTTTGTGTCTCCGTGTATCTTCATGTCTTCATGTCTCTGTGTCTCCGTGTGTCTTCATGTCTTTGTGTCTCCGTGTGTCTTCATGTCTTTGTGTCTCTGTGTGTCTTCATGTCTTCATGTCTTTGTGTCTTTGTGTCTCCGTGTGTCTTCATGTCTTCATGTCTCTGTGTCTCCGTGTATCTTCATGTCTTTGTGTCTCCGTGTATCTTCATGTCTTCATGTCTCTGTGTCTCCGTGTATCTTCATGTCTTTGTGTCTCCGTGTGTCTTCATGTCTTCATGTCTTTGTGTCTCCGTGTATCTTCATATTTTCATGTCTCTGTGTCTCCGTGTGTCTTCATGTCTTTGTGTCTCCGTGTGTCTTCATGTCTTTGTGTCTCTGTGTGTCTTCATGTCTTCATGTCTTTGTGTCTTTGTGTCTCCGTGTGTCTTCATGTCTTCATGTCTCTGTGTCTCTGTGTCTCCGTGTGTCTTCATGTCTTTGTGTCTCCGTGTGTCTTCATGTCTTTGTGTCTCCGTGTGTCTTCATGTCTCTGTGTCTCCGTGTGTCTTTATGTCTTTGTGTCGCCGTGTGTCTTCATGTCTTTGTGTCTTTTTGTCTCCGTGTGTCTTCATGTCTTCATGTCTTTGTGTCTCCGTGTGTCTTCATGTCTTTGTGTCTCCGTGTGTCTTAATGTCTTTGTGTCTCCGTGTGTCTTCATGTCTTTGTGTCTCCGTGTGTCTTCATGTCTTTGTGTCTCTGTGTCTTCGTGTCTTCATGTCTTTGTGTCTCCGTGTGTCTTCATGTCTTTGTGTCTCCGTGTCTCCGTGTGTCTTCATGTCTTTGTGTCTCCGTGTAACTTCATGTCTTTGTGTCTCCGTGTGTCTTCATGTCTTCATGTCTCTGTGTCTCCGTGTGTCTTCATGTCTTTGTGTCTTTGTGTCTCTGTGTGTCTTCATGTCTTCATGTCTTTGTGTCTCCGTGTGTCTTCATGTCTTCATGTCTCTGTGTCTCCGTGTGTCTTCATGTCTTCATGTCTCTGTGTCTCCGTGTGTCTTCATGTCTTTGTGTCTTTGTGTCTCTGTGTGTCTTCATGTCTTCATGTCTTTGTGTCTCCGTGTATCTTCATGTCTTCATGTCTTTGTGTCTCTGTGTGTCTTCATGTCTTCATGTCTCTGTGTGTCTTCATGTCTTCATGTCTCTGTGTCTCTGTGTGTCTTCATGTCTTCATGTCTTTGTGTCTCCGTGTGTCTTAATGTCTTTGTGTCTCTGTGTCTCCGTGTGTCTTCATGTCTTCATGTCTTTGTGTCTCCGTGTGTCTTCATGTCTTCATGTCTTTGTGTCTCCGTGTGTCTTCATGTCTTTGTGTCTTTGTGTCTCCGTGTATCTTCATGTCTTTGTGTCTTTGTGTCTCTGTGTGTCTTCATGTCTTTGTGTCTCCGTGTATCTTCATGTCTTCATGTCTTTGTGTCTCCGTGTGTCTTCATGTCTTTGTGTCTCCGTGTGTCTTCATGTCTTTGTGTCTTTGTGTCTCCGTGTATCTTCATGTCTTTGTGTCTCTGTGTGTCTTCATGTCTTCATGTCTTTGTGTCTCCGTGTATCTTCATGTCTTCATGTCTTTGTGTCTCCGTGTGTCTTCATGTCTTTGTGTCTTTGTGTCTCCGTGTATCTTCATGTCTTTGTGTCTTTGTGTCTCCGTGTGTCTTCATGTCTTCATGTCTTTGTGTCTCCGTGTGTCTTCATGTCTTCGTGTCTCTGTGTGTCTTCATGTCTTTGTGTCTTTGTGTCTCCGTGTATCTTCATGTCTTTGTGTCTTTGTGTCTTTGTGTCTCCGTGTGTCTTCATGTCTTCATGTCTCTGTGTGTCTTCATGTCTTCATGTCTCCGTGTGTCTTCATGTCTTTGTGTCTTTGTGTCTCCGTGTATCTTCATGTCTTTGTGTCTTTGTGTCTCCGTGTGTCTTCATGTCTTCATGTCTTTGTGTCTCCGTGTGTCTTTGTGTCTCCGTGTGTCTTCATGTCTTCATGTCTTTGTGTCTCCATGTCTTTGTGTCTTTGTGTCTCCGTGTATCTTCATGTCTTTGTGTCTTTGTGTCTCCGTGTGTCTTCATGTCTTCATGTCTTTGTGTCTCCGTGTGTCTTCATGTCTTCGTGTCTCCGTGTGTCTGAGCAGTCGGAGGCTCTGAACAAAGAGGTGGTGACTCAGACGGAGACGCTGCAGACGTCCAGGTCAGAGGTCACGGAGGTCAAGCGGACGCTGCAGGCGCTGCAGATCGAGCTGCAGTCGGCGTTGAGTCTGGTGAGTGGACTTCTACTGAGGTTCTACTGAGGTTCTACTGAGGTACAACGGAGGTTCTACTGAGGTACTACTGAGGTACTACTGAGGTTCTACTGAGGTACTACTGAGGTTCTACTGAGGTACTACTGAGGTACAACGGAGGTTCTACTGAGGTACTACTGAGGTACTACTGAGGTACTACTGAGGTACTACTGAGGTTCTACTGAGGTACTACTGAGGTTCTACTGAGGTACTACTGAGGTACTACTGATGTTCTACTGAGGTATATATATACATATATATATAATTATATATACATACTACATACATAAACAATACAGCTGAAATATATATATATTTATCGTAACATTAAAGTAAAGAATTTACATTTTTAAATAAATTATTTTTTTTGTAAACAGTTAAACTATTTAAAAAAATAGCTTAAATGTTAAAATGAATAAAACAATATCTAAATTCGAATTTATACACATTAAATGTATTATTATTATTATTGTTAATAATAATAAACAATTACTTAAAAAATGCATTACATAAAATGAATTACTTGTAGAGCATTGAAAATACAAACTTATATTATTATTATTATTATTCAATAATATATATTTTAAAAAAATACAAAAAATGAATTACTGGTAGAAAGGTGAAAATACAAACTTATTATTATTCATATAATTATTATTGTTCAATAATGTAAATTTTAAAAAAAAGTATTAATTAAACTGAATTACTGGTAGAACGTTGTTTCAGCTGAGAAAGTAAATAAATAAAATGTTGAATATTTGTGTGTTTGTGCAGAAAGCATCTCTGGAGGGAACTCTGGCCGAGACTCAGAACCGCTACGCCATGCAGCTCAACGGCTTCCAGATGCAGGTGAGACACCCGTTGACCTGTAACCCGTTACCCTGTAACGCGTTCACCTGTAACCCGTTCACCTGTAACCCGTGCACCTGTAACGCGTTCACCTATAACCCGTTCACTTGTAACCCGTTCACCTGTAACCCGTTCACCTGTAACCCATGCACCTGTAACCCGTTCACCTGTAACCCGTTCACCTGTAACCCGTTCACCTGTAACCCGTTCACCTGTAACCCGTGCACCTGTAACCCGTTACCCTGTAACGCGTTCACCTGTAACCTGTTCACCTGTAACCCGTTCGCCTGTAACCCGTTACCCTGTAACCCGTTCGCCTGTAACCCGTTACCCTGTAACCCGTTCGCCTGTAACGCGTTCGCCTGTAACGCGTTCGCCTGTAACCCGTTCGCCTGTAACCCGTTCGCCTGTAACGCGTTCGCCTGTAGCCCGTTCGCCTGTAACCTGTTACCCTGTAACGCGTTCACCTGTAACCCATTCACCTGTAGCCCGTTCACCTGTAACCTGTTCGCCTGTAACCCGTTCACCTGTAACCCGCTCGCCTGTAACCCGTTCACCTGTAACCCGTTACCCTGTAACCCGTTCGCCTGTAACCCGTTCGCCTGTAACCCGTTTCACCTGTAAACCGTTCACCTGTAACCCGTTACCCTGTAGCCCGTTCGCCTGTAACCCGTTTCACCTGTAACCCGTTCACCTGTAACCCGTTCGCCTGTAACCCGTTCACCTGTAACCCGTTACCCTGTAACCCGTTCGCCTGTAACCCGTTTCACCTGTAACCCGTTCACCTGTAACCCGTTCACCTGTAGCCCGTTACCCTGTAGCCCGTTCACCTGTAACCCGTTCACCTGTAACCCGTTACCCTGTAGCCCGTTCGCCTGTAACCCGTTACCCTGTAGCCCGTTCACCTGTAACCCGTTACCCTGTAGCCCGTTCACCTGTAACCCGTTCACCTGTAACCCGTTCACCTGTAACCCGTTACCCTGTAGCCCGTTCACCTGTAACCCGTTACCCTGTAACCCGTTCACCTGTAACCCGTTCACCTGTAACCCGTTCACCTGTAACCCGTTACCCTGTAGCCCGTTCACCTGTAACCTGTTACCCTGTAGCCCGTTCACCTGTAATCCGTTCACCTGTAACCCGTTCACCTGTAACCCGTTACCCTGTAACCCATTCACCTGTAACCCGTTCACCTGTAACCCGTTCACCAGGTGACCTGCCATGAGGAGCAGCTGGTCATGCTGAGGGCCGACCTGGAGAGACAGGGACAGGAGTACCAGATGCTGCTGGACATCAAGACCAGGCTGGAGCTGGAGATCGCCGAGTACCGGAGGCTGCTGGACGGAGAGGGAGTTGGCAGGTCAGTACTCAGAAGTATTCAGTATTCTAGTAGGAAGTACTAAGTAAATATCAAGTAAGTCATTAGTAAGTATTTAAGTAGGCAATAACATGTAATTAAGCAGTAAGTACATAGTGGAAAGTAAATATATAGCTAGAAGTAATTAGTAAGTAACAGGTAGTTAAGAAGTAATTGAGTAAGTAATTAAGTAGTAAATAAATAAGTAACGTGTTCCCTGCAGAGTGCAGAAGTTCTGAAATACTTCATAAACAGAAAATATGTTAACTGAGTGAATAAAATCTGAAATAATCAAAATAATGTGAGCAGTGTATAATAACAATCACAGCAGTGTATAATAACAATCACAGCAGTGTATAATAACAATCACACTAGTGTATAATAACAATCACACTAGTGTATAATAACAATCACAGCAGTGTATAATAACAATCACACTAGTGTATAATAACAATCACAGCAGTGTATAATAACAATCACACTAGTGTATAATAATCACAGCAGTGTATAATAACAATCACAGCAGTGTATAATAACAATCACAGCAGTGTATAATAACAATCATACTAGTGTATAATAACAATCACACTAGTGTATAATAACAATCACAGCAGTGTATAATAACAATCACACTAATGTATAATAACAATCACAGCAGTGTATAATAATCACAGCAGTGTATAATAACAATCACAGCAGTGTATAATAACAATCACAGCAGTGTATAATAACAATCACACTAGTGTATAATAACAATCACAGCAGTGTATAATAACAATCACAGCAGTGTATAATAATCACAGCAGTGTATAATAACAATCACACTAGTGTATAATAACAATCACAGCAGTGTATAATAACAATCACAGCAGTGTATAATAACAATCACAGCAGTGTATAATAACAATCACACTAGTGTATAATAACAATCACAGCAGTGTATAATAACAATCACAGCAGTGTATAATAATCACAGCAGTGTATAATAACAATCACACTAGTGTATAATAACAATCACAGCAGTGTATAATAACAATCACAGCAGTGTATAATAACAATCACAGCAGTGTATAATAACAATCACAGCAGCGTATAATAACAATCACAGCAGTGTATAATAACAATCACAGCAGTGTATAATAACAATCACAGCAGTGATTAATAACAATCACAGTAGTGTAATAGAGCTCACCTTGATGATGATGTGTTCTTCATCTGCTCCTCGTCTTCGACCACCGTGACCCGGCGGACGGTAACGGTGATGGAGAAGGTGGTTGATGGAAAGGTGGTCTCCTCAATCACCTCATAGGACTGTTGAGCTGCTGCCAACAGACAATCATCATCATCATCATCATCATCATCATCATCATCATCTTCATCATCATCGTCGTTGTTGATGTTCACTGATGTTGAACCAATAAAACCAGAGTCCTAACAGCCTGCTGTGTGTTGGTGTCGTCCTGTTATGTACTACAGACATGATGAAGATGTTTCAAGGTCTTTCAAGGTCACAACAGTTTATAGAAGTACTTTTTATTTTAGTTTTGATTTTTCTATTTGATTTATTTTGTAATTTGTTCTCAGAGTGTTTTCTAGCTGTTGTTTTAATATTTATCAGGTCAAAGTTAACGTGATAATAACGTGTTAACGCTAATTCATTTTAACGCCATTAATCTCAACGGAGCTTGTGATTTTTCGGTTTTAGCATCTCAGTTTTAAAAACATCGATTTCCCCCAAAAGGGGGCGTGGCCATGAGAGCCTGCTGTGGTCCGATGCTTTTCTAGAACCAGAACCAGAGTCTGGTTTGACCCTTCTGGGCTGCCGTAGAAACACAGAGGACTCTGTGAAGACGACCGCCTGCCTCTGGAGATATAAACGGATCATTCTGAGCTAACGGAAACACAACGACTCTCATTATCAGCTGATTATACACCAAAGAAAACACAGTTATGAATATTATATTACATTCTGATAATAGATCCCACTGAATGCTGCACACTGCTCCTTTAAATGGAAGTACCAATACCACTAAATACCCCATTACAAGTAAGAGTACTGCGTCCTAAAAGTATTAATGACTAAATATACTGAAAGAAATATATATATACTACTACTACTAGGACCAGCAGAGGGAGGTGTTGGTTGATTTAAAGGAACTCTAGTGGAAATCAGACGGATCGATGTGATTTAATCTGATCAGTGTTGAAGCAGTTCTAAAGATATATATATATATATATATATATACATATATATACACACGTAGGCAAAATTGTTGGTACCCTTCCATTAAAGAAAGAAAAACCCACAATGGTCACTGAAATAACTTGAAACTGACAAAATTAATAATAAATAAAAATTTACTGAAAATGAACTAATGAAAATCAGACATTGTTTTTGAATTTTGGTTCAACAGAATCATTTTAAAAAACAAACTAATGAAACTGGCCTGGACAAAAATGATAGTACCCCTAGAAAAGATTGAAAATAATTTGACCATAGGGACATATTAAACTAAGGTGTGTCCTGTAAATAGCATCACAGGTATCTTCAAACTTGTAATCAGTCAGTCTGCCTATTTAAAGGGTGAAAAGTAGTCACTGTGCTGTTTGGTATCATGGTGTGTACCACACTGAACATGGACCACAGAAAGCTAAGGAGAGAGTTGTCTCAGGAATAGACAAGCATGTTGAAGGTAAAGGCTATAAGACCATCTCCAAGCAGCTTGATGTTCCTGTGACTACAGTTGCACATATTATTCAGAAGTTTAAGGTCCACGGGACTGTAGCCAACCTCCCTGGACGTGGCCGCAAGAGGAAAATTGATGACATATTGAAGAGACGGATAATACGAATGGTAAGCAAAGAGCCCAGAACAACTTCCAAAGAGATTAGAGGTGAACTCCAAGGTCAAGGTACATCAGTGTCAGATCGCACCATCCGTCACTGTTTGAGCCAAAGTGGACTTAGTGGAAGACGACCCAGGAGGACACTAAATCATAAAAAAGTGAGACTGGAATTTGCCAAAATGCATATTGACAAGCCACAAAGCTTCTGGGAGAATGTCCTTTGGACAGATGAGACAAAACTGGAGCTTTTTGGCAAGTCACATCAGCTCTATGTTCACAGACGAAGAGATGAAGCATCCAAAGAAAAGAACACTGTACCTAATGTGAAACATGGAGGAGGCCCGGTTATGTTATGGGGCTGCTTTGCTGCATCTGGCACAGGGTGTCTTGAATCTGTGCAGGTACAATGAAATCTCAAGACTATCAAGGCATTCTGGAGCGAAATGTGCTGCCCAGTGTCAGAAAGCTTGGTCTCAGTTGCAGGTCATGGGTCCTCCAACAGGATAATGACCCAAAACACAGCTAAAAACACCCAAGAATGGCTAAGAACTAAACATTGGACTATTCTGAAGTGGCCTTCTATGAGCCCTGATCTAAATCCTATTGAACATCTGTGGAAGGAGCTGAAACATGCAGTCTGGAGAAGGCACCCTTCAAACCTGAGACAGATGGAGCAGTTTGCTCACGAGGAGTGGGCCAACATACCTGTAGACAGGTGCAAAAGTCTCATTTAGAGTTACAGAAATCGCTTGTTTGCAGTGATTGCCTCAAAAGGTTGTGAAACAAAATATTAGGTTATGGGTACCATCATTTTTGTCCAAGCCAGTTTCATTAGTTTGTTTTTTAAAATGATTCTGTTGAACCATAATTCAAAAGCAATGACTGATTTTCATTAGTTAATTTTCAGTAAATTTTTATTTATTATTACTTTTGTCAGTTTCAAGTTATTTCAGTGACCATTGTGGGTTTTTCTTTCTTTAACGGAAGGGTACCAACAATTTTGCCTACGTGTGTATATGTATATATATACATATATATATATATATGAAAAAAAGAAAAAAATGTAAGTGGCTGCTCAAGACTTTGATGATAGTTTTGTGTTTAAATGAATATTTTTGCACTATTTGAAATCAATCTTTATCCTGGTGATATCAGAGCCCTGACAACATTAAATTGTGAAACCACAATATGACACCAAATGTCCTCTCCATTCTATCTCCTCTCATCTGTCAAATATATTTCAATTTGGAAGTATGGATACTAAGCATTTTTATACATTTCTCAACTAGCTTGCAGCCAGATTAAAAAAAGAAATTTTGGTGCAACAGAGGCAGAAAATGATGGAGGTGAGAAAGTGATCCATCTGTTTCGTGGTCAGTATATATATGTATATGTATATATACATATACATATATATATATATATCTTTAGAACTGCTTCAACACTGATCAGATTAAATCACATCGATCCGTCTGATCTCCACTAGAGTTCCTTTAAATCAACCAACACCTCCCTCTGCTGGTCATAGTAGTAGTACTACATGCTGCAGTAGTACTTTGTGAGAGCAGCTGCAGTAACAGTAGTACTTTGTGAGAGTAGCTGCAGTAACAGTAGTACTTTGTGAGAGTAGCTGTAGTAACAGTAGTACTTTGTGAGAACAGCTGTAGTAACAGTAGTACTTTGTGAGAACAGCTGCAGTAACAGTAGTACTTTGTGAGAGCAGCTGCAGTAACAGTAGTACTTTGTGAGAGTAGCTGCAGTAACAGTAGTACTTTGTGAGAGCAGCTGCAGTAACAGTAGTACTTTGTGAGAGCAGCTGCAGTAACAGTAGTACTTTGTGAGAGTAGCTGCAGTAACAGTAGTACTTTGTGAGAGCAGCTGCAGTAACAGTAGTACTTTGGGAGAGTAGCTGTAGTAACAGTAGTACTTTGTGAGAGCAGCTGCAGTAACAGTAGTACTTTGTGAGAGTAGCTGTAGTAACAGTAGTACTTTGTGAGAGTAGCTGCAGTAACAGTAGTACTTTGTGAGAGCAGCTGTAGTAACAGTAGTACTTTGTGAGAGCAGCTGTAGTAACAGTAGTACTTTGGGAGAGTAGCTGTAGTAACAGTAGTACTTTGTGAGAGCAGCTGCAGTAACAGTAGTACTTTGTGAGAGTAGCTGTAGTAACAGTAGTACTTTGTGAGAGTAGCTGCAGTAACAGTAGTACTTTGTGAGAACAGCTGCAGTAACAGTAGTACTTTGTGAGAGTAGCTGCAGTAACAGTAGTACTTTGTGAGAACAGCTGCAGTAACAGTAGTACTTTGTGAGAGTAGCTGCAGTAACAGTAGTACTTTGTGAGAGTAG
>CAKALS010000027.1:2188602-2240756 GCA_916701275.1 Sebastes miniatus
TCTGAATGTCCTCTTGGAGAGCAGAAGATGATATTCCCCATCTCAAACCAGTAAGGGATCAGAAGAGATGCTGGTGGCCAGTCTGAGCATCCTCTTGATACTGGGATCGAGTAGTCACAACATACTGCATCCAGATCAGATGTGATGATAGGTTGAGGCCCGGTGGGCCGGCTCTCCGAGCTACACATTCCCACCTGGTCGGTTAAAACCCATCAGGTGTGTCTTCAAGAAGACGGTCAACATGTAGGTCAGGAGACCATCAAGAAGACGGTCAACATGTAAGTCAGGAGACCATCAAGAAGACGGTCAACATATAAGTCAGGAGACCATCAAGAAGACGGTCAACATGTAGGTCAGGAGACCTTCAAGAAGACGGTCAACATGTAGGTCAGGAGACCTTTGTCGTATCTTTCCTGCGACAGTGCTGTTGAAGTCACTCTGTCTCTTAACACTCTTTACATTTATTTATTCAAATTACCTGGATCCAGGTTTCCCAATTTTGTCTTTCTAACTTAAACTATTCCTTGTATTTCTCATACTTCTTTTCTTCACTTTATATCTTTTCTCTAGTCATTCCCCCTTTTTTCATTAAATTTAGCACGGAGCCTCACTTTAAACATCAAATCAACATGACATGTCCATAACAAGAAGGTTCTTAATTTACGGTGTGGCCAAACAACTCCACATAACAGCCCCAATTTATGACCAGCATTCAATCGAGTGAGCTCACCGTTTTGTGAAGTTGTAGCAGTAAACCGCTGAGGCCACCTCCGATCCTGTTCGTGACGCCAAAGTTTGTCGTATCTTTCCTGCGACAGTGCTGTTGAAGTGATGAGAAAGGATGCTCCGCGGACACTGTTCTTGCTGGTATAATAGAGTTTATTACAAACAATCAACAAATGTCATAACGGACGTCTAGAACGTCCGGAGGTCTCAAGTCAAATCTGAAAGTCCCGCACTTCGGGGCTTTCGCGCCTCCTTATATCGGGTTCATGTCATGCAACATCTGAGCTGAGCGTATGACCATGTATGTCTCCGTTATCCTACATGTTTATCTTTCAGCCCCTGGTCTTAGCGTATGACCATGTCTGTCTCCACGTATGCTTCTTACACATATGTTTACAATTAGGGGCCTCGCTGTCTTGTGCAAGACTTGAAAATATACCACACCTTCAAGAAGACGGTCAACATGTAGGTCAGGAGACCTTCAAGAAGATGGTCAACATGTAGGTCAGGAGACCTTCAAGAAGACGGTCAACATGAAGGTCAGGAGACCATCAAGAAGACGGTCAACATGTAGGTCAGGAGACCTTCAAGAAGACGGTCAACATGTAGGTCAGGAGACCATCAAGAAGATGGTCAACATGAAGGTCAGGAGACCATCAAGAAGACGGTCAACATGTAGGTCAGGAGACCATCAAGAAGACGGTCAACATGAAGGTCAGGAGACCATCAAGAAGACGGTCAACATGTAGGTCAGGAGACCAACATGTAGGTCAGGAGACCATCAAGAAGACGGTCAACATGAAGGTCAGGAGACCTTCTGGTCTCCATTATTCCATCAAGAGGAAGTCAAACATTTGAAACAGTGACGGTTATCAAACGTTCCCGTTCTCAGAGCTGGTTAAACCTGCTCTCTGAATGACCTCCAGGTGACCTCTCAGCAGCAGTCAAAGATGAGTCTGAACTACCCCCCCCCTCAGGCACCGTGTTATATAACTCTGCTGTCAACCAGCAAGCTGATCATAAATCTGCTGGTTCTTCAGGGTGTGACAGTGTGCCGACGGCTCATTCTGTCCTGGAGGTGGTGGAGAAGCAGGCTGTGGACATGAAGAGTACAACACAGTACTAGTAGTACTAGTACACAGAGTACACAGAGTACAGAGTACACAGAGTACAGAGTCAGGTACAGAGGGTTTATGATGGTAGTACTAGTACACAGAGTACACAGAGTACACAGAGTACAGAGTCAGTACAGAGGGTTGATGATGTGTTAACGTGCACTCCGTGGGTTTAAAGACCGGAGCTCTTGGTCTGTTTAAACTGAACTATCTCTTCACTATTGTTGGATCCAGATGGGGGTCAAAGTTCAGTCTCTGACTGTGTTCAGATGATCCCACAGTGCCGGGAGGTTCTGTAATTAAATGAATTAAAATCTAAATTAAAAGTGTCTTCTGTCAGCGTCTCGGTGTTGGTTCAGATTCCTGACGAGCTGCCAGCTGGTTTGTGTTCTGACTCGGAGAGAACGGGTGAAAGTTAAGCCGGGTTGTTGGTGTTGATTGGCAGCTGGTTTATAGAGATTAGGCTGCATTCAAAGCCGAGGCGCGGTCCCCGTGTGGAGGTTAGAGAAGACAAGTCATCCACAATCTATTATAGCAAAGTGTCCTTGAGCAAGGCACTGAACTACAGACGGCCCCGGTGGACGTCGGCCAGAGACTGGAACTGAACTGCTGAGCTGACTGAATGTGAAGCTGCATGTTCAGTCAGATGTCCTGAAGACAACCCGAGTTCTGAGAGTTTAATGAGTGATCGGATCAGAAGAGTTTAATGGTTCCTCCTGTCCAGACGGGCCCTGAAGTCCTCCCTCCGTCACACGACGGCACCGTGAAGGTCCATCCACACCAGGAGGGGTTCTGTCCACACCAGGAGGGGTTCTGTTCACACCAGGAGGGGTTCTGTTCACACCAACAGGGGTTCTGTTCACACCAGGAGGGGTTCTGTTCACACCAGGAGGGGTTCTGTCCACACCAGGAGGGGGACTTTGTTGATCCTTGTTGGTCTTGAGACTCGTATATTTTGATGATTTTTTTTTTTTTAGATCTCGGTCAGAAACTCTGTAAAACAAACTACTGCCCATAAATAATATGAAATATTATCTGAAATGGCTTTTAGGCAACTGGTGCAGTAGTCCTGGTGCAGCAGTCCTGGTGCAGTAGTCCTGGTGCAGTAGTCCTGGTGCAGTAGTCCTGGTGCTCCATTCTCTGTCTAACTCTAGTTATTATAACTTTAATATTTCACTCAGTATTAAACTTCCTGCTGCTATTAACTAATAAACTAACAAAACGAAGTAGTGGAATACATCTGCTCTGCTGCCGTTCAGTGGGATCATCCAGCTGTGATTATATATATATATATATATATATATACATACATATGTATATATATGTATATATATATACATATATATATACATATATATATATATATACAGACGTAGGCAAAGTTGTTGGTACCCTCCCGTTAAAGAAAGAAAAACCCACAAAGGTCACTGAAATAACTTGAAACTGACAAAAGTAATAATAAATAAAAATTCACTGAAAATGAACTAATGAAAATCAGACATTGTTTTTGAATTGTGGTTCAGCAGAATCATTTAAAAAAACAAACTAATGAAACTGGCCTGGACAAAAATGATGGTAACCTTAACTTAATATTTTGTTGCACAACCTTTTGAGGCAATCACTGCAATCAAGTGATTTCTGTAACTCTCAATGAGATTTCTGCACCTGTCGACAGGTATGTTGGCCCACTCCTCGTGAGCAAACTGCTCCAGCTGTCTCAGGTTTGAGGGGTGCCTTCTCCAGACTGCATGTTTCAGCTCCTTCCACAGATGTTCAATAGGATTTAGATCAGGGCTCATAGAAGGCCACTTCAGAATAGTCCAATGTTTTGTTCTTAGCCATTCTTGGGTATTTTTAGCTGTGTTTTGGGTCGTTATCCTGTTTGAGGACCCATGACCTGCAACTGAGACCAAGCTTTCTGACACTGGGCAGCACATTTCGCTCCAGAATGCCTTGATAGTCTTGAGATTTCATTGCACCCTGCACAGATTCAAGACACCCTGTGCCAGATGCAACAAAGCAGCCCCAGAACATAACCGAGCCTCCTCCATGTTTCACATTAGGTACAGTGTTCTTTTCTTTGGATGCTTCATCTCTTCGTCTGTGAACATAGAGCTGATGTGACTTGCCAAAAAGCTCCAGTTTTGTCTCATCTGTCCAAAGGACATTCTCCCAGAAGCTTTGTGGCTTGTCAATATGCATTTTGGCAAATTCCAGTCTCGCTTTTTTATGATTTGGTGTCCTCCTCGGTCGTCTTCCATTAAGTCCACTTTGGCTCAAACAGCGACGGATGGTGCGATCTGACACTGATGTACCTTGACCTTGAAGCTCACCTCTAATCTCTTTGGAAGTTGTTCTGGGCTCTTTGGTTACCATTCGTATTATCCGTCTCTTCAATATGTCATCAATGTTCCTCTTGCGGCCACGTCCAGGGAGGTTGGCTACAGTCCCATGGACCTTAAACTTCTGAATAAGATGTGCAGCTGTAGTCACAGGAACATCAGGCTGCTTGGAGATGGTCTTATAGCCTTTACCTTTAACATGAAGGTCTATAATGTTCTTTCTGATCTCCTGAGACAACTCTCTCCTTAGCTTTCTGTGGTCCATGTTCAGTGTGGTACACACCATGACACCAAACAGCACAGTGACTACTTTTCACCCTTTAAATAGGCAGACTGACTGATTACAAGTTTGAAGATACCTGTGATGCTATTTACAGGACACACCTTAGTTTAACATGTCCCTATGGTCACATTATTTTACATCTTTTCTAGGGGTACCATCATTTTTGTCCAGGTCAGTTTCATTAGTTTGTTTTTTAAAATGATTCTGTTGAACCACAATTCAAAAACAATATCTGATTTTCATTAGTTCATTTTCAGTACATTTTTATCTATTATTACTTTTGGCAGTTTCAAGTTATTTCAGTGACCATTGTGGGTTTTTCTTTCTTTAACGGAAGGGTACCAACAACTTTGCCTACGTCTGTATATAACTGTGGTTATTCAGTGAAAATGTTTTGGTTTCAACGAGAATGGAAACAACATGCTGCTGTATTATTCAGAGGAACGGAGGAACTCTACAGCGTCGGGCCGGCGACAGCGTCGGGCCAGTGACAGCGTTGGGCCAGTGACAGCGTCGGGCCTGTGACAGCGTCGGGCCGGTGACAGCGTCGGGCCGGCGACAGCGTCGGGCCGGTGACAGCGTTGGGCCGGTGACAGCGTCGGGCCGGCGACAGCGTCGGGCCGGCGGCGAAGGCTCTGTTGAAACTGGACTGTTTCTTCTTTTTCTTTTTCTCCCAAATGAATCGCCTTTTTGAGAATTTGGTGAATTGGAAAAATTGAGCCCCTCGCTCCGGTTTCATCTACATGTATAACATTTGGCAGACAGATGTAACATGTGGAGACGCACTAAAAAGCCTCTTGGAGGTTTGCCCAAAACTCAACAGGAAGTCAGCCATTTTGAATTTAATATGCCATTTTTAGCGTTTTGTAGGCCGTGTAACAAACTCCTCCTATAGATTTCATCAGATCGACTTGATATTTGGTCAGGACCATCTGAAGACCTTCAGGATGAAAAGTTATTCAAATGGTGAGTTTTCACTGAACCACCTGACCGTGGTGTGGCAGCCATTTTAAGCCATTCGCCATGAAACAGGAAGTTGTTGTAACTCCACTGTACATAGTCCGATCTGCCCCAGATGTATCAGGTATGATGAGGGTCCAGTCCTGATGACATGTACATGAAAAAATACACTCATAGCCCCGCCCCAAGACGTTAGCCACGCCCCCTTTCATAACTCGTGAACCGTTTGTCGTAGAGTCTTGTGGCAGGCGTCGTTGCGATCATCAGAGTTCCGGTATCATCGTACTTGGCCGCATCAGTCAGCATCCCGCCAGTCCCCCCGACGCACAGGAAGGTGCAAGGGCCCGTTCATCATTGCTCGCAGCTTTAACTATATGTACATCTTGTTCCTGTAGAGTCTGAATGAACTCACTGTTCGTTATTTTGACAAATGAATGTAAGGAAAGTTTATGGGATGAGAATAAAAACAGATCTGGTATCAGTTTCAGCCCTGAAGGTGTGAAGCAGCTTCTACCTGCAGGTGAGCGAGTCCATATAGAGGTATGAGCTCTCATTAGGCAGCATGCAGAGACACGGACGCCTGCAAATCATCCCGTCACTCACAGAGAGAGCTGCTCTGGCTGCAGGCAGCAGCTCTGACATGTGACGGCACATCGCTGCTCATCAGTCCACGAACCCCCCACCTCGAATCCCTCAGGTCTAAACACTCAATCTGCTGCAGAGTCAGCAGATTAACTCTTTATATAGAAGATCAACAGATTACCTCTTCATATAGAAGATCAACAGATTACCTCTTCATATAGAAGATCAACAGATTACCTCTTCATATAGAAGATTAACAGATTACCTCTTCATATAGAAGATCAACAGATTACCTCTTCATATAGAAGATTAACAGATTAACTCTTCATATAGAAGATCAACAGATTACCTCTTCATATAGAAGATCAACAGATTACCTCTTCATATAGAAGATCAACAGATTACCTCTTCATATAGAAGATTAACAGATTAACTCTTTATATAGAAGATCAACAGATTACCTCTTCATATAGAAGATCAACAGATTACCTCTTCATATAGAAGATCAACAGATTAACTCTTTATATAGAAGATAACCTCTTCATATCGAAGATCAACAGATTACCTCTTCATATAGAAGATCAACAGATTAACTCTATATATAGAAGATCAACAGATCAACTCTTCATATAGAAGATTAACAGATTACCTCTTCATATAGAAGATTAACAGATTACCTCTTTATATAGAAGATAACCTCTTCATATCGAAGATCAACAGATTACCTCTTCATATAGAAGATCAACAGATTAACTCTTCATATAGAAGATCAACAGATTACCTCTTCATATAGAAGATTAACAGATTAGCTCTACATATAGAATATCAACAGATTAACTCTTCATATAGAAGATCAACAGATTAACTCTTCAAAAAGAAGCTCAACAGATTAACTCTTTATATAGAAGATCAACAGATTAACTCTTCATATAGAAGATCAAATCTTCATATAGAAGATCAACAGATTAACTCTTCATATAGAAGATTAACAGATTATCTCTTTATATAGAAGATCAAATCTTCATATAGAAGATCAACAGATTATCTCTTTATATAGAAGAGCAACAGATTATCTCTTTATATAGAAGATCAAATCTTCATATAGAAGATCAACAGATTATCTCTTCATATAGAAGATCAACAGATTAACTCTTCAAAAAGAAGCTCAACAGATCAACTCTTCATATAGAAGATTAACAGATTATCTCTTCATATAGAAGATCAACAGATTACCTCTTCATATAGAAGATCAACAGATTAACTCTTTATATAGAAGATCAAATCTTCATATAGAAGATCAACAGATTAACTCTTCATATAGAAGATTAACAGATTAACTCTTTATATAGAAGATTAACTCTTCATATAGAAGATTAACTCTTCATATAGAAGATCAACAGATTAACTCTTCATATAGATCAACTCTTTATATAGAAGATTAACAGATTAACTCTACATATAGAAGATCAACAGATTAACTCTTCATATAGAAGATTAACTCTTCATATAGAAGATCAACTCTTTATATAGAATATCAACAGATTAACTCTACATATAGAAGATTAACTCTTCATATAGAAGATCAACTCTTTATATAGAATATCAACGGATTAACTCTTCATATAGAAGATTAACTCTTCATATAGAAGATCAACTCTTTATATAGAATATCAACAGATTAACTCTTCATATAGAAGATTAACTCTTCATATAGAAGATCAACTCTTTATATAGAATATCAACAGATTAACTCTTTATATAGAAGATCAACAGATTAACTTCATATAGAAGATCAACTCTTTATATAGAATATCAACAGATTAACTCTTCATATAGAAGATTAACTCTTCATATAGAAGATCAACTCTTCATATAGAAGATTAACAGATTATCTCTTCATATAGAAGATTAACAGATTAACTCTTCATAGAGAAGATTAACAGATTAACTCTTCATATAGAAGATCAACAGATTAACTCTACATATAGAAGATCAACAGATTACCTCTACATATAGAAGATCAACAGATTAACTCTTCATATAGAAGATCAACAGACTAACTCTACATATAGAAGATCAACAGATTAACTCTACATATAGATCAACAGATTAACTCTACATATAGAAGATCAACAGATTAACTCTACATATAGAAGATCAACAGATTAACTCTTCATATAGAAGATTAACAGATTACCTCTTCATATCGAAGATTAACTCTACATATAGAAGATCAACAGATACAGTACAGTATGACAAACACACAGATACAGTACAGTATGACAAACACAGATACAGATACAGTACAGTATGACAAACACACAGATACAGTACAGTATGACAAACACACAGATACAGTACAGTATGACAAACACACAGATACAGATACAGTACAGTATGACAAACACACAGATACAGTACAGTATGACAAACACACAGATACAGTACAGTATGACAAACACAGATACAGATACAGTAGAGTATGACAAACACACAGATACAGATACAGTACAGTATGACAAACACACAGATACAGTACAGTATGACAAACACAGATACAGTACAGTATGACAAACACACAGATACAGTACAGTATGACAAACACACAGATACAGATACAGTATGACAAACACACAGATAGATACAGTACAGCATGACAAACACACAGCACAGATACAGTACAGCATGACAAACACACAGATACAGATACAGTACAGTATGACAAACACAGATACAGTACAGTATGACAAACACACAGATACAGATACAGTATGACAAACACACAGATACAGATACAGTACAGCATGACAAACACACAGCACAGATACAGTACAGCATGACAAACACACAGCACAGATACAGTACAATATGACAAACACACAGATACAGTACAATATGACAAACACACATCACAGATACAGTACAGTATGACAAACACACACAGATACAGTACAGTATGACAAACACACAGATACAGTACAATATGACAAACACACAGATACAGTACAGTATGACAAACACACATCACAGATACAGTACAGTATGACAAACACACAGATACAGTACAGTATGACAAACACACAGATACAGATACAGTATGACAAACACACAGATACAGATACAGTACAGCATGACAAACACACAGCACAGATACAGTACAGCATGACAAACACACAGCACAGATACAGTACAATATGACAAACACACAGATACAGTACAATATGACAAACACACATCACAGATACAGTACAGTATGACAAACACACACAGATACAGTACAGTATGACAAACACACATCACAGATACAGTACAGTATGACAAACACACAGATACAGTACAATATGACAAACACACAGATACAGTACAGTATGACAAACACACATCACAGATACAGTACAGTATGACAAACACACAGATACAGTACAGTATGACAAACACACATCACAGATACAGTACAGTATGACAAACACAGATACAGTACAGTATGACAAACACATCACAGATACAGTACAGTATGACAAACACACAGATACAGTACAGCATGACAAACACACAGCACAGATACAGTACAGTATGACAAACACACAGATACAGTACAGTACAGCATGACAAACACACAGATACAGTACAGTATGACAAACACACAGATACAGTACAGTATGACAAACACACATCACAGATACAGTACAGTATGACAAACACACAGATACAGTACAGTATGACAAACACACAGATACAGTACAGTATGACAAACACACATCACAGATACAGTACAGTATGACAAACACAGATACAGATACAGTACAGCATGACAAACACACAGCACAGATACAGTACAGCATGACAAACACAGATACAGATACAGTACAGTATGACAAACACACAGATACAGTACAGTATGACAAACACACAGATACAGATACAGTACAGTATGACAAACACACAGATACAGTACAGTATGACAAACACACAGATACAGATACAGTACAGTATGACAAACACACAGATACAGTACAGTATGACAAACACACATCACAGATACAGTACAGTATGACAAACACACAGATACAGTACAGTATGACAAACACACATCACAGATACAGTACAGTATGACAAACACACAGATACAGTACAGTATGACAAACACACATCACAGATACAGTACAGTATGACAAACACACAGATACTGTACAGTATGAAAAACACATCACAGATACAGTACAGTATGACAAACACACAGATACAGTACAGCATGACAAACACACAGCACAGATACAGTACAGTATGACAAACACACAGATACAGATACAGTACAGTATGACAAACACACAGATACAGTACAGTATGACAAACACACATCACAGATACAGTACAGTATGACAAACACACAGATACAGTACAGTATGACAAACACACAGATACAGTACAGTATGACAAACACACATCACAGATACAGTACAGTATGACAAACACAGATACAGATACAGTACAGCATGACAAACACACAGCACAGATACAGTACAGCATGACAAACACAGATACAGATACAGTACAGTATGACAAACACACAGATACAGTACAGTATGACAAACACACAGATACAGATACAGTACAGTATGACAAACACACAGATACAGTACAGTATGACAAACACACAGATACAGATACAGTACAGTATGACAAACACACAGATACAGTACAGTATGACAAACACACAGATACAGTACAGTATGACAAACACACATCACAGATACAGTACAGTATGACAAACACACAGATACAGTACAGTATGACAAACACACAGATACAGATACAGTACAGTATGACAAACACACAGATAGATACAGTACAGTATGACAAACACACAGATACAGTACAGCATGACAAACACACAGATACAGTACAGTACAGCATGACAAACACACAGATACAGTACAGCATGACAAACACACAGATACAGTACAGTATGACAAACACACATCACAGATACAGTACAGTATGACAAACACACAGATACAGATACAGTACAGCATGACAAACACACAGCACAGATACAGTACAGCATGACAAACACACAGATACAGATACAGTACAGTATGACAAACACACAGATACAGTACAGTATGACAAACACACAGATACAGTACAGTATGACAAACACACATCACAGATACAGTACAGTATGACAAACACACAGATACAGTACAGTATGACAAACACACAGATACAGATACAGTACAGTATGACAAACACACAGATACAGTACAGCATGACAAACACACAGCACAGATACAGTACAGTATGACAAACACACAGATACAGTACAGTACAGCATGACAAACACACAGATACAATACAGTATGACAAACACACAGATACAGTACAGTATGACAAACACACATCACAGATACAGTACAGTATGACAAACACACAGATACAGTACAGTATGACAAACACACATCACAGATACAGTACAGTATGACAAACACAGATACAGATACAGTACAGCATGACAAACACACAGCACAGATACAGTACAGCATGACAAACACAGATACAGATACAGTACAGTATGACAAACACACAGATACAGTACAGTATGACAAACACACAGATACAGATACAGTACAGTATGACAAACACACAGATACAGTACAGTATGACAAACACACAGATACAGATACAGTACAGTATGACAAACACACAGATACAGTACAGTATGACAAACACACATCACAGATACAGTACAGTATGACAAACACACAGATACAGTACAGTATGACAAACACAAATCACAGATACAGTACAGTATGACAAACACACAGATACAGTACAGTATGACAAACACACATCACAGATACAGTACAGTATGACAAACACACAGATACAGTACAGTATGACAAACACATCACAGATACAGTACAGTATGACAAACACACAGATACAGTACAGCATGACAAACACACAGCACAGATACAGTACAGTATGACAAACACACAGATACAGATACAGTACAGTATGACAAACACACAGATACAGTACAGTATGACAAACACACATCACAGATACAGTACAGTATGACAAACACACAGATACAGTACAGTATGACAAACACACAGATACAGTACAGTATGACAAACACACATCACAGATACAGTACAGTATGACAAACACAGATACAGATACAGTACAGCATGACAAACACACAGCACAGATACAGTACAGCATGACAAACACAGATACAGATACAGTACAGTATGACAAACACACAGATACAGTACAGTATGACAAACACACAGATACAGATACAGTACAGTATGACAAACACACAGATACAGTACAGTATGACAAACACACAGATACAGATACAGTACAGTATGACAAACACACAGATACAGTACAGTATGACAAACACACATCACAGATACAGTACAGTATGACAAACACACAGATACAGTACAGTATGACAAACACACATCACAGATACAGTACAGTATGACAAACACACAGATACAGTACAGTATGACAAACACACATCACAGATACAGTACAGTATGACAAACACACAGATACAGTACAGTATGACAAACACATCACAGATACAGTACAGTATGACAAACACACAGATACAGTACAGCATGACAAACACACAGCACAGATACAGTACAGTATGACAAACACACAGATACAGATACAGTACAGTATGACAAACACACAGATACAGTACAGTATGACAAACACACATCACAGATACAGTACAGTATGACAAACACACAGATACAGTACAGTATGACAAACACACAGATACAGTACAGTATGACAAACACACATCACAGATACAGTACAGTATGACAAACACAGATACAGATACAGTACAGCATGACAAACACACAGCACAGATACAGTACAGCATGACAAACACAGATACAGATACAGTACAGTATGACAAACACACAGATACAGTACAGTATGACAAACACACAGATACAGATACAGTACAGTATGACAAACACACAGATACAGTACAGTATGACAAACACACAGATACAGATACAGTACAGTATGACAAACACACAGATACAGTACAGTATGACAAACACACAGATACAGTACAGTATGACAAACACACATCACAGATACAGTACAGTATGACAAACACACAGATACAGTACAGTATGACAAACACACAGATACAGATACAGTACAGTATGACAAACACACAGATAGATACAGTACAGTATGACAAACACACAGATACAGTACAGCATGACAAACACACAGATACAGATACAGTACAGTACAGCATGACAAACACACAGATACAGTACAGCATGACAAACACACAGATACAGTACAGTATGACAAACACACATCACAGATACAGTATAGTATGACAAACACACAGATACAGATACAGTACAGCATGACAAACACACAGCACAGATACAGTACAGCATGACAAACACACAGATACAGATACAGTACAGTATGACAAACACACAGATACAGTACAGTATGACAAACACACATCACAGATACAGTACAGTATGACAAACACACAGATACAGTACAGTATGACAAACACACAGATACAGATACAGTACAGTATGACAAACACACAGATACAGTACAGCATGACAAACACACAGCACAGATACAGTACAGTATGACAAACACACAGATACAGTACAGTACAGCATGACAAACACACAGATACAATACAGTATGACAAACACACAGATACAGTACAGTATGACAAACACACATCACAGATACAGTACAGTATGACAAACACACAGATACAGTACAGTATGACAAACACACAGATACAGTACAGTATGACAAACACACATCACAGATACAGTACAGTATGACAAACACAGATACAGATACAGTACAGCATGACAAACACACAGCACAGATACAGTACAGCATGACAAACACAGATACAGATACAGTACAGTATGACAAACACACAGATACAGTACAGTATGACAAACACACAGATACAGATACAGTACAGTATGACAAACACACAGATACAGTACAGTATGACAAACACACAGATACAGATACAGTACAGTATGACAAACACACAGATACAGTACAGTATGACAAACACACATCACAGATACAGTACAGTATGACAAACACACAGATACAGTACAGTATGACAAACACACATCACAGATACAGTACAGTATGACAAACACACAGATACAGTACAGTATGACAAACACACATCACAGATACAGTACAGTATGACAAACACACAGATACAGTACAGTATGACAAACACATCACAGATACAGTACAGTATGACAAACACACAGATACAGTACAGCATGACAAACACACAGCACAGATACAGTACAGTATGACAAACACACAGATACAGATACAGTACAGTATGACAAACACACAGATACAGTACAGTATGACAAACACACATCACAGATACAGTACAGTATGACAAACACACAGATACAGTACAGTATGACAAACACACATCACAGATACAGTACAGTATGACAAACACAGATACAGATACAGTACAGCATGACAAACACACAGCACAGATACAGTACAGCATGACAAACACAGATACAGATACAGTACAGTATGACAAACACACAGATACAGTACAGTATGACAAACACACAGATACAGATACAGTACAGTATGACAAACACACAGATACAGTACAGTATGACAAACACACAGATACAGATACAGTACAGTATGACAAACACACATCACAGATACAGTACAGTATGACAAACACAGATACAGTACAGTATGACAAACACACAGATACAGATACAGTACAGTATGACAAACACACAGATAGATACAGTACAGTATGACAAACACACAGATACAGTACAGCATGACAAACACACAGATACAGATACAGTACAGTACAGCATGACAAACACACAGATACAGTACAGCATGACAAACACACAGATACAGTACAGTATGACAAACACACATCACAGATACAGTACAGTATGACAAACACACAGATACAGATACAGTACAGCATGACAAACACACAGCACAGATACAGTACAGCATGACAAACACACAGATACAGATACAGTACAGTATGACAAACACACAGATACAGTACAGTATGACAAACACACAGATACAGTACAGTATGACAAACACACATCACAGATACAGTACAGTATGACAAACACACAGATACAGTACAGTATGACAAACACACAGATACAGATACAGTACAGTATGACAAACACACAGATACAGTACAGCATGACAAACACACAGATACAGATACAGTACAGTACAGCATGACAAACACACAGATACAGTACAGCATGACAAACACAGATACAGTACAGTGCAGTATGACAAACACAGATACAGATACAGTACAGTACAGCATGACAAACACACAGATACAGTACAGCATGACAAACACACAGATACAGTACAGTACAGTACAGCATGACAAACACAGATACAGTACAGCATGACAAACACACAGATACAGATACAGTACAGTACAGCATGACAAACACACAGATACAGTACAGCATGACAAACACACAGATACAGTACAGCATGACAAACACACAGATACAGTACAGTACAGCATGACAAACACACAGATACAGATACAGTACAGTACAGCATGACAAACACACAGATACAGTACAGCATGACAAACACACAGCATGCCATGACGAGACATGAGAACATGGCTAAAAACAGCATAGGTAAATAAATAGGTCAGAAATGAATAAACACTATGTACAAAAAAAGGTGGATTACTGGATGTTCTTTGTAAATTGTAATGGAAGAGAGAGAGAAGTGAGGGCCGGTCAGCAGATACAGCAGTCAACTAGGACGTGTTGCAGCTTTTGTTTGAACATGTTGAGAGGTGAGAGCTGTGAGTCTAAATACTATGATAACACTGTGAAAGGAGACATTCTGCATAACAAGTACTTTGACTTTTGATACTTTAAGTTCATTTTTGCATGTATAAATAATACTTCTCCACTTTTACTTGAGTCATATTCTGAACTCAGGACTAATTGTAGTATGTAGTATCAGACTGTGGTATTTCTACTGTTACTTAAAGATCTGAGTACTTCTTCCACCAGTGCCCATCCCTACCTGCAGAGTACAACTGGTATATATAACAGCGTGGTATTCATGAGCAGCACTAAAATAACTATACATGCCAACAGAACAAAGAGCCTGAGGTTCAAACGGTGAACAAACACATACCACATCCTGAGAGTACTGAGAGTACTGAGAGTACTGAGAGGACTGAGAGTACTGAGAGGACTGAGAGTACTGAGAGGACTGAGAGTACTGAGAGGACTGAGAGGACTGAGAGTACTGAGAGGACTGAGAGGACTGACACTTCACACAATAGAGTTATTGTAGAGCAGCCTGGCTGTGCTGCAGGTTACCATGATGACACATCAACAAGCCAACTCTCTCTCTCCGGCAGCCAACGGCGTTTTCCCACAGCAAGTACCTGAAGTAGGACACCGCCAGAAAGAGAGCTCATTGCCAGGAGGCGTTCCAGCTGTCAGCGCTAACATTCACTTCTCTGACAGAGAATACTGCAACGCCAGCAGGAACACCGTCGACTGATCTACTGTTCACAGAGAGAGTTATATAACACCACAGGAGCTTATATAACACTACTATAAACCACCAGCAGTATATCATAATACATGATGTATTATTATACATTAAACTAGCAGCAGTATATCATAATACATGATGTATTATTATACATTAAACTAGCAGCAGTATATAAAGTCATTAAAAGTCTTTACCAGCTGCAACATTAAAGTGATGAACACATTAATGCATCAATAACTATAATACAGTAATAATATATGTTTTTCTGCATAATGAGTATTTTTACTTTTGGTACTTGAAGTATATTTAACTTGTAACAGAGTATTTCTGCTCTGCGGTATTGATACTTTTAGCTAATTAAAAGATCTGAGTATCACTGAGTAACAACAATACAACAATTTAAACATATTAGTCTTGGCACTTACCTTGGGACCTGGTCTTCACTTGGGACTTACCTTGGGACCTGGTCTTCACTTGGCACTTACCTTGGGACCTGGTCTTCACTTGGGACTTACCTTGGGACCTGGTCCTTGGCACTTGTCTATGGACTTGTTGATCTTGACTTGGCAATATTTTATGGACTTATTGGTCTTGACTTGGCATTAGTCTTTGAACTTGCTGGTCTTGACTTGGCACTAGTCTTTGAACTTGCTGGTCTTGACTTGGCACTAGTCTTTGAACTTGCTGGTCTTTACTTGGCACTAGTCTAGGGACTTTTTGGTAAAAAGTAAACACATTTTGTTGGTCAATGGGAGCAATGGGAGTAACGGGAGCAATAAAAGCAATGGGAGCAATGGGAGCAATTAAAGCAATGGGAGCAATAAAAGCAATGGGAGCAATGGGAGCAATGGGAGTAATGGGAGTAATGAGAGCAATAAAAGCAATGGGAGCAATAAAAGCAATGGGGGCAATCGGAGCAATTAAAGCAAAGGGTGCAATGGGAGCAATAAAAGCAATGGGAGTAATGAGAGCAATAAAAGCAATGGGAGCAATGGGAGTAATGAGAGCAATAAAAGCAATGGGAGTAATGGGAGTAATGGGAGCAATAAAAGCAATGGGAGCAATGGAAGAAATAAAAGCAATGGGAGCAATGGGAGTAATGGGAGCAATAAAAGCAATGGGAGCAATGGGACCAATAAAAGCAATGGGAGCAATTAAAGCAATGGGAGTAATGGGAATAATGGGAGCAATGGGAGTAACGAGAGTAATGAGAGCAATAAAAGCAATGGGAGCAATGGGAGTAACGGGAGCAATAAAAGCAATGGGAGCAATGGGAGCAATTAAAGCAATGGGAGCAATAAAAGCAATGGAAGCAATGGGAGCAATGGGAGTAATGGGAGTAATGAGAGCAATAAAAGCAATGGGAGCAATGGTAGCAATAAAAGCAATGGGGGCAATAAAAGCAATGGGAGCAATCGGAGCAATTAAAGCAAAGGGTGCAATGGGAGCAATAAAAGCAATGGGAGCAATCGGAGCAATTAAAGCAAAGGGTGCAATGGGAGCAATAAAAGCAATGGGAGCAATAAAAGCAATGGGAGCAATTAAAGCAATGGGAGTAATGGGAGCAAAGGGAGCAATAAAAGCAATGGGAGCAATAAAAGCAATGGGAGCAATGGGAGCATTGAGAGCAATAAAAGCAATGGGAGCAATAAAAGCAATGGGAGCAATTAAAGCATTTGGAGCAATAAAAGCAATGTGAGCAATTAAAGCAATAGGAACAATAAAAGCAATGTGAGCAAAAAAAGCAATGGGAGCAATGGGAGAGGACTGTTTTGTGTTGGAGTCTCTTAATAAGCCTGAAGTACATTTGTCAATTTCATTGCTATCAATTTATTTTTAAATTTGTAAACTTCAACTTTCCTTTTTGCCTTAAACAGTTCTTCATTCCTTTAGTACCAAATGAAGAAGCTCTGATCAGTTTGTCTTCATGGTTCCCTTCGTATGGAAGGAAGGAGATCAGGGTTCCCTCGGACTGGAATATGTGACCTATAAACATTCCTTCTCTGTCATTTCATCCTTTTAAACAAGTTGTCTGTTTTCACTGTTGCTTTCCTTTACTTAGTTTCTTCACTTCACTAGAACTCCAGCTGGACTCTGTGATTGTGTCCAATCTGATGATGGAACTAAATCTTTATTATTATTATTAATAATAATATGTTTTGTTGTTTTTGGGTTGTGTTTTTATCAGTTTGTTGGGTTTCTGTCCTGTCGTTGGTTGTTTGGTTGGTTGGTTGATCTCGAGGGGTTATTCAGATATAATAACTGTCTTTCATACATTCCACCCGTCTCCCTGGAGGTGATGGAGGTGTGGAGCAGTTTGTCAGAGATGGATCTACTTTCTGCAGTAAAAACATGACAGAACCAGTTCCTTGATGTGACGGTTAGAAATGCAGCTCAGGATCAGAGATCTGAACTCTGCTGAACTCTGTCGCTGACGATGGAAGTCAAACGCTAAATATTTCTCTGACATGTAGTAAAAGTAGAAGTATAAAGTAGCAGAAAGATCAAAAGTAGCATGGAAACACTGAAAGTACAAGTACCTGAACATCCCGGTGAAGGGCAGGGTTACATTCCACTGCTGGGGGGGCGCGGCCCATTGACCGCGCCCCCTCCACCTGCAGCTCAGTCCACCTGAGCACCTTTAAAAGAAGCAAAGTCATCCATCTCTCCTCACTTCTCTTCCCTCCGACACTCCCTTCACCGTAGAAGACAAGCCGACTCACACCTCCTCTCCAACCACTGCATCATCATGACCGCTGTCTACAGTCAGAGATCATCCATGTCCGGCGGTGGCTACGGCGGCGGCATGGGGGGCAGAGGCATGAGCTCCTACAGCATGTCAGGAGGATCAGGAGGCGGTCAGATTAGTGTATCCCGGTCCAGCAGGAGCTACTCTGCCGGCGGTGGCGGTGGCGGCGGCGGCGGCTACGGTGGTGGATTGCAGTTCGGCGCAGGTAGTGGTAGGGGTTTCGGCGCAGGTGGTGGTGGTGGTGGCGGCGCAGGATTCGGTGGCGGCGCAGGCTTCGGTGGCGGCGCAGGCTTCGGTGGCGGCGGTGGCGCGGCAGACGACAGCATCATCGGCAACGAGAAGTTCACCATGCAGAACCTGAACGACCGCCTGGCCACCTACCTGGCCAAGGTGGCGGCGCTGGAGACGGCCAACGCCGACCTGGAGCTGAAGATCCGGCAGTTTGTGGAGAACAAGGTCGGCCCCAGCTGCCGGGACTACAGCCCCTACTTCGTCACCATCGCAGAGCTGCAGGCCAAGGTGAGGAAGAGGGGCAGCATGGGAAATAGTGTTCAGTGTGGCGGTCCAGGGTCTCTCTGGTCAAGGGTCTATATATACATATATATATATGTATATATATATATGTATATATATATATTTATAAATATATATATATATAAATATATTTATATAAATATATTTATATAAATATATATATATTTATATAAATATATATATATATAAATGACAGAATTTGCTGCTTTTGTGTCATTGTTAATAGAAAACAGCAGTTTCACCAAAGAAAAGAAAAAGGTAAATGAATAGAAAGCTCTGGAAAAAGGGTGTTTTTTTTGTAATTTGAAGTTTTAGAAACGTGAAGACGTCGACTCTAGTTACAACTATTTATTGACCTTTTGTGGAATAAACTAAAGTTTCAGCGTATCAGTCGACCTGCTGTGATTGGGTGGAGTCGTGTGGGGAGGGGGGGGGGGGGAATCCATCCGATCAATCTGACTGGCTGGAGCAGACTAAAAGGATGAATTTGTAACCATGGCAACGCCCCCAATAACAAGGATAAATAAAGAGTGATCAGGCGGAGCTGCTGCCTCCAACACTCATATTTAACATTTAGTCATGTGACGTTGTTACCTCTGATTGGTGAGAACAAATACATTATTTTTTTACATAGATTTTCTGCAGTTGCATAAATCCATAAACAGATCAGAGTGTTTCTGCTTTATCGATTTTAATTTATTTATTATGGTTTTCATCACTACATGTCCTCACAGACACATTACACAAATGATCATTGTATACATTTTGCTTTTTTAATTTCTATATTTTTATTACATTTAAATTCATTTTCATTAAGCGTTGACCATCACTGTAAATATTGATGTAAACATTGTTTTTTTTAAATAGAAGATTTCATGAAACATGTAGACGGTAACCACAGAATATAAAATATGTTGTGTTTTATGACAGATATTGTAATTCTAATGTCTTTAAGGACGTGGAGCTGAAACTATATTTAGATAAATGTCAGCTAGTGAGGCGTGCTACGTTAGCTTTGACTGTTAGCATCTAATATCCATGAATTCATCAGTAATATGAAGTTACTGTTTAATATGTCAGATAGCGAGGTGCGTTACGTTATATATAAACTGGAAAAAACAAGTTATAAACTTGTTTGGTGGATTATTTCTCTGTTGGTCCAATGCTAATGGTGATGCTAATGCTAATGGTCATTGTATTGTACATGATTGAAAGCCTGTTTATTTACCTTCATAATGACGTCACACTTGTAAGGTTCATGTATTTGTGTGATGAGCAGCACAGCTGATGATGTGTGGAGCCCCGGTGCCGATGGTAAACAGTGTATTCTCCTGTTGGTGTTGACTCTTGTTGAGAGATGTTTGGTGGATGATTGAACTCTCTATCAGTAACAAGGAACAAACCTCTCCTCCTCTCTCCTCTCCTCTCCTCTCTCGTCTCCTACTCTCCTCTCCTCTCCTCTCTCGTCCTCTCTCCTCTCCTACTCTCCTCTCTCGTCCTCTCTCGTCCTCTCTCGTCCTCTCTCCTCTCCTACTCTCCTCTCCTCTCTCGTCCTCTCTCCTCCTCTCTCCTCTCCTCTCTCGTCCTATCTCCTCCTCTCTCCTCTCCTCTCTCGTCCTCTCTCCTCTCTCCCCTCTCCTCTCCTCTCCTCTCTCTCCTTCTCTCTCCTCCATCATGCTGGTCCTGATGTGTTGATGTAACATCTGTTTCAGATCCAGGAAGCCATCTTGTTGAAAGGAACCGTCATGTTGAGCATCGATAACGCCAAGCTGGCTGTGGACGACTTCAGAGTCAAGTCAGTAACCAGACACACCTCTCTGTCCTGTCTCTGTCCTCTGTCCTCTGTCTCTGTCCTCTGTCTCTGTCTCTGTCTCTCTGTCCTCTGTCCTCTGTCTCTGTCTCTGTCTCTGTCTCTGTCTCTCTGTCCTCTGTCTCTGTCTCTGTCTGTCTCTGTCTCTGTCTCTCTGTCTCTGTCTCTGTCTCTGTCTCTGTCTCTGTCTCTCTGTCCTCTGTCCTCTGTCCTCTGTCTCTGTCCTCTGTCTCTGTCTCTGTCTCTGTCTCTGTCTCTGTCCTCTGTCTCTGTCTCTCTGTCCTCTGTCTCTGTCTCTCTGTCCTCTGTCTCTGTCTCTGTCTCTGTCTCTGTCTCTGTCTCTGTCTCTCTCTCTCTGAATTATTAGATTAATTATCACACTAATTCAGTGCAGAACTAAATCATCCTGACACGCTGTTTTACAGATAAATTATAAAGAAACAGATGTTGTCATCATTACCAGCAGACAGATGTTGTCATCATTACCAACAGACAGATGTTGTCATCATTACCAGCAGACAGATGTTGTCATCATTACCAACAGACAGATGTTGTCATCATTACCAGCAGACAGATGTTGTCATCATTACCAACAGACAGATGTTGTCATCATTACCAGCAGACAGATGTTGTCATCATTACCAGCAGACAGATGTTGTCATCATTACCAACAGACAGATGTTGTCATTACCAGCAGCCAGTGGGTCTCTACCTGCCAGATGTGGCGTGTCTCCCTCTGCTGGCTGCTGAGCAGAATACAGCAGCTGGATTTACGGTCAACATACGAAAGAAGACAGAAAAATATTTAATATTAACATTTAAAATAATCCGTCAGAGATAAATCAACCAGATTCTGAAAAATGATGCTGAGAAATTATTTATTTTAAAACCGGTGAAACGTTTGAATGTGTTGCAGATTTATAGAAATGAAGATGATAAATCAAAGCTAATATTTATTTTAATTTAATAATTCTTAATTATTATTATTATCATTATTATTATTAATGATACTAATAATAATAAAATAATTTAATAGAGCTGGTTAACGTCAGATAGTCGAGTCTGAATATTATTATTATTATTATTATTATTATTAATAATAATAACTTTTAATAATAATTATTAATATTATTACTATTCAGATTTTAACTATCTGCCGTTAACCAACTCTATTAAATCCCTTGTCAAAGGTTGACTTTGATCAGATCTTAAATGAATCTTCATCATTGATTTAATGTTCTTTGTGTTGTCTGAAGTCTACAGTGAGGGATCAGTGACTGGTTGAGGGTTCACAGCGGTTCAGGTCTGGTTGAGGGTTCACAGCGGTTCAGGTCTGGTTGAGGGTTCACAGCAGTTCAGGTCTGGTTGAGGGTTCACAGCGGTTCAGGTCTGGTTGAGGGTTCACAGCGGTTCAGGTCTGGTTGAGGGTTCACAGCAGTTCAGGTCTGGTTGAGGGTTCACAGCGGTTCAGGTCTGCTGAGTGATGTGAGTAAAGGAGGATGTAGAGGCAGCACGGGGCTTCAGCTGGACGTTATCCGGATTATTACATTAATGACTGACTGAAGAGACCAGCAGTCTGACTCAGAGTCCTCGTGTTGACCTCCTGGTTGACCTCCTGGTTGACCTCATGTTGACCTCATGATGACCTCTGCAGGTACGAGAACGAGCTGGGGATGCGTCAGTCGGTGGAGGCGGACATCGCCGGGCTGAAGATGCTGATGGGAGAGCTGGGCGTCGGCAAGACCGACCTGACCATGCAGATCGACAGTCTGACCGAGGAGCTGCTGACCATGAAGAACAACCACGAGGAGGTACCGAGCCGTTAGCACGCCACGTTAGCATCCGTCAGTTAGCCTCGTGCTAATGTCCCCTCCTCCCGCAGGACCTCATGGCCATGCGGACCCAGATGAGCGGTCAGGTGAACGTGGAGGTGGACGCCGCTCCTCAGGCCGACCTCAACCATGTCCTGGATGAACTGAGAGAACACTACGAGTCCATCAGCGCCAAGACCCAGAGAGACCTGGAGAACTGGTTCCAGACCCAGGTGAGCACGAGACCCGGTAGAGACAGACAGATACGTCTTATAGGATGTGTCCTGATGACGTCCTCCTGTCCTCCTCTCATCCTCTCCTCCTGTCCTTCCGTCCTCCCGTCCTCCCGTCCCCCTGTCCTCCTGTCCTCCTTTCAGTCGGAGATGCTCGGTAAGGAGGTGGCGACCGCTGAGGTGACCATGAAGTCCACGACCTCGGAGGTGAAGACGGTGAAGATGCAGCTTCAGGCTCTGGAGATCGAACTCCAATCACAGCTCAGCATGGTGAGAGCCCGCCGCTAACGCTAACCTGTTAGCTAATGCTAACTTTATACTTCCCATAACAGACTCCCAGGTGTCCTCTAGAGACGATAACAGACTCCCAGGTGTCCTCTAGAGACGATAACAGACTCCCAGGTGTCCTCTAGAGACGATAACAGACTCCCAGGTGTCCTCTAGAGACGATAACAGACTCCCAGGTGTCCTCTAGAGACGATAACAGACTCTCAGGTGTCCTCTAGAGACGATAACAGACTCCCAGGTGTCCTCTAGAGACGATAACAGACTCTCAGGTGTCCTCTAGAGACGATAACAGACTCCCAGGTGTCCTCTAGAGACGATAACAGACTCCCAGGTGTCCTCTAGAGACGATAACAGACTCCCAGGTGTCCTCTAGAGACGATAACAGACTCTCAGGTGTCCTCTAGAGACGATAACAGACTCCCAGGTGTCCTCTAGAGACGATAACAGACTCCCAGGTGTCCTCTAGAGACGATAACAGACTCCCAGGTGTCCTCTAGAGACGATAACAGACTCTCAGGTGTCCTCTAGAGACGATAACAGACTCTCAGGTGTCCTCTAGAGACGATAACAGACTCCCAGGTGTCCTCTAGAGACGATAACAGACTCCCAGGTGTCCTCATAGAGACGATAACAGACTCTCAGGTGTCCTCTAGAGACGATAACAGACTCTCAGGTGTCCTCTAGAGACGATAACAGACTCCCAGGTGTCCTAGTAGAGACGATAACAGACTCTCAGGTGTCCTCTAGAGACGATAACAGACTCTCAGGTGTCCTCTAGAGACGATAACAGACTCTCAGGTGTCCTCTAGAGACGATAACAGACTCTCAGGTGTCCTCTAGAGACGATAACAGACTCTCAGGTGTCCTAGTAGAGACGATAACAGACTCTCAGGTGTCCTCTAGAGACGATAACAGACTCTCAGGTGTCCTCTAGAGACGATAACAGACTCCCAGGTGTCCTAGTAGAGATGATAACAGACTCCCAGGTGTCCTCGTAGAGACGATAACAGACTCTCAGGTGTCCTAGTAGAGACGATAACAGACTCTCAGGTGTCCTCTAGAGACGATAACAGACTCTCGGGTGTCCTAGTAGAGACGATAACAGACTCTCAGGTGTCCTCATAGAGACGATAACAGACTCTCAGGTGTCCTAGTAGAGACGATAACAGACTCTCAGGTGTCCTCGTAGAGACGATAACAGACTCTCAGGTGTCCTCATAGAGACGATAACAGACTCTCAGGTGTCCTAGTAGAGACGATAACAGACTCTCAGGTGTCCTCTAGAGACGATAACAGACTCCCAGGTGTCCTAGTAGAGACGATAACAGACTCCCAGGTGTCCTCGTAGAGACGATAACAGACTCCCAGGTGTCCTCGTAGAGACGATAACAGACTCCCAGGTGTCCTAGTAGAGACGATAAGACTCCCAGGTGTCCTCGTAGAGACGATAACAGACTCCCAGGTGTCCTCGTAGAGACGATAAGACTCCCAGGTGTCCTAGTAGAGACGATAAGACTCCCAGGTGTCCTAGTAGAGACGATAACAGACTCCCAGGTGTCCTCGTAGAGACGATAACAGACTCTCAGGTGTCCTCGTAGAGACGATAACAGACTCCCAGGTGTCCTAGTAGAGACGATAAGACTCCCAGGTGTCCTCGTAGAGACGATAACAGACTCCCAGGTGTCCTCGTAGAGACGATAAGACTCCCAGGTGTCCTAGTAGAGACGATAAGACTCCCAGGTGTCCTAGTAGAGACGATAACAGACTCCCAGGTGTCCTCGTAGAGACGATAACAGACTCTCAGGTGTCCTAGTAGAGATGATAACAGACTCCCAGGTGTCCTCGTAGAGACGATAACAGACTCTCAGGTGTCCTAGTAGAGATGATAACAGACTCCCAGGTGTCCTAGTAGAGACGATAACAGACTCTCAGGTGTCCTAGTAGAGACGATAACAGACTCCCAGGTGTCCTAGTAGAGACGATAACAGACTCTCAGGTGTCCTCTAGAGACGATAACAGACTCTCAGGTGTCCTCTAGAGACGATAACAGACTCCCAGGTGTCCTAGTAGAGACGATAACAGACTCTCAGGTGTCCTCTAGAGACGATAACAGACTCTCAGGTGTCCTCTAGAGACGATAACAGACTTTCAGGTGTCCTCTAGAGACGATAACAGACTCCCAGGTGTCCTAGTAGAGACGATAACAGACTCCCAGGTGTCCTAGTAGAGACGATAACAGACTCCCAGGTGTCCTCGTAGAGACGATAACAGACTCCCAGGTGTCCTAGTAGAGACGATAAGACTCCCAGGTGTCCTCGTAGAGACGATAACAGACTCCCAGGTGTCCTCGTAGAGACGATAAGACTCCCAGGTGTCCTAGTAGAGACGATAAGACTCCCAGGTGTCCTAGTAGAGACGATAACAGACTCCCAGGTGTCCTCGTAGAGACGATAACAGACTCTCAGGTGTCCTCGTAGAGACGATAACAGACTCCCAGGTGTCCTAGTAGAGACGATAAGACTCCCAGGTGTCCTCGTAGAGACGATAACAGACTCCCAGGTGTCCTCGTAGAGACGATAAGACTCCCAGGTGTCCTAGTAGAGACGATAAGACTCCCAGGTGTCCTAGTAGAGACGATAACAGACTCCCAGGTGTCCTCGTAGAGACGATAACAGACTCTCAGGTGTCCTAGTAGAGATGATAACAGACTCCCAGGTGTCCTCGTAGAGACGATAACAGACTCTCAGGTGTCCTAGTAGAGATGATAACAGACTCCCAGGTGTCCTAGTAGAGACGATAACAGACTCTCAGGTGTCCTCTAGAGACGATAACAGACTCCCAGGTGTCCTAGTAGAGACGATAACAGACTCTCAGGTGTCCTCTAGAGACGATAACAGACTCTCAGGTGTCCTCTAGAGACGATAACAGACTTTCAGGTGTCCTCTAGAGACGATAACAGACTCTCAGGTGTCCTCTAGAGACGATAACAGACTCTCAGGTGTCCTCTAGAGACGATAACAGACTCCCAGGTGTCCTAGTAGAGACGATAACAGACTCTCAGGTGTCCTCTAGAGACGATAACAGACTCTCAGGTGTCCTAGTAGAGACGATAACAGACTCTCAGGTGTCCTCTAGAGACGATAACAGACTCCCAGGTGTCCTAGTAGAGATGATAACAGACTCCCAGGTGTCCTCGTAGAGACGATAACAGACTCTCAGGTGTCCTAGTAGAGACGATAACAGACTCTCGGGTGTCCTCTAGAGACGATAACAGACTCTCGGGTGTCCTAGTAGAGACGATAACAGACTCTCAGGTGTCCTCATAGAGACGATAACAGACTCTCAGGTGTCCTAGTAGAGACGATAACAGACTCTCAGGTGTCCTCGTAGAGACGATAACAGACTCCCAGGTGTCCTAGTAGAGACGATAACAGACTCCCAGGTGTCCTAGTAGAGACGATAACAGACTCCCAGGTGTCCTCGTAGAGACGATAACAGACTCCCAGGTGTCCTCGTAGAGACGATAACAGACTCCCAGGTGTCCTAGTAGAGACGATAAGACTCCCAGGTGTCCTCGTAGAGACGATAACAGACTCCCAGGTGTCCTCGTAGAGACGATAAGACTCCCAGGTGTCCTAGTAGAGACGATAACAGACTCCCAGGTGTCCTAGTAGAGACGATAACAGACTCCCAGGTGTCCTCGTAGAGACGATAACAGACTCCCAGGTGTCCTCGTAGAGACGATAACAGACTCTCAGGTGTCCTCGTAGAGACGATAACAGACTCCCAGGTGTCCTAGTAGAGACGATAAGACTCCCAGGTGTCCTCGTAGAGACGATAACAGACTCCCAGGTGTCCTCGTAGAGACGATAAGACTCCCAGGTGTCCTAGTAGAGACGATAAGACTCCCAGGTGTCCTAGTAGAGACGATAACAGACTCCCAGGTGTCCTCGTAGAGACGATAACAGACTCTCAGGTGTCCTAGTAGAGACGATAACAGACTCCCAGGTGTCCTCGTAGAGACGATAACAGACTCTCAGGTGTCCTAGTAGAGATGATAACAGACTCCCAGGTGTCCTAGTAGAGACGATAACAGACTCTCAGGTGTCCTAGTAGAGACGATAACAGACTCCCAGGTGTCCTAGTAGAGACGATAACAGACTCTCAGGTGTCCTCTAGAGACGATAACAGACTCTCAGGTGTCCTAGTAGAGACGATAACAGACTCCCAGGTGTCCTCGTAGAGACGATAACAGACTCCCAGGTGTCCTCGTAGAGACGATAACAGACTCCCAGGTGTCCTCAAGAGACGATAACAGACTCTCAGGTGTCCTAGTAGAGACGATAACAGACTCCCAGGTGTCCTCTGTCCTCTAACTCGTCCGTCTTCCTGCAGAAAGGGTCTCTTGAAGCCCAGCTGAACGAGCTGCAGGGCCGCTACTCCATGCAGCTCAACGGGTACCAGATGCAGGTGACCGGTATGGAGGAGCAGCTGGTCCAGCTGAGGGCCGACCTGGAGAGACAGGGACAGGAGTACCAGATGCTGCTGGACATCAAGACCAGGCTGGAGATGGAGATCGCCGAGTACCGGAGGCTGATGGACGGAGAGGGAGCCGGCGGGTGAGAAGACGTCAATCTAACGTGGAATACTGAAAGTTAAACTTTAGACAGTGTTAGTTATAACCAACGGCTTTCTGTTGAAATACTCTTTAATATCATAATAATATTCACCAGAACATCCGTCAGTAGAGCTGCAGCAACATGGTGACGTCATCAGGAAGAGATGATGTCACCTTATTGCTGCTGCTTTATACACCATATCTGTTGGTAGGGTATCATACGGACACCCGGTGGATTCAATCTGATTGTTATTCAGCTTTTTTTCTCCTAAATTTACGACTTTAATCTCTGAGAATATCAACGTTTCTTTAATAAATTTACCTCCTAAATCTCAGAAAATATCAGTTTTTTTCTGGTAAATGTGCGACTTTCTAACTTCCTGTGGCGTCTCTCTCTCAGATCTTCGTCCTCTTCCTCCACCACCACCACCACCAGCACCACCACGAAGGTCATCACAGAGGTCATCGAGGAGTCCGCCTGACCAATCACACGTCTGACCTCGACCTTCTCCTCGCAGCATCAGGAACACGATGAAGAGCGTCTCTCCGATCCGTCACCTCACGCTGGTTTTCTGCTGTGATGAACCACAGTCAGTCAACAGAGTGTGATGATGTCATCGTTTGTGTTTGACAATAAAGCTTCAGTTTGCTTCACAAAATAAAACTCAACGTGTTTCTGAATGTTTCTGAAGACTTTTACCGTTTCACTGTTAGCATGCAACGCTACTCTAGCTTAGCGTGTTAGCATGCAACACTACTCTAGCTTAGCATGTTAGCATGCAACGCTACTCTAGCTTAGCATGTTAGCATGCAACGTTACTCTAGCTTAGCATGTTAGCATGCAATGCTACTCTAGCTTAGCATGTTAGCATGCAACGCTACTCTAGCTTAGCATGTTAGCATGCAACACTATTCTAGCTTAGCGTGTTAGCATGCAACACTACTCTAGCTTAGCATGTTAGCATGCAACGTTACTCTAGCTTAGCATGTTAGCATGCAATGCTACTCTAGCTTAGCATGTTAGCATGCAACACTATTCTAGCTTAGCGTGTTAGCATGTAGAACTATTCTAGCTTAGCGTGTTAGCATGCAACACTATTCTAGCTTAGCATGTTAGCATGCAACACTACTCTAGCTTAGTGTGTTAGCATGCAACACTATTCTAGCTTAGCATGTTAGCATGCAACACTATTCTAGCTTAGCATGTTAGCATGCAACACTATTTTAACTTGGTGTGTTAGCATGCAACGCTACTCTAGCTTAGCATGTTAGAATGCAACACTATTCTAGCTTAGCGTGTTAGCATTCAACACTATTCTAGCTTAGCGTGTTAGCATTCAACACTACTCTAGCTTAGCGTGTTAGCATGCAACACTACTCTAGCTTAGCATGTTAGCATGCAACGCTACTCTAGCTTAGCATGTTAGCATGCAACGTTACTCTAGCTTAGCATGTTAGCATGCAACGCTACTCTAGCTTAGCATGTTAGCATGCAACACTATTCTAGCTTAGCATGTTAGCATGCAACACTATTCTAGCTTAGCGTGTTAGCATGTAGAACTATTCTAGCTTAGCGTGTTAGCATGCAACACTACTCTAGCTTAGCATGTTAGCATGCAACGCTACTCTAGCTTAGCGTGTTAGCATGTAGAACTATTCTAGCTTAGCGTGTTAGCATGCAACACTATTCTAGCTTAGCATGTTAGCATGCAACACTATTCTAGCTTAGCATGTTAGCATGCAACACTATTTTAACTTGGTGTGTTAGCATGCAACGCTACTCTAGCTTAGCATGTTAGCATGCAACACTATTCTAGCTTAGCGTGTTAGCATGTAGAACTATTCTAGCTTAGCGTGTTAGCATGCAACACTATTCTAGCTTAGCATGTTAGCATGCAACACTACTCTAGCTTAGCATGTTAGCATGCAACACTATTCTAGCTTAGCGTGTTAGCATGCAACGCTACTCTAGCTTAGCATGTTAGCATGCAACACTATTCTAGCTTAGCGTGTTAGCATGCAACGCTACTCTAGCTTAGCATGTTAGCATGCAACACTACTCTAGCTTAGCATGTTAGCATGCAACACTATTCTAGCTTAGCGTGTTAGCATGCAACACTATTCTAGCTTAGCATGTTAGCATGCAACACTATTTTAACTTGGTGTGTTAGCATGCAACGCTACTCTAGCTTAGCATGTTAGCATGCAACACTATTCTAGCTTAGCGTGTTAGCATGTAGAACTATTCTAGCTTAGCGTGTTAGCATGCAACACTATTCTAGCTTAGCATGTTAGCATGCAACACTACTCTAGCTTAGCATGTTAGCATGCAACACTATTCTAGCTTAGCGTGTTAGCATGCAACGCTACTCTAGCTTAGCATGTTAGCATGCAACACTATTCTAGCTTAGCATGTTAGCATGCAACACTATTCTAGCTTAGCGTGTTAGCATGCAACGCTACTCTAGCTTAGCATGTTAGCATGCAACACTACTCTAGCTTAGCATGTTAGCATGCAACACTATTCTAGCTTAGCGTGTTAGCATGCAACACTATTCTAGCTTAGCATGTTAGCATGCAACGCTACTCTAGCTTAGCATGTTAGCATGCAACACTATTCTAGCTTAGCGTGTTAGCAAAAAATATATTTTTCTGAGTTTCTTTCTAATAATTGATGACTTTATAATCTCAGAGAATATCAACTTCTTATAAAACAGCATTTTGACAGACATTAAAAAAATAAAGAACTCACCAGAAGGTCCAACTTCCATGTTCCAGAGCTTTCAACCACTTCTGACAGTCTTCATCAGTGGATGGAGGTGATTCAGTAGTTAACACATGTACTTTTACTTTGTACAGTATCGATATTTCAAAGCAGAAGCATCACAGCGAGACGCCGAGCATCACGTGAGCGTCCCGACATCTGTTCAGAAGTCATGTGTTTTTATAATAATACAAAATACAATAAAACATTAAACATGTTAAACACGATGACTTCACACGGAGAGAATCGTCACCAGTTTCATAATAACATCAGAAACGTGTCATAATAACGTCATAATAACATCAGAAACGTGTCATAATAACATGTCATAATAACATCAGAAGCGTGTCATGACATCAGAAATGTGTCATAATAACATGTCATAACATCAGAAGCGTGTCATAATAACATGTCATAATAACATCAGAAGCGTGTCATAATAACGTGTCATAATAACATCAGAAACGTGTCATAACGTGTCATAATAACGTGTCATAATAACATCAGAAACGTGTCATGATAACATCAGAAGCGTGTCATAATAACATTGGAAACGTGTCATAACGTGTCATAATAACGTGTCATACCATCAGAAACGTGTCATAACATCAGAAACGTGTCACAATAACATTGGAAACGTGTCATAACATCAGAAACGTGTCATAATAACGTGTCATAATAACGTGTCATAATAACATCAGAAACGTGTCATAATAACGTGTCATAATAACATCAGAAACGTGTCATAATAACATCAGAAACGTGTCATAACGTGTCATAATAACATCAGAAACGTGTCATAACGTGTCATAATAACGTGTCATAACATGTCATAATAACGTGTCATAATAACATCAGAAACGTGTCATAATAACATTGGAAACGTGTCATAACATCAGAAACGTGTCATAATAACGTGTCATAATAACGTGTCATAATAACATCAGAAACGTGTCATAATAACGTGTCATAATAACATCAGAAACGTGTCATAATAACATCAGAAACGTGTCATAATAACGTGTCATAATAACATCAGAAACGTGTCATAATAACGTGTCATAATAACATCAGAAACGTGTCATAATAACATCAGAAACGTGTCATAATAACATCAGAAACGTGTCATAACGTGTCATAATAACGTGTCATAATAACATCAGAAACGTGTCATGATAACATCAGAAGCGTGTCATAATAACATCAGAAACGTGTCATAATAACATCAGAAACGTGTCATAATAACATTGGAAACGTGTCATAACGTGTCATAATAACGTGTCATAATACCATCAGAAACGTGTCATAACATCAGAAACGTGTCACAATAACATTGGAAACGTGTCATAACATCAGAAACGTGTCATAACGTGTCATAATAACATCAGAAACGTGTCATAATAACGTGTCATAATAACATCAGAAACGTGTCATAACTTGTCATAATAACGTGTCATAAAAACATCAGAAACGTGTCATAATAACATCAGAAGCGTGTCATAATAACATCAGAAACGTGTCATAATAACATTGGAAACGTGTCATAACGTGTCATAATAACGTGTCATAATACCATCAGAAACGTGTCATAACATCAGAAACGTGTCATAATAACATCAGAAACGTGTCATAATAACATCAGAAACGTGTCATAACATCAGAAACGTGTCATAATATCGTGTCATAACATCAGAAGCGTGTCATAATAACATCAGAAACGTGTCATAATAACATCAGAAACGTGTCATAATGTGTCATAATAACATCAGAAACGTGTCATAATAACATCAGAAGCGTGTCATAATGTGTCATAATAACATCAGAAGCGTGTCATAATAACATCAGAAGCGTGTCATAATGACATCAGAAACGTGTCATAACATCAGAAACGTGTCATAATAACGTGTCATAATAACATCAGAAGCGTGTCATAATAACATCAGAAGCGTGTCATAACGTGTCATAATAACGTGTCATAATAACATCAGAAACGTGTCATAATAACATTGGAAACGTGTCATAACATCAGAAACGTGTCATAATAACGTGTCATAACATCAGAAACGTGTCATAATAACATCAGAAGCGTGTCATAATAACGTGTCATAATAACATCAGAAGCGTGTCATAATAACATCAGAAGCGTGTCATAATAACATGTCATAATAACATCAGAAGCGTGTCATAACATCAGAAACGTGTCATAATAACATCAGAAGCGTGTCATAATGACATCAGAAACGTGTCATAACATCAGAAACGTGTCATAATAACGTGTCATAATAACATCAGAAGCGTGTCATAATAACATCAGAAGCGTGTCATAACGTGTCATAATAACGTGTCATAACAACATCAGAAACGTGTCATAATAACATCAGAAACGTGTCATGATAACATCAGAAACGTGTCATGATAACATCAGAAGCGTGTCATAATAACGTGTCATAATAACATCAGAAACGTGTCATAACGTGTCATAATAACGTGTCATAATAACATCAGAAACGTGTCATGATAACATCAGAAGCGTGTCATAACATTGGAAACGTGTCATAACGTGTCATAATAACGTGTCATAATACCATCAGAAACGTGTCATAACATCAGAAACGTGTCACAATAACATTGGAAACGTGTCATAACATCAGAAACGTGTCATAATAACGTGTCATAATAACATCAGAAACGTGTCATAATAACGTGTCATAATAACATCAGAAACGTGTCATAACAACATCAGAAACGTGTCATAACATCAGAAACGTGTCATAATAACATCAGAAGCGTGTCATAACAACATCAGAAACGTGTCATAATAACGTGTCATAATAACATCAGAAGCGTGTCATAATAACATCAGAAACGTGTCATAACGTGTCATAATAACATCAGAAACGTGTCATAACGTGTCATAATAACATCAGAAACGTGTCATAACGTGTCATAATAACGTGTCATAACATGTCATAATAACGTGTCATAATACCATCAGAAACGTGTCATAACATCAGAAACGTGTCATAATAATATTGGAAACGTGTCATAACATCAGAAACGTGTCATAATAACGTGTCATAATAACATCAGAAACGTGTCATAATAACGTGTCATAATAACATCAGAAACGTGTCATAATAACATCAGAAACGTGTCATAACGTGTCATAATAACGTGTCATAATAACATCAGAAACGTGTCATGATAACATCAGAAGCGTGTCATAATAACATCAGAAACGTGTCATAATAACATTGGAAACGTGTCATAACGTGTCATAATACCATCAGAAACGTGTCATAACATCAGAAACGTGTCACAATAACATTGGAAACGTGTCATAATAACGTGTCATAATAACATCAGAAACGTGTCATAACGTGTCATAATAACGTGTCATAATAACATCAGAAACGTGTCATGATAACATCAGAAGCGTGTCATAACATTGGAAACGTGTCATAACGTGTCATAATAACGTGTCATAATACCATCAGAAACGTGTCATAACATCAGAAACGTGTCACAATAACATTGGAAACGTGTCATAACATCAGAAACGTGTCATAATAACGTGTCATAATAACATCAGAAACGTGTCATAATAACGTGTCATAATAACATCAGAAACGTGTCATAACAACATCAGAAACGTGTCATAACATCAGAAACGTGTCATAATAACATCAGAAGCGTGTCATAACAACATCAGAAACGTGTCATAATAACGTGTCATAATAACATCAGAAGCGTGTCATAATAACATCAGAAACGTGTCATAACGTGTCATAATAACATCAGAAACGTGTCATAACGTGTCATAATAACATCAGAAACGTGTCATAACGTGTCATAATAACGTGTCATAACATGTCATAATAACGTGTCATAATACCATCAGAAACGTGTCATAACATCAGAAACGTGTCATAATAATATTGGAAACGTGTCATAACATCAGAAACGTGTCATAATAACGTGTCATAATAACATCAGAAACGTGTCATAATAACGTGTCATAATAACATCAGAAACGTGTCATAATAACATCAGAAACGTGTCATAACGTGTCATAATAACGTGTCATAATAACATCAGAAACGTGTCATGATAACATCAGAAGCGTGTCATAATAACATCAGAAACGTGTCATAATAACATTGGAAACGTGTCATAACGTGTCATAATACCATCAGAAACGTGTCATAACATCAGAAACGTGTCACAATAACATTGGAAACGTGTCATAACATCAGAAACGTGTCATAATAACGTGTCATAATAACATCAGAAACGTGTCATAACGTGTCATAATAACATCAGAAACGTGTCATAATAACGTGTCATAATAACATCAGAAACGTGTCATAATAACATCAGAAGCGTGTCATAATAACGTGTCATAATAACATCAGAAGCGTGTCATAATAACATCAGAAGCGTGTCATAATAACATCAGAAACGTGTCATAATAACATCAGAAGCGTGTCATAATAACATCAGAAACGTGTCATAACATCAGAAACGTGTCATAATAACGTGTCATAATATCAGAAACGTGTCATAACGTGTCATAATAACATCAGAAACGTGTCATAACGTGTCATAATAACGTGTCATAATAACATCAGAAACGTGTCATAACGTGTCATAATAACGTGTCATAATAACATCAGAAACGTGTCATAATAACATCAGAAACGTGTCATAATAACATTGGAAACGTGTCATAACATCAGAAACGTGTCATAATAACGTGTCATAATAACGTGTCATAATAACATCAGAAACGTGTCATAATAACGTGTCATAATAACATTGGAAACGTGTCATAACATCAGAAACGTGTCATAATAACGTGTCATAATAACGTGTCATAATAACATCAGAAACGTGTCATAATAACATCAGAAACGTGTCATAATAACATCAGAAACGTGTCATAACGTGTCATAATAACGTGTCATAATAACAGAAACGTGTCATGATAACATCAGAAGCGTGTCATAATAACATCAGAAACGTGTCATAATAACATCAGAAACGTGTCATAATAACATTGGAAACGTGTCATAACGTGTCATAATAACGTGTCATAATACCATCAGAAACGTGTCATAACATCAGAAACGTGTCACAATAACATTGGAAACGTGTCATAACATCAGAAACGTGTCATAATAACGTGTCATAATAACATCAGAAACGTGTCATAATAACATGTCGTAATAACATCAGAAACGTGTCATAATAACATCAGAAACGTGTCATAATAACATCAGAAGCGTGTCATAACAACATCAGAAACGTGTCATAATAACATCAGAAACGTGTCATAATAACATTGGAAACGTGTCATAACGTGTCATAATAACGTGTCATAATACCATCAGAAACGTGTCATAACAACATCAGAAACGTGTCATAATAACATCAGAAACGTGTCATAATACCATCAGAAACGTGTCATAACAACATCAGAAACGTGTCATAATAACATCAGAAACGTGTCATAATAACATCAGAAATGTGTCATAACATCAGAAACGTGTCATAATATCATGTCATAATAACATCAGAAGCGTGTCATAATAACATCAGAAACGTGTCATAACATCAGAAACGTGTCATAATCACTTGTCATAATAACGTGTCATAATAACATCAGAAACGTGTCATAACAACATCAGAAACGCGTCATAATAACATCAGAAACGTGTCATAATAACATTGGAAACGTGTCATAACATCAGAAACGTGTCATAATATCGTGTCATAATAACATCAGAAGCGTGTCATAATAACATCAGAAACGTGTCATAATAACATCAGAAACGTGTCATAATAACGTGTCATAATAACATCAGAAACGTGTCATAATAACGTGTCATAATAACATCAGAAGCGTGTCATAATAACATCAGAAGCGTGTCATAATAACATTTCATAATAACATCAGAAGCGTGTCATAATAACATCAGAAACGTGTCATAATAACATCAGAAGCGTGTCATAATAACATCAGAAACGTGTCATAACATCAGAAACGTGTCATAATAACGTGTCATAATAACATCAGAAACGTGTCATAACGTGTCATAATAACATCAGAAACGTGTCATAACATCAGAAACGTGTCATAATAACATCAAAAACATGTCATAATGTGTCATAATAACGTGTCATAATAACATCAGAAACGTGTCATAACATTGCAAACGTGTCATAATAACATCAGAAACGTGTCATAACATCAGAAACGTGTCATAACATGTCATAATAACGTGTCATAATAACATCAGAAACGTGTCATAACATCAGAAACGTGTCATAATATCGTGTCATAATAACATCAGAAGCGTGTCATAATAACATCAGAAACGTGTCATAATAACATCAGAAACGTGTCCTAATAACATCAGCAACGTGTCATAATAACGTGTCATAATAACATCAGAAGCGTGTCATAATAACGTGTCATAATAACATCAGAAGCGTTTTATAATAACATCAGAAGCGTGTCATAATAACATGTCATAATAACATCAGAAGCGTGTCATAATAACATCAGAAACGTGTCATAACAACATCAGAAGCGTGTCATAATAACATCAGAAACGTGTCATAATAACGTGTCATAATAACATCAGAAACGTGTCATAATAACGTGTCATAATAACATCAGAAACGTGTCATAATAACATCAGAAACGTGTCATAATAACGTGTCATAATAACATCAGAAACGTGTCATAATAACATCAGAAACGTGTCATAACGTGTCATAATAACGTGTCATAATAACATCAGAAACGTTTCATAATAACATTGCAAACGTGTCATAATAACATCAGAAACGTGTCATAATAACATCAGAAACGTGTCATAACAACGTGTCATAATAACATCAGAAACGTGTCATAATAACATTGCAAACGTGTCATAATAACATGTCATAATAACATCAGAAGCGTGTCATAACATCAGAAACGTGTCATAATAACGTGTCATAATATCAGAAACGTGTCATAACATTGGAAATGTGTCATAATAACATCAGAAATGTGTCATAATAACGTGTCATAATAACATCAGAAACGTGTCATAATAACGTGTCATAATAACATCAGAAACGTGTCATAATAACGTGTCATAATAACATCAGAAGCGTGTCATAATAACATCGGAAACATGTCATAATAACATCAGAAGCGTGTCATAATAACATCAGAAGCGTGTCATAACGTGTCATAATAACATCAGAAGCGTGTCATAATAACATCAGAAACGTGTCATAATAACGTGTCATAATAACATCAGAAGCGTGTCATAATAACATCGGAAACATGTCATAATAACATCAGAAGCGTGTCATAATAACATCAGAAGCGTGTCATAACGTGTCATAATAACATCAGAAGCGTGTCATAATAACATCAGAAACGTGTCATAATAACGTGTCATAATAACATCAGAAGCGTGTCATAATAACATCGGAAACATGTCATAACAACATCAGAAACGTTTCATAATAACATTGCAAACGTGTCATAATAACATCAGAAACGTGTCATAATAACATCAGAAACGTGTCATAACAACGTGTCATAATAACATCAGAAACGTGTCATAATAACATTGCAAACGTGTCATAATAACATGTCATAATAACATCAGAAACGTGTCATAATAACATCAGAAATGTGTCATAATAACGTGTCATAATAACATCAGAAGCGTGTCATAATAACATCAGAAACATGTCATAATAACGTGTCATAATATCAGAAACGTGTCATAACATTGGAAATGTGTCATAATAACATCAGAAATGTGTCATAATAACGTGTCATAATAACATCAGAAACGTGTCATAATAACGTGTCATAATAACATCAGAAACGTGTCATAACGTGTCATAATAACATCAGAAGCGTGTCATAATAACATCGGAAACATGTCATAATAACATCAGAAGCGTGTCATAATAACATCAGAAGCGTGTCATAATAACATCAGAAGTGTGTCATAATAACATCGGAAACATGTCATAATAACGTGTCATAATAACTTCAGAAGCGTGTCATAATAACATCGGAAACGTGTCATAATAACATCAGAAGCGTGTCATAATAACATCAGAAGCGTGTCATAATAACATCGGAAACATGTCATAATAACATCAGAAGCATGTCATAATAACATCGGAAACATGTCATAATAACATCGGAAACATGTCATAATAACATCAGAAGCGTGTCATAATAACATCGGAAACATGTCATAATAACGTGTCATAATAACTTCAGAAGCGTGTCATAATAACATCGGAAACATGTCATAATAACATCGGAAACATGTCATAATAACATCAGAAGCGTGTCATAATAACATCGGAAGCGTGTCATAATAACATCGGAAACATGTCATAATAAAAGCATCATCTCAGTGGTTGGACTCAGGTGAAACAGGTAAACGGGTAAACGGGTAAAGAAGCTGAAACAGAGGCGGTGGTGTCATTAGTTTCTTTAATAGTCTGGTTCAGTACAAGATGCTGCTTCATGGTCCTTTTTTAATTTTATTTACTTTTATTAGGAATGACATAATCAATAAAGATTTATACACAGTGAGCGATCTGGACTGGGAGGACTGGAGGGACTGGAAGGACTGGGAGGACTGGGAAGACTGGGAGGGACTGGGAGGACTGGAGGGACTGGAAGGACTGGGAGGACTGGGAGGACTGGAGGGACTGGGAGGACTGGGAGGGACTGGGAGGACTGGAGGGAGTGGGAGGACTGGAGGGACTGGGAGGACTGGGAAGACTGGGAGGGACTGGGAGGACTGGAGGGACTGGGAGGACTGGGAGGACTGGGAGGACTGGAGGGACTGGGAGGACTGGAGGGACTGGAGGGACTGGGAGGACTGGAGGGAGTGGGAGGACTGGGAGGACTGGAGGGACTGGGAGGACTGGAGGGACTGGGAGGACTGGGAAGACTGGAGGGACTGGGAAGACTGGGAGGACTGGAGGGACTGGAGGGACTGGGAGGACTGGGAGGACTGGGAGGGACTGGGGGGACTGGGAGGGACTGGAGGGACTGGGAGGACTGGGAGGAACTGGAGGGACTGGGGGGACTGGGAGGACTGGGGGGACTGGAGGGACTGGGGGGACTGGGAGGACGGGAGGGACTGGGGGGACTGGGAGGACTGGGAGGACTGGGAGGACTGGAGGGACTGGGAGGACTGGTTGGGCTCCTGTGTGCTGGGTTTGGTCTGACGGAGCCCAACGAGGCTGAAAACTGAGTTTTAACTGGAATGATTTTAAAGGAATGTCAGATTATCGTCACTGTGGCGTCTCCTGATCAATCAATGCTGATCAGTACTGATCAATACTGATCAATACTGATCAATACCAGTATCAGAATGAGATCATGAGGTTTCTAACAGTACAGTAACAGAGTGTACGCCTGCCAGTACCCACATCTGGACGTCAAATACTAGTACACTCAAACAGGAAGTACTCACACACGTACTATAACTTCTGTCAACGTGTACTGAGGCTCCGGAACCAGAACCACGTTCACTAATAATAATCATTATTATTATTAATAATCAATAATCAATAATCCTGTTCCTCCTGCAGAGTGTCGCTCACACCCTCCAGCTGGCTGTTAACGAGGGTCTTCTGGCTCAGAGAAGTACTCGTATCGGTACTCGGTATCGGAGAGTACCCAGATGGAAGTACTGGTACTCGGTCTGATATAAAGTGGTATCGGTGCATCTCTACTGTTTATGACTTTAGAATCTCATAATATTCTATTTTAGTCCTCATATATTGACGACTTTAACCTCAGAGAATATTTGTTTTTTCCGATCACTTTAGAATCTCAGAGAATATTTGTGTTTTTTCTCGTAAATTTACGACTTTAATCTACAAATGTTTTCTCTGAAAACGAGTGGATCTTATCCTGATTAGAGACATTTGAAATGAGGCCATAAAGGAACGATATAAAACATTCATCGTGTATTTTTACGTGTACTCTCTGTGAGGTACTGCTGTAGGAAACACCTGAGTGTTCTAATGTGGATCATTCTCAGTAAACGAGTCCTGGTTCAGGAGCTGCTGGTCTGCTTCAGTAAAAAACTACATCAAGTAGGAAACCTTGAAGTATTTGTGCTTGTGTATCAGTAAGTACTCCAACATAAGTACTCCAACATAAGTACTCCAATATAAGTACTCCAATATAAGTATTCCAACATAAGTACTCCAACATAAGTACTCCAATATAAGTACTGGGACTTGGTCCTGACTGCAGCGGAGACCAGTTCAGAGATGATCTACCGGCCCATACACCGGTACATTTATCACTTTAGAATCTCAGACATTATTACAGTTTGTTTCTGGTGAATGGAGATGGGATCTGATTCTGATTAGAGACATTTGAGATGAGGCATTAAACATTCACTTTACTCTTCATCGTGTACTTGTACTTGTACTTGTACTCTCTGTGAAGTACTGCTTTAGGAAACACCTGATGTGGATTATTCTCAGTAAACGCAGTCCTGGTTCAGGAGCTGCTGGTCTGCTTCAGTAAAAAACTACATCAAGTAGGAAACCTTGAAGTATTTGTGCTTGTGTATCAGTAAGTACTCCACTATAAGTACTCCACTATAAGTACTCCAACATAAGTACTCCAACATAAGTACTGGGACTGAGACCAGTTCAGAGATTATCTACAGCCGTCCACAGACTCACAGTACATGAACACACATACACACAGACACTTGCATCAGAGCAAATGAGTCTTGGTCCGCCGGCCACAGAGATACGTACGATGCCAAAGAGCACAGAAGGTATGAAAAAGTAAGAAAAGGAAAAAACTTTATATATAGTATTTATAAAAAAGAGTAATAATACTTTGTTTTTCCGAGAGGTTAAAGGGTGCTGAGTTTCTTTTAGCTGCTGTCGCTGCCCACGCTGCTGCAGCCGCCGTCGCCGCTGCTGCTGGAGGACGATGAGGAGGACGAGGAGCTGCTGGTGCTCGCCGTATCCCCGCGCTCTCGTTTGTGGATCTGCTCGTGAGCTTTGAGGTGACCCGACTGGCTGAAAGTCTTCCCACAGTGGGGGCAGGAGAACGGCCGCTCCCCCGTGTGGATCTGCTGGTGAGCCTTCAGGTGTCCGAGGCGGCCGAAGCTCTTCCCGCACTGCGTGCAGCCGAACGGCCGCTCGCCAGAGTGGATCTTCTCGTGGGTTTTTAACACGCCAGAGTTGCTGAAAGTCTTGCCGCACTGCGAGCAGGTGAAGGGCTTCTCGCCCGTGTGGATCTGGACGTGGTTGCGGTAGCTGGCCTCCTTGGTGAAGCTCTTGCCGCAGTGCTGGCAGCAGTACGGCCTCTCGCCCGTGTGGCTCAGCTGGTGAGCCTTCAGCTCTTTCGATTGGCCGAAGCTCTTCCCGCAGGTGACGCAGATGAAGGGGCGCTCGCCGGTGTGCAGCCGCTGGTGCGATCGCAGGTCGTCGGCCTTGGTGAAGCCTTTGGGACAGTGAGCACACACATACGGCTTCTGGCCCGTGTGGATCAGCTGGTGTCGTTTGAGGTTCCCCGCCTGGCCGAAGCTCTTGCCGCACTGCGAGCAGGTGTAGGGCCGTTCGCCGGTGTGGATGCGCTGGTGTGTTTTCAGGTTCCCCAGCGTGCTGAAGTTCTTGCCGCACTGCGTGCAGGAGAAAGGTTTCTCCCCCTGCATGTTGCGAGGTTTCCTCACCGTCGGGCTCTGGGTTTTGGTCGTCGCTCCGCCGCCGCCTCCTCCCTGCCCGGCCGCCGCCTCCGCCGGCTGCAGCTCGTACAGCGCCCCCCCTCCGAACTCGGGCTCAGTTTTGCCGACGCCGTCCATCAGCAGGGGGTCGGGTCGCAGCTTGTTGAGCTCGGTGCGGAGCTCAGCCATGTGGATGGACTCCAGGCTGTTGTGCTGCAGGTGGGTGGACATGGTGTTGGATTCTGGGTACTCGCACTTCAGGGAGCTCAGCTCGGCGGTGTAGTAACACTGCAGGTCCACGTGGTGGTCCGACTTGATGTACTCCAGAGTGTCCGTCACCTGCAACACACCAACACACAGCCTGCTCACAAAGAACTACAGGTACGCTCAACACTAGGAAGAGAAAATACTCATTATAATAAGATAATACTAATAATACTACAATACTCAGTATTATTATTATTATTATTATTATTATTATTATTATTATTATAAACTATGTTATAATACTCAGTTTATAATAATAATACTATACTATAATACTCAGGTTATAATGCTCATAATAATAATAATACTATAATGATCAGTTTATAATACTCATAATACTCATAATAATAATAATAATAATACTATGTTATAATACTCAGTTTATAATAATAATAATACTATACTATAATACTCAGTTTATAATGCTCATAATAATACTATAATTATCAGTTTATAATACTCATAATAATAATAATACTACAATACTCAGTTTATAATACTCAGTTTATAATAATAATAATACTATACTATAATGCTCAGTTTATAATACTCATAATAATACTATACTATACTACTCAGTTTATAATACTCATAATAATAATACTATACTATATTACTCAGTTTATAATACTAATAATAATACTATAATACTCAGTGTATGGCTGATGGTGGAAGAGTCTCTACATGGGAAGAAGGTCAGAGCTGTTTCCTGTTAGAGCTCAGAGGACAGAGCTGGGATCAGCAGGGATCGGTCTAAAAGGATCTGTCTTAAGAATCTGAAGATCTGGAAGCTCAGCAAGATGTCTGATGGTGAGGTAAAGGACTGTCTGATGGTGAGGTAAAGGACTGTCTGATGGTGAGGTAAAGGACTGTCTGATGGTGAGGTAAAGGACTGTCTGATAGTGAGGTAAAGGACTGTCTGATGGTGAGGTAAAGGACTGTCTGATGGTGAGGTAAAGGACTGTCTGATGGTGAGGTAAAGGACTGTCTGATGGTGAGGTAAAGGGCTGTCTGATGGTGAGGTAAAGGACTGTCTGATGGTGAGGTAAAGGACTGTCTGATGGTGAGGTAAAGGACTGTGTGACGGTAAAGGGCTGTCTGATGGTGAGGTAAAGGACTGTCTGATGGTGAGGTAAAGGACTGTCTGATGGTGAGGTAAAGGACTGTCTGATGGTGAGGTAAAGGACTGTCTGATGGTAAAGGACTGTCTGATGGTGAGGTAAAGGACTGTGTGATGGTAAAGGGCTGTCTGATGGTGAGGTAAAGGGCTGTCTGATGGTGAGGTAAAGGACTGTCTGATGGTGAGGTAAAGGACTGTCTGATGGTGAGGTAAAGGACTGTCTGATGGTAAAGGACTGTCTGATGGTGAGGTAAAGGACTGTCTGATGGTGAGGTAAAGGACTGTCTGATGGTGAGGTAAAGGACTGTCTGATGGTGAGGTAAAGGACTGTCTGATGGTGAGGTAAAGGACTGTCTGATGGTGAGGTAAAGGACTGTCGGATGGTGAGGTAAAGGACTGTCTGATGGTAAAGGACTGTCTGATGTTGAGGTAAAGGACTGTCTGATGGTGAGGTAAAGGTCTGTCTGATGGTGAGGTAAAGGACTGTCTGATGGTGAGGTAAAGGACTGTCTGATGGTAAAGGACTGTCTGATGGTGAGGTAAAGGACTGTCTGATGGTAAAGGACTGTCTGATGGTGAGGTAAAGGACTGTCTGATGGTGAGGTAAAGAACTGTCTGATGGTAAAGGACTGTCTGATGGTGAGGTAAAGGGCTGTCTGATGGTGAGGTAAAGGACTGTCGATGGTGAGGTAAAGGGCTGTCTGATGGTGAGGTAAAGGACTGTCGATGGTGAGGTAAAGGGCTGTCTGATGGTGAGGTAAAGGACTGTCTGATGGTAAAGGACTGTCTGATGGTGAGGTAAAGGACTGTCGATGGTGAGGTAAAGGACTGTCTGATGGTAAAGGACTGTCTGATGGTAAAGGACTGTCTGACGGTGAGGTAAAGGACTGTCTGATGATAAAGGACTGTCTGACGGTGAGGTAAAGGACTGTCTGATGGTAAAGGACTGTCTGATGGTGAGGTAAAGGACTGTCTGATGGTGAGGTAAAGGGCTGTCTGATGGTGAGGTAAAGGACTGTCGATGGTGAGGTAAAGGGCTGTCTGATGGTGAGGTAAAGGACTGTCTGATGGTGAGGTAAAGGACTGTCTGATGGTGAGGTAAAGGGCTGTCTGATGGTGAGGTAAAGGACTGTCGATGGTGAGGTAAAGGGCTGTCTGATGGTGAGGTAAAGGACTGTCTGATGGTAAAGGACTGTCTGATGGTGAGGTAAAGGACTGTCGATGGCGAGGTAAAGGACTGTCTGATGGTGAGGTAAAGGACTGTCGATGGTGAGGTAAAGGACTGTCTGATGGTTAGGTAAAGGACTGTGTGATGGTGAGGTAAAGGGCTGTCTGATGGTGAGGTAAAGGACTGTGATGGTGAGGTAAAGGACTGTCGATGGTGAGGTAAAGGACTGTCGATGGTGAGGTAAAGGACTGTCGATGGTGAGGTAAAGGACTGTCTGATGGTAAAGGACTGTCTGATGGTAAAGGACTGTCTGACGGTGAGGTAAAGGACTGTCTGATGGTAAAGGACTGTCTGACGGTGAGGTAAAGGACTGTCTGATGGTAAAGGACTGTCTGATGGTGAGGTAAAGGACTGTCTGATGGTGAGGTAAAGGACTGTCTGACGGTGAGGTAAAGGACTGTCTGATGGTGAGGTAAAGGACTGTCGATGGTGAGGTAAAGGACTGTCGATGGTGAGGTAAAGGACTGTCTGATGGTGAGGTAAAGGACTGTCTGATGGTGAGGTAAAGGACTGTCGATGGTGAGGTAAAGGACTGTCGATGGTGAGGTAAAGGACTGTCTGATGGTAAAGGACTGTCTGATAGTGAGGTAAAGGACTGTCGATGGTGAGGTAAAGGACTGTCTGATGGTGAGGTAAAGGACTGTCGATGGTGAGGTAAAGGACTGTCTGATGGTAAAGGACTGTCTGATGGTGAGGTAAAGGACTGTCTGATGGTGAGGTAAAGGGCTGTCTGATGGTAAAGGACTGTCTGATGGTGAGGTAAAGGACTGTCTGATGGTAAAGGACTGTCTGACGGTGAGGTAAAGGACTGTCTGATGGTAAAGGACTGTCTGATGGTAAAGGACTGTCTGATGGTAAAGGACTGTCTGATGGTGAGGTAAAGGACTGTCTGATGGTAAAGGACTGTCTGATGGTAAAGGACTGTCTGATGGTAAAGGGCTGTCTGATGGTAAAGGACTGTCTGATGGTGAGGTAAAGGACTGTCTGATGGTAAAGGACTGTCTGATGGTGAGGTAAAGGACTGTCTGATGGTAAAGGACTGTCTGATGGTAAAGGATTGTCTGATGGTGAGGTAAAGGACTGTCTGATGGTAAAGGACTGTCTGATGGTAAAGGATTGTCTGATGGTGAGGTAAAGGACTGTCTGATGGTAAAGGATTGTCTGATGGTGAGGTAAAGGACTGTCTGATGGTAAAGGGCTGTCTGATGGTAAAGGACTGTCTGATGGTAAAGGGCTGTCTCATGGTAAAGGATTGTCTGATGGTGAGGTAAAGGATTGTCTGATGGTGAGGTAAAGGACTGTCTGATGGTGAGGTAAAGGATTGTCTGATGGTGAGGTAAAGGACTGTCTGATGGTAAAGGGCTGTCTCATGGTAAAGGATTGTCTGATGGTGAGGTAAAGGATTGTCTGATGGTGAGGTAAAGGATTGTCTGATGGTGAGGTAAAGGACTGTCTGATGGTAAAGGACTGTCTGATGGTAAAGGACTGTCTGATGGTAAAGAGCTGTCTGATGGTAAAGAGCTGTCTGATGGTAACGGACTGTCTGATGGTAAAGGACTGTGTGCTGGTAAAGGACTGTCTGATGGTAAAGGACTGTCTGATGGTGAGGTAAAGGGCTGTCTGATGGTAAAGGACTGTGATGGTAAAGGACTGTGTGATGGTAAAGGACTGTCTGATGGTAAAGGACTGTCTGATGGTAAAGGGCTGTCTGATGGTAAAGGGCTGTCTGATGGTAAAGGACTGTCTGATGGTAAAGGACTGTGTGATGGTAAAGGACTGTGTGATGGTAAAGGACTGTCTGATGGTAAAGGACTATCTGATGGTAAAGGAATGTCTGATGGTGAGGTAAAGGACTGTCTGATGGTGAGGTAAAGGGCTGTCTGATGGTAAAGGAATGTCTGATGGTAAAGGACTGTCTGATGGTGAGGTAAAGGACTGTGTGATGGTAAAGGACTGTGTGATGGTAAAGGACTGTCTGATGGTAAAGGAATGTCTGATGGTAAAGGACTATCTGATGGTAAAGGAATGTCTGATGGTAAAGGACTGTGTGATGGTATAGGACTGTCTGATGGTAAAGGAATGTCTGATGGTAAAGGACTATCTGATGGTAAAGGACTGTGTGATGGTAAAGGACTGTCTGATGGTAAAGGAATGTCTGATGGTAAAGGACTGTCTGATGGTAAAAGAATGTCTGATGGTAAAGGACTGTCTGATGGTAAAGGACTGTCTGATGGTAAAGGAATGTCTGATGGTGAGGTAAAGGACTGTTTGTGAACGGGGTCCATCTTTACCTGGGAGATGTAGTCAAACACGGAGCTGGGCTCGTAGTGCGACTTGTAGTCCAGCTCTGTGACGTCGCCGTGGTGGAAGTGGCCCAGGTGGTGGTCGCCGTGGTGACCGTGATGCTCCGACTTGATGTAGTCGAGGCCGCTGATCTCCATCTTGATCTGGTCCTGGCCCAGCTCGGCGGTGGACAGCGGCTGGATCTCCGACAGGTCCACGGTCCGGATGGGGTCCAGGTCTCCGTCCTCCGGCTCGCTCTTCACGCACGGCAGCATCACCAGCGGCTCGGCGATCTCCGCCGCCAGCGAGCCGAGCGTGGGCGTGGGGCAGTCGGGCCCCGCGCCGCAGTCCGCCTGCAGGGTGGCGTCCAGAGGCAGCGGAGGGGAGCCGCACTCGGGGGGCAGGCCGAGACTCAAACAATCAGCCTCCAAGTCCGTCATGGTGAGGGGGCGGAGCTAATCCTCCTCGCCTCACCCTGGAGCCACACCTCCTCCTCTTCCTCCTCCTCCTCCTCCTGGGAGGTAGGGGGCGTGTCCCTGAGAGCGCTGCTGATGTCACCACCCACACCTGATTGTGACCAGGCTGCAGAAAGACACATCAACATTAATCACATATATATATATATAGATATACACACATAAACATTTATACATTTATACATATGCACAAACCTACGCTACGTGTTGGCCAGGAAAAACTGTCATGGTCATTTTCAAAGGAGTCCCTTGACCTCTGACCTCTGACTTCCAGATGTATGGAAGTGTGAGGGGGTGGAGGGGGGTTGTAAGAAAAACTGCACAACACAAATACTACTACCACTGCTGGAATGTAACTAAGTACATTTACGTTTTTAACTAATTCAAGGTACTTGTACTCTACTTGTTTATTTCAATTTTTACTACATTTTACTGCACAAAGCAACTCTTACTGGAGACTACTACAACTACTGACCTTTAATGATCATTTAACTACATTTAGATGATCATACTGACACACTTTAACTACATTTTACTGCACAAAGCATCCTGTTACTGGAGACTACTAGACGTGATTACATCCTGTACTACAGTTACATTTACAATGAAGGACTTGTCCTTGTAGTGGAGTATTGGTGGTAGTAGTAGTTTTACTAGTACTGATATCTCCACAGAGCAGAGCAGAGCAGAGCAGAGCAGAGCAGAGCAGTCAGCAGGCTGCTATCAGCCGTTAACATCAGACTACAGTCCGCTGCTCTGTTCTGTAGAACCGGACCAGAACAGACCCGGGAGGTTACCGGGAGGTACCGGCTGCTGTCCCGGTGAGGTGTCCCGGTGTCCCCGGTAGTGTCCCGGTGTTACCTGTCTCTAACAGTCAGGTAGCTCCTCAGCTCGCCTCGCAGCTCAGAACAGAACCGAACCGGGTCAGTGAGAGGATGTGTCGGTGGTTCTGCTCTCAGAGGATCCACGTTAACGGAACATCCTCCGGTTCAGCACCGGGAGACTCTAGTTCCAGCGGTTCCAGTGGTTCCAGCGGTTAGTCGGTTCCTCTCCGGAGGAAACTAAAATAAACTAAACTACTGAACTCCTGAAGAGATTCAACCCGCTGGACTACAGACACACACTGACACCAGCTACACAACACCACCAGCTACACAACACCAGCTACACAACACCACCACCAGCTACACAACACCAGCTACACACCACCAGCTACACAACACCACCAGCTACACAACACCACCACCAGCTACACAACACCAGCTACACACCACCAGCTACACAACACCACCAGCTACACACCACCAGCTACACAACACCACCAGCTACACAACACCAGCTACACAACACCACCACAAGCTACACAACACCAGCTACACACCACCAGCTACACAACACCACCAGCAGCTACACAACACCAGCTACACACCACCAGCTACACAACACCACCAGCTACACAACACCAGCTACACAACACCACCAGCTACACACCACCAGCTACACACCACCAGCTACACAACACCACCAGCTACACAACACCACCACCAGCTACACAACACCACCAGCTACACAACACCACCAGCTACACAACACCACCACCAGCTACACAACACCAGCTACACACCACCAGCTACACAACACAACCAGCTACACAACACCACCAGCTACACAACACCACCACCAGCTACACAACACCACCAGCTACACACCACCAGCTACACAACACCAGCTATACAACACCACCACCAGCTACACAACACCACCACCAGCTACACAACACCACCAGCTACACAACACCACCAGCTACACAACACCACCACCAGCTACACAACACCACCAGCTACACAACACCATCAGCTACACAACACCACCAGCTACACAACACCACCAGCTACACAACACCACCACCAGCTACACAACACCAGCTACACACCACCAGCTACACAACACCATCAGCTACACAACACCACCAGCTACACAACACCACCACCAGCTACACAACACCACCACCAGCTACACAACACCACCAGCTACACAACACCACCAGCTACACAACACCAGCTACACACCACCAGCTACACAACACCATCACCTACACAACACCACCAGCTACACAACACCACCACCAGCTACACAACACCACCACCAGCTACACAACACCATCACCAGCTACACAACACCATCAGCTACACAACACCACCAGCTACACAACACCACCACCAGCTACACAACACCACCAGCTACACAACACCACCAGCTACACAACACCATCAGCTACACAACACCACCAGCTACACACCACCACCAGCTACACAACACCACCACCAGCTACACAACACCACCAGCTACACAACACCATCAGCTACACAACACCACCAGCTACACAACACCACCAGCTACACAACACCACCACCAGCTACACAACACCACCAGCTACACAACACCACCAGCTACACAACACCACCACCAGCTACACACCACCAGCTACACAACACCATCAGCTACACAACACCACCAGCTACACAACACCACCACCAGCTACACAACACCACCAGCTACACAACACCACCACCAGCTACACAACACCACCACCAGCTACACAACACCACCACCAGCTACACAACACCACCACCAGCTACACAACACCACCACCAGCTACACAACACCACCAGCTACACAACACCACCACCAGCTACACAACACCACCAGCTACACAACACCACCAGCTACACAACACCACCAGCTACACAACACCACCAGCTACACACCACCACCAGCTACACACCACCACCAGCTACACAACACCACCACCAGCTACACAACACCACCACCAGCTACACAACACACCACCAGCTACAACAACACCACCACCAGCTACACAACACCACCAGCTACACAACCAACCAGCTACACAACACCACCACCAGCTACACAACACCACCACCAGCTACACAACACCACCAGCTACACAACACCACCACCAGCTACACAACACCACCAGCTACACAACACCACCACCAGCTACACAACACCACCACCAGCGACACAACACCACCACCAGCTACACAACACCACCAGCTACACAACACACCACCAGCTACACAACACCACCAGCTACACAACACCACCACCAGCTACACAACACCACCACCAGCTACACAACACCACCACCAGCTACACAACACCACCAGCTACACAACACCACCACCAGCTACACAACACCACCAGCTACACAACACCACCACCAGCTACACAACACCACCAGCTACACAACACCACCACCAGCTACACAACACCACCAGCTACACAACACCACCACCAGCTACACAACACCACCAGCTACACAACACCACCACCAGCTACACAACACCACCAGCTACACAAACACCACCAGCTACACAACACCATCCAGCTACACAACCCCACCAGCTACACAACACCACCACCAGCTACACAACACCACCACCAGCTACACAACACCATCAGCTACACAACACCATCAGCTACACAACACCACCAGCTACACAACACCACCAGCTACACAACACCACCAGCTACACAACACCATCAGCTACACAACACC
>CAKALS010000027.1:2246256-2256256 GCA_916701275.1 Sebastes miniatus
AACCCTAACCCTAACCCTAACCCTAACCCTAACCCTAACCCTAACCCTAACCCTAACCCTAACCCTAACCCTAACCCTAACCCTAACCCTAACCTAACCCTAACCCTAACCCTAACCCTAACCCTAACCCTAACCCTAACATCAGACAAATTAGCTTTCATTGTGGATGAAGTTACAATGAAATAAATGGTTCATGGACCGTTTGTCTTAACTAGCCTCTTGAAGCAGTAAACAAGGAGAAGTCTTCATCGAGGGTAAGTCACTTCCAAGCTAGCGCGAGCAGCTAGCGCCGGCCGCTAGCGCGAGCAGCTAGCACAGGCAGCTAGCGCTAGCAGTTAGCGCGCGGCTAATTAGCAACCCATATCTCCTGAACCGAAAGTTGTAGACACTTGGAAATGTGCTCTTTCTGACATAATTCGGCCACGCTGAACACGCCTGTCTTGGTCCTGAGTCTCTACGAACTTCCGTTCCCGAGATAAAACACAATCCCACTCAGGGAAATGGCAAAAAAAAAAAAAAAAAAACGAAAAAAAAAAAAACAAATGTTCACTACAAACCCATACCAATCGACTCAGAATTGCCTGAAACGTGCTCTTAGACACTTTCTGGGGGTCGTTTTTTTGACTCAACACTTAGTCAAATTTTCACCCGCGAGCGTCCCATTAGCGAACAATAGGCGAACGTTTTTCGCGTATATCTCCAGAACCGAACGTCGTAGAGACTTGGAAATGTGCTCCGTCTGACATAATTCGGCCACGCTGAACACGCCTGACTTGAATCTGAGTCTCTACGACCTTCCGTTCCCGAGATACAACACAATTCCACTCGGGGAAATGGCAAAATGTGCCATAACTCGAGAACGGAAGGTTGTAGAGACTCAGGACCAAGACCAGCGTACTCAGGGAGCCCTAAAATACTAAATAAAACTGATCCCGAGTCTTTACGACATTCCGTTCCAAAGATATAGCCCAAAACCCACTCGGGGAAATTTCCAGATGAAGTTTTTATCCCCTTAACCTAACCCTAACCCTAACCCTAACCCTAACCCTAACCCTAACCCTAACCCTAACCCTAACCCTAACCCTAACCCTAACCCTAACCCTAACCCTAACCCTAACCCTAACCCTAACCCTAACCCTAACCCCTAACCCTAACCCTAACCCCTAACCCTAACCCCTAACCCTAACCCTAACCCTAACCCTAACCCTAACCCTAACCCTAACCCTAACCCTAACCCTAACCCTAACCCTAACCCTAACCCTAACCCTAACCCTAACCCTAACCCTAACCCTAACCCTAACCCTAACCCTAACCCTAACCCTAACCCTAAACCCTAAACCCTAACCCTAACCCTAACCCTAACCCTAACCCTAACCCTAAACCCTAACCCTAACCCTAACCCTAACCCTAACCCTAACCCTAAAATACTAAATATAACTGATCCCGAGTCTTTACGACATTCCGTTCCAAAGATATAGCCCAAAACCCACTCGGGGAAATTTCCAGATGAAGTTTTTATCCCCTTAACCTAACCCTAACCCTAACCCTAACCCTAACCCTAACCCTAACCCTAACCCTAACCCCTAACCCTAACCCCTAACCCTAACCCTAACCCTAACCCTAACCCTAACCCCTAACCCTCACATCAGACAAATTAGCTTTCATTGTGGATGAAGTTACAATGAGATAAATGGTTCATGGACCGTTTGTCTTAACTAGCCTCTTGAAGCAGTAAACAAGGAGAAGTCTTCATCGAGGGTAAGTCACTTCCAAGCTAGCGCGAGCAGCTAGCGCCGGCCGCTAGCGCGAGCAGCTAGCACAGGCAGCTAGCGCTAGCAGTTAGCGCGCGGCTAATTAGCAACCCATATCTCCTGAACCGAAAGTTGTAGACACTTGGAAATGTGCTCTTTCTGACATAATTCGGCCACGCTGAACACGCCTGTCTTGGTCCTGAGTCTCTACGAACTTCCGTTCCCGAGATAAAACACAATCCCACTCAGGGAAATGGCAAAAAAAAAAAAAAAAAAACGAAAAAAAAAAAAAAAAATGTTCACTACAAACCAATACCAATCGACTCAGAATCGCCTGAAACGTGCTCTTAGACACTTTCTGGGGTTCGTTTTTTTGACTCAACACTTAGTCAAATTTTCACCCGCGAGCGTCCCATTAGCGAACAATAGGCGAAAGTTTTTCGCGTATATCTCCAGAACCGAACGTCGTAGAGACTTGGAAATGTGCTCCGTCTGACATAATTCGGCCACGCTGAACACGCCTGACTTGAATCTGAGTCTCTACGACCTTCCGTTCCCGAGATACAACACAATTCCACTCGGGGAAATGGCAAAATGTGCCATAACTCGAGAACGGAAGGTTGTAGAGACTCAGGACCAACACCAGCGTACTCAGGGAGCCCTAAAATACTAAATAAAACTGATCCCGAGTCTTTACGACATTCCGTTCCAAAGATATAGCCCAAAACCCACTCGGGGAAATTTCCAGATGAAGTTTTTATCCCCTTAACCTAACCCTAACCCTAACCCTAACCCTAACCCTAACCCTAACCCTAACCCTAACCCTAACCCTAACCCTAACCCTAACCCTAACCCCTAACCCTAACCCCTAACCCTAACCCTAACCCTAACCCTAACCCTAACCCTAACCCTAACCCTAACCCTAACCCTAACCCTAACCCTAACCCCTAACCCTCACATCAGACAAATTAGCTTTCATTGTGGATGAAGTTACAATGAGATAAATGGTTCATGGACCGTTTGTCTTAACTAGCCTCTTGAAGCAGTAAACAAGGAGAAGTCTTCATCGAGGGTAAGTCACTTCCAAGCTAGCGCGAGCAGCTAGCGCCGGCCGCTAGCGCGAGCAGCTAGCACAGGCAGCTAGCGCTAGCAGTTAGCGCGCGGCTAATTAGCAACCCATATCTCCTGAACCGAAAGTTGTAGACACTTGGAAATGTGCTCTTTCTGACATAATTCGGCCACGCTGAACACGCCTGTCTTGGTCCTGAGTCTCTACGAACTTCCGTTCCCGAGATAAAACACAATCCCACTCAGGGAAATGGCAAAAAAAAAAAAAAAAAAAAAACGAAAAAAAAAAAAAAAAATGTTCACTACAAACCAATACCAATCGACTCAGAATTGCCTGAAACGTGCTCTTAGACACTTTCTGGGGGTCGTTTTTTTGACTCAACACTTAGTCAAATTTTCACCCGCGAGCGTCCCATTAGCGAACAATAGGCGAACGTTTTTCGCGTATATCTCCAGAACCGAACGTCGTATAGACTTGGAAATGTGCTCCGTCTGACATAATTCGGCCACGCTGAACACGCCTGACTTGAATCTGAGTCTCTACGACCTTCCGTTCCCGAGATACAACACAATTCCACTCGGGGAAATGGCAAAATGTGCCATAACTCGAGAACGGAAGGTTGTAGAGACTCAGGACCAAGACCAGCGTACTCAGGGAGCCCTAAAATACTAAATAAAACTGATCCCGAGTCTTTACGACATTCCGTTCCAAAGATATAGCCCAAAACCCACTCGGGGAAATTTCCAGATGAAGTTTTTATCCCCTTAACCTAACCCTAACCCTAACCCTAACCCTAACCCTAACCCTAACCCTAACCCTAACCCTAACCCTAACCCTAACCCTAACCCTAACCCTAACCCTAACCCTAACCCCTAACCCTAACCCTAACCCTAACCCTAACCCTAACCCTAACCCTAACCCTAACCCTAACCCTAACCCTAACCCTAACCTAACCTAACCTAACCTAACCCTAACCCTAACCCTAACCCTAACCCTAACCCTAACCCTAACCCTAACCCTAACCCTCACATCAGACAAATTAGCTTTCATTGTGGATGAAGTTACAATGAAATAAATGGTTCATGGACCGTTTGTCTTAACTAGCCTCTTGAAGCAGTAAACAAGGAGAAGTCTTCATCGAGGGTAAGTCACTTCCAAGCTAGCGCGAGCAGCTAGCGCCGGCCGCTAGCGCGAGCAGCTAGCACAGGCAGCTAGCGCTAGCAGTTAGCGCGCGGCTAATTAGCAACCCATATCTCCTGAACCGAAAGTTGTAGACACTTGGAAATGTGCTCTTTCTGACATAATTCGGCCACGCTGAACACGCCTGTCTTGGTCCTGAGTCTCTACGAACTTCCGTTCCCGAGATAAAACACAATCCCACTCAGGGAAATGGCAAAAAAAAAAAAAAAACGAAAAAAAAAAAAAAAAATGTTCACTACAAACCCATACCAATCGACTCAGAATTGCCTGAAACGTGCTCTTAGACACTTTCTGGGGGTCGTTTTTTTGACTCAACACTTAGTCAAATTTTCACCCGCGAGCGTCCCATTAGCGAACAATAGGCGAACGTTTTTCGCGTATATCTCCAGAACCGAACGTCGTAGAGACTTGGAAATGTGCTCCGTCTGACATAATTCGGCCACGCTGAACACGCCTGACTTGAATCTGAGTCTCTACGACCTTCCGTTCCCGAGATACAACACAATTCCACTCGGGGAAATGGCAAAATGTGCCATAACTCGAGAACGGAAGGTTGTAGAGACTCAGGACCAACACCAGCGTACTCAGGGAGCCCTAAAATACTAAATATAACTGATCCCGAGTCTTTACGACATTCCGTTCCAAAGATATAGCCCAAAACCCACTCGGGGAAATTTCCAGATGAAGTTTTTATCCCCTAACCCTAACCCTAACCCTAACCCTACCCTAACCCTAACCCTAACCCTAACCCTAACCCCTAACCCTAACCCTAACCCTAACCCTAACCCTAACCCCTAACCCTAACCCTAACCCTAACCCTAACCCTAACCCTAACCCTAACCCTAACCCTAAACCTAAACCTAAACCTAAACCTAACCCTAACCCTAACCCTAACCCTAACCCTAAACCCTAACCCTAACCCTAACCCCTAACCCTCACATCAGACAAATTAGCTTTCATTGTGGATGAAGTTACAATGAGATAAATGGTTCATGGACCGTTTGTCTTAACTAGCCTCTTGAAGCAGTAAACAAGGAGAAGTCTTCATCGAGGGTAAGTCACTTCCAAGCTAGCGCGAGCAGCTAGCGCCGGCCGCTAGCGCGAGCAGCTAGCACAGGCAGCTAGCGCTAGCAGTTAGCGCGCGGCTAATTAGCAACCCATATCTCCTGAACCGAAAGTTGTAGACACTTGGAAATGTGCTCTTTCTGACATAATTCGGCCACGCTGAACACGCCTGTCTTGGTCCTGAGTCTCTACGAACTTCCGTTCCCGAGATAAAACACAATCCCACTCAGGGAAATGGCAAAAAAAAAAAAAAAAAAAAAAAAAACGAAAAAAAAAAAAAAAAATGTTCACTACAAACCAATACCAATCGACTCAGAATCGCCTGAAACGTGCTCTTAGACACTTTCTGGGGTTCGTTTTTTTGACTCAACACTTAGTCAAATTTTCACCCGCGAGCGTCCCATTAGCGAACAATAGGCGAAAGTTTTTCGCGTATATCTCCAGAACCGAACGTCGTAGAGACTTGGAAATGTGCTCCGTCTGACATAATTCGGCCACGCTGAACACGCCTGACTTGAATCTGAGTCTCTACGACCTTCCGTTCCCGAGATACAACACAATTCCACTCGGGGAAATGGCAAAATGTGCCATAACTCGAGAACGGAAGGTTGTAGAGACTCAGGACCAACACCAGCGTACTCAGGGAGCCCTAAAATACTAAATATAACTGATCCCGAGTCTTTACGACATTCCGTTCCAAAGATATAGCCCAAAACCCACTCGGGGAAATTTCCAGATGAAGTTTTTATCCCCTTAACCTAACCCTAACCCTAACCCTAACCCTAACCCCTAACCCTAACCCTAACCCTAACCCTAACCCTAACCCTAACCCCTAACCCTAACCCTAACCCTAACCCCTAACCCTAACCCTAACCCCTAACCCTAACCCTAACCCTAACCCTAACCCTAACCCTAACCCTAACTGCTAACAGTTATCTGCTAACAGTTATCTGCTATAGCGATCTGTAACTAACATTAGCTGCTAACTATCTGTATTAAACGGTACTTTATTAATCCAGGAGGAGAAGTTGTTCAGAGGAAGAAACAATATCAAATGAACCAACTGAAATGAAATAAAATATATTAAATGAAATAAAATAAAATAAAACAAATAAACGTACCTTTTGCTCACAGAAGGTGTTGTGTTGTTATCTTGTGTTGTTATCTTGTGTTGTTATCCTCCTGGCTCTGGATATAAGAAGTTGTTGTGTTGTTATCTTGTGTTGTTAGCCTCCTGGCTCTGGATATAAGGATGCATCAAATCACGATCACGCGAGACCGTCTGTCACGCGAGGTTAAAGGCGACACCTCATTGGTTAAAATGTTACACACTTCCCGCAGGTGTGTGTGTGAGCGACTTGAGAAAAAAAAAAGTCCCAGAGCAAACATCTCCCTCTCACCTCATACACACATTTCCATACTTTGCCACCTTGTGGGACATGTAATAAAAAAGCCAGAGGCATATCAGGGAGGCTCCTGAGCCTGTTTATAATGATAACTGGTGTGGGGCCCGGCATTTTGGGCCCCACGAGGGTTTTGGGCCCCTTGACGTTGGTGTGCTCCCGGTCATTGGGCCCCACCAAGTAAGAAACATGAGTGCACAGACGCACACAGTCAGGTTACAGTGTTACCATGACTACAGTGGTCCATCAGTCATAGCTCCACCATAAAAGACCTTTGACTTCCGGCCATTCTTCACACACTTCCTCCAGGAAGCAGGAAGCATCTGGGTCACCGTGACAACAATCATCCTCCACTGTGTGTGTGAGTGTTATCCTCCATTTCCACTGTTTGTTCAAATACAATGCTGTGTGTGTGTGTGTGTGTGCGTCTGTGTGTGCGTCTGTGTTCAGTAGCAACTTCATTAATCACAAACTTCCTGTTAGATCAAAATGTTTCACACAACGAATTGAAACTTTTCTGAAAGTAAGGATGAAGAAATCTAAATCTAATCACAACCACCCAAAGATCCTCAAGTACCCCTGGTGCCTTTACAAGGACTCCTGGAACCCCTTCAAGGAACATTTGAGCCCCTTGATGATCTCAAGTACCCAGGAACCTCAATGACCACCTCCTCTAGGAGCACCACTCCTCAAAGACCACCGTAACCTGCTCAACGAACACCGTTACCTCCTCAAAGACCACCGTAACCTGCTCAAAGACCACTGTAACCTCCTCAAGGACCACCGTAACCTGCTTAACGACCACCATTACCTCCTGAAAGACCACCGTAACCTGCTTAACGACCACCGTAACCTCCTCAAGGACCACCATAACCTGCTCAAAGACCACTGTAACCTCCTCAAGGACCACCGTAACCTGCTCAAAGACCACTGTAACCTCCTCAAGGACCACCGTAACCTGCTTAACGACCACCGTTACCTCCTCAATGACCACCGTTACCTTCTCAAAGACCACCGTAACCTCCTCAAAGACCACCGTAACCTGCTTAACGACCACCGTAACCTCCTCAAAGACCACTGTAACCTCCTCAAAGACCACCGTAACCTCCTCAAAGACCACCGTAACCTGCTTAACGACCACCGTAACCTCCTCAAAGACCACTGTAACCTCCTCAAAGACCACCGTAACCTCCTCAAAGACCACCGTAACCTGCTTAACGACCACCGTAACCTCCTCAAAGACCACTGTAACCTCCTCAAAGACCACCGTAACCTGCTTAACGACCACCGTAACCTCCTCAAGGACCAGAATTACTTAATTAATTTTACCTCATATTTGTAAATATTATTATATCTTTCATTTGTCTGAGCCAAACTCCATTCAGAAAATTGAACTTTGCAACTCTTCTTTTCTGAATGACTTTTTTTTTTTTTCAATGTAATTTCTGTGTATTATATTATATTATATTAACTCCTCCCCTCAGCCAATCACAGAGCAGATACTCAGTGACATCACTCTGCTCTGTTCTCTCTGCAGGATCAATAAAGTTGGATTATTGAGAAAGATGATGAAATACAGACTCAGATTCGGTACAAACCAAAGTGTGAGTGAGCGACAGCGCTTGTGTTTCTCTGGAGGAAACCAGCTTGCCATATCAAGACACAACACACTTCCTGTCCTGGAGGAGGGGGGGGTCGAGGGGTGAGGCCGGCAGTCAGTCTGAGTCAGTCTGTCAGCAGAACTACTGTGGAAGAGAAACCAGGACAAACTGAGAGAGACGAGAAAATATGTGGAAGAAGTGGGAGAAACAGCCGAGTGAAAACTAGACGAAAAGGAGAAACTGAAGGAGAATAAATCAGGACGGAGCTGCACGAATCAGACGGTAGGAAACGTCCCATTTCTGTCATTTAGAACATCAACACAATTAAAGTGATACAGATCCATCAGACAGGAAGCTTCCTCCTCTGGACGTCTCACATACCTCCATTAACTGGGATTATGTTCATCTGATAGTCCAGTAGTGCTAACCCTAGACTAGAGGTTTAAACTGGGATTGTTTTCAGTTGATAGTCCAGTAGTGCTAACCCTAGACTAGAGGTTTAAACTGGGATTGTGTTCATCTGATAGTCCAGTAGTGCTAACCCTAGACTAGAGGTTTAAACTGGGATTGTGTTCAGTTGATAGTCCAGTAGTGCTAACCCTAGACTAGAGGTTTAAACTGGGATTGTGTTCAGTTGATAGTCCAGTAGTGCTAACCCTAGACTAGAGGTTTAAACTGGGATTGTGTTCAGTTGATAGTCCAGTAGTGCTAACCCTAGACTAGAGGTTTAAACTGGGATTGTGTTCATCTGATAGTCCAGTAGTGCTAACCCTAGACTAGAGGTTTAAACTGGGATTATGTTCAGTTGATAGTCCAGTAGTGCTAACCCTAGACTATAGGTTTAAACTGGGATTATGTTCATCTGATAGTCCAGTAGTGCTAACCCTAGACTAGAGGTTTAAACTGGGATTGTGTTCAGTTGATAGTCCAGTAGTGCTAACCCTAGACTATAGGTTTAAACTGGGATTATGTTCAGTTTATAGTCCAGTAGTGCTAACCCTAGACTAGAGGTTTAAACTGGGATTGTGTTCATCTGATAGTCCAGTAGTGCTAACCCTAGACTAGAGGTTTAAACTGGGATTGTGTTCAGTTGATAGTCCAGTAGTGCTAACCCTAGACTAGAGGTTTAAACTGGGATTGTGTTCATCTGATAGTCCAGTAGTGCTAACCCTAGACTAGAGGTTTAAACTGGGATTGTGTTCAGTTGATAGTCCAGTAGTGCTAACCCTAGACTAGAGGTTTAAACTGGGATTGTGTTCATCTGATAGTCCAGTAGTGCTAACCCTAGACTAGAGGTTTAAACTGGGATTGTGTTCAGTTGATAGTCCAGTAGTGCTAACCAGGTTTAAACTGGGATTATGTTCAATTGAACGTGAAGGTTAGATTAAACTAACCTTCAAGGTGCAGATGTTAATTGAAGCTGGATTATTGTGACCTTGACACTGAAACATGAAGCTCTTCCTGTTTAAATCTTCTCATTTTGATGCTAAGCTTCAGTTTCTGCTGATTTCTTCTGTTGTGATTCAGCTGCTGCTCAGAGGGATCGACGTCTCTTTCAGTTGTCAGTCTGGTTGTACGATTGGACACCTTATTCATCAGGTATAATATACAATATATACATATATGTATATACAGATGTAATAACTGGTTTATAACAGACTATAAAGTACCTGTAAGATGAGCTAAGCATTTATTAATATATTAAATAACTATATATTAAAACTCTGTTATAATGATATGACTATATCCATAGGAGAAGTTCTATCTTTATATCTGCTAACAGCTACATTACATTGTGTTATAAACCATTTATTACATGTTTATATATCGATCACACTTGATAATGACAACAGGGGATCAAACTGTTAACGTTCACACGATTGTTTCTGTTTCGCCAGAGTGACGTCATCA
>CAKALS010000027.1:2261256-2271256 GCA_916701275.1 Sebastes miniatus
TCCATGTTCAGTGTGGTACACACCATGATACCAAACAGCACAGTGACTACTTTTCACCCTTTAAATAGGCAGACTGACTGATTACAAGTTTGAAGATACCTGTGATGCTATTTACAGGACACACCTTAGTTTAACATGTCCCTATGGTCACATTATTTTACATCTTTTCTAAGGCTACCATCATTTTTGTCTAGGCCAGTTTCATCAGTTTGTTTTTTAAAATGATTCTGTTGAACCACAATTCAAAAGCAATATCTGATTTTCATTAGTTAATTTTCAGTAAATTTTTATTTATTATTACTTTTGTCAGTTTCAAGTTATTTCAGTGACCATTGTGGGTTTTTCTCTCTTTAACGGAAGGGTACCAACAACTTTGCCTACGTGTGTATCTGAGTAACCAGTTTATATTAAAATATAAAATCTCCGAAGAAGAGAGATTCAGAGTTTAAACAATTCATCTAAATCATTATAAAATGAGATGCCATGTGATGGTGGATTATTATTATATTATATCATTATACAGGATCTACATTTAAAGCTAGACATCTGAAGACGTGTCCAGTTTGATTTAAAAGTGTCTCTGATATAAAACAAGACGATAAAGGGGGACTCTGAAGTCCTGAATCCAGAACTTCATCATCCGGTTACCAGTGTGTGTCTGTGAGTGTGAGTGAGTGTGTGTGTGTGTGTGTGTGTGTGTGTGTGTGAGTGAGTGAGTGTGTGTGTGTGTGTGTGTGAGTGTGTGAGTGAGTGTGCGTGTGTGTTGCTGTGAGTGTGTGTGTGTGAGTGTTTGTGTGTGCGTGTGCGTGTGAGTGTGTGTGCGTGTGTGTGTGTGTGTGTGTGTGTGGAGCACAGACCTGGAGGGTTGGACCTGCAGGAGGAGGATCACATCAGTCCGCAGGTCACCATCACCTCCTCCTCCTCACCAGCACTCTGCTGCCTCTTTCTGCTTCTCCTGGCTCGACTCGGCTCGGCACACTTTCACCTGGACCAAGACGTACACAGACACACGGACCAGGACCAGGACCAGGACCAGGAGAGCAGGAGAGCAGGAGAGCAGGAGAGCAGGAGCTGGACCTGCAGGATCCGTGTTCCGGCTGCGGACTCCCGTCATGCTGGGCACGGTGAAGATGGAAGGCCACGAGGCTCCGGACTGGAGCGGATACTACAGCGAGGAGGTCGGTCACACTCAGCCCGCTTTACCGCTGCTCTCTCCGGCTCTGTGAGACCTGGGTCACACCGCTCCGGATCAGATCCTGACTAGTTAAACTTCGGATCAGTTGGAAGCAAAGCGCGACTTCTTTATTACTGACTCAACTTGTTTTATTGAACTGAACTCAAACTTGAATTCGTTTTAAAAAGTGACAATAAGGCTTAAAGTTTATTGATTTACTGATTTATTGATTTCTAAAAAATAAAATAGAATAAAATTAATTTAAATACTCAGAAAAAAATGTGAAAGAATCCGATGAAACATTCATAATGTTCAAACTGTGTTGAGATGTCCGGACCTCCAGTTAATAATAATAATGATAATAGTAATAAAAATAAAAATAATAATTATTATTATTATTATTATTATTATTATCATTATTATTATTATTATTATTATTATTATTATAATAAACGGTTAATTTGTTTAAAACAAAGTCGGAGCGTCACGTTTTTATCAGCTGAACATAAAAAGATAAACTATTTATTTTGCGGCTATTATTTAATATTAATTATGAATGATTTCAGTTTAATTTGACTTCGGAAGTTTGGAGCGAGATGAGCCGATCAAATCTTTATATTTATTTATATATATACATATATATATATTTATTCTGTTGTTCCATCTGAGCGGAGGGTTAGAAAAAAGATAAAGCTGTAAAACATTTAAGCATTTAGTTCAGACTTCAATAACATTTATTCATAAATTAATAAATGAGGTAGAAACGGAGGCCTGCAGAACTCCAACCATATAATAATATTATATATATAATATATATAATATATAACACCAACCATATAAATCAAACTCTCACCTGCGTTCTGCTTTAACTCTAAAACTAAGTCTTGTTTTAATAAATTAGTAATATAGTATATATAATATAATTTAATATAATCACAGCGTTATGACTGGATAATAATGTCCATTATTTGATCGGATTATTTGACAAAGCGGCCGCTGTCAAGTCAGTGTTGACATTTAATGATTATAAAGATGATCTTTAATTAAGATGGATAGATAGATATCTATAATATTATATATATTATATTGGATGGATGGATGGATGGATAGATAGATGGATAGATGGATAGATGGATGGATGGATAGATGGATGGATAGATAGATGGATAGATGGATGGATGGATGGATGGATGGATGGATGGATGGATGGATGGATAGATGGATGGATGGATAGATGATAGATGGATGGATAGATGGATGGATGGATAGATGATAGATGGATGGATAGATGATAGATGGATGGATGGATGGATAGATGGATGGATAGATGGATGGATGGATGGATAGATAGATGGATAGATGGATGTATAGATGGATGGATGGATAGATGATAGATTGATGATAGATGGATGATAGATAGATAGATGGATGGATAGATGGATGGATAGATGGACGGATGGATAGATAGATGATGGATGGATAGATGATAGATGGATGGATAGATGGATAGATGATAGATTGATGATAGATGGATGGATAGATGGATGGATAGATGGATAGATGGATAGATGATAGATTGGTGATAGATGGATGGATAGATGGATGGATAGATGGATGGATGGATAGATGATAGATGGATGGATAGATGGATAGATGATAGATTGATGATAGATGGATGGATAGATGGATGGATAGATGGATAGATCTTGTAGATATTAATTATTGCTTTTAAATTCAATTTGATGTAAAAATGAGTCCGTGAGGATTGTTTTTATTATATATTATTAAGATGACATAATTCATATATCTCGTTTATATTCTAGTTTTAATGTTTTATTGTTGAAATATTAATATTAATATTAATATACAGGAAATCCGTCAGTGCAGAGAAACGGCAGCGAGCAGCTAGCACGGATCAAATTCACAAACTTAAAACACTATCTAATATTTGTATTAATATCATATATATGATATATATAGATATATGTATATATCTATATATATGTATATATATATATAGATATATACATATATATAGGGTTAGGTTATTATAGAACAGAACCAACACCTGCGTGTGTGTCTTCAGTTATTCGTCCTGATGTGATATCTGATCTGACTTATAATAATAATAATAATAATAATAATAATAATAATAATAATAATAATATAATGATAACAATAACAACAATAATAGTAATTAATGGATGTTATTATTGATTTATTTCAGGTTCCTGTTTCAGTTTAAAATGTGTTGATGTGATGCAACTGACTCCGTTATTAATTTACCCATTAATGGTGATGCAATCATTTAATGTTAATGTAATTTATTACAGATTAATTCATGTAGTTTATTACGGATTAATTAATGTAATTTACTACGGATCAATTAATGTAATTTATTACGGATCAATTAATGTAATTTATTATGGATTAATTAATGTAAATTATTACGGATCAATTAATGTAATTTATTACAGATCAATTAATGTAATTTATTACAGATCAATTAATGTAATTTATTACGGCTTAATTCATGTAATTTATTACGGCTTAATTCATGTAATTTATTACGGATCAATTAATGTAATTTATTACAGATTAATTCATGTAATTTATTACGGATTAATTCATGTAATTTATTACAGATTAATTCATGTAATTTATTACGGATTAATTCATGGGGCGGCTGTGGCTCAGAGGGTAGAGCAGGTTGTCCACCAATCGGAAGGTCGGTGGTTCGATCCCCGGCTGCTCCGGGTCACATGTCGATGTGTCCTTGAGCAAGACACTTAACCCCAAATTGCTCCCGGAGGCATAGCCATCGGTGTGTGAATGAGTATTTAGATTAAATCCTGATGGGCAAAATTGGCACCTTAGTAGCCTCTGCCATCAGTGTATGAATGTGTGTGTGAATGGGTGAATACTGACATGTAGTGTAAAGCGCTTTGAGTGGTCGGAAGACTAGAAAAGCGCTATATAAGTCCAAGTCCATTTACCATTTACCATGTAATTTATTACAGATTAATTCATGTAATTTATTACAGATCAATTCATGTAATTTATTACGGATCAATTAATGTAATTTATTACAGATCAATTAATGTAATTTATTATGGCTTAATTCATGTAATTTATTACGGATTAATGCATGTAATTTATTACAGATTAATTCATGTGATTTATTACGGATTAATTCATGTAATTTATTACAGATTAATTCATGTAATTTATTACGGATTAATTCATGTAATTTATTACAGATTAATTCATGTAATTTATTACAGATCAATTCATGTAATTTATTACGGATCAATTAATGTAATTTATTACGGATTAATTCATGTAATTTATTACAGATTAATTCATGTAATTTATTACGGATTAATTCATGTAATTTATTACGGATTAATTCATGTAATTTATTACGGATTAATTCATGTAATTTATTACGGATTAATTCATGTAATTTATTACGGATCAATTAATGTAATTTATTACGGATCAATTCATGTAATTTATTACGGATTAATTCATGTAATTTATTAAGTGAAGTGGTTCAAACAGTATTAAATAATTTGAATCTTAAAATCGTCATCAGTAGATTTTGTTTGTTTTATAAGATAAAGGATTAATTAAGGAGTGAACCCTTAATAACATCTTAAATTAATAATTAAGGGAAAAGATATGTACACCTTAAAATCGACTTCATTGGTTAATGAGGACCTTTTCTAATTAATTAATTAATTAATGATTTTTCTGCTTTGTGTCCTTCAGATAAAAACTACAGCTGTAATATTTTAGTCTGAATATAATATATTTAATTAATAACAGTAGTAATAATAATAATAATAATAATACTGGTAATACCAATATTGTTTATTATTAATATTATTATTATTAATAATAATAATAATAATAATAATATTAATTAATGTATTCATGTGTTATTACTACTACTACTACTACTAATAATAATAATTTATGTATTTATGTGTTGTTATCAGCAGTGGTCAGCACTGGCGTCTCACAGCTAGAGGGTCGAAGGTTCGAATCTGGCTTGGGGCCCTTCTGTGTGGAGTTTGCATGTTCTCCCCGTGTTAGCGTGGGTTTTCTCCGGGTACTCCGGTTTCCTCCCACAGTCCAAAGACATGCAGGTTAGGTTCATTGTTGACTCTAGATTGCCCGTAGGTGTGAATGTGAGTGTGAATGGTTGTCTGTCTCTATGTGTCAGCCCTGCGATGGACTGGCGACCTGTCCAGGGTGTACCCCGCCTTCGCCCAATGTCGGCTGGGATCGAGTCCAGCCCCCCCGCGACCCCTAACGGGATAAGCGGTTGCAGATGGATGGATAATAATAATCATAATAATATATTATTGAATATTGATCCATAATCATGAAGGAAATATTGATCTGAATGTCACAGCAGCAGCACCTGGTCCTGGTCTAAATAGTTCTGGTCCTGGTCTAACTGGTTCTGATCTCTCTGCAGGGTTACTATCCAATGACGAATGGTGGGATGGGTTCAGGTCTACTTGGTTCTGGCCCCGGTTCAAATAGTTCTGGTCTGTGTAAGTGGTTCTGGTTCTGGTATAACTGGTCTGTCTCTGGTCTCTCTGCAGGTGTACTCTCCGATGGCGGGCGGCGGGATGGGTTCTGGTCTCGGGATGGGCTCCATGTCGGGCTACATGTCCAGCAGCGGGACCACGTCGGGCTCCTTCAACATGTCGTACAGCGGGACGGGTCTGAGCCCCGCCCCAGTCGGGGGGATGGGTGGCCCGGCCCCGGGGGCCATGTCGGGTCTGGGCGGAGGCGTGGTCTCGATGGGCGGGACTTTGAGCCCGTCCGGTATGAGCTCAGTGTCGGCCCAACAGGCCTCGATGGGTCTGAACCCGTATGGGGGCATGAGTCCCACCATGAGCCCCAGCATGGCGTACGGCGGCGGCGGCGGGCTAAATCGTGGCCGCGACAACAAGGCATTCAGGCGGAGCTACCCACACGCCAAACCTCCCTACTCCTACATCTCACTCATCACCATGGCAATCCAGCAGGCGCCCAGCAAAATGCTGACGCTGAGCGAGATCTACCAGTGGATCATGGACCTGTTTCCGTACTACCGGCAGAACCAGCAGCGCTGGCAGAACTCCATCCGGCACTCGCTGTCCTTTAACGACTGCTTCGTCAAGGTGTCGCGCTCGCCGGACAAACCGGGGAAGGGCTCGTACTGGACCCTGCACCCGGACTCCGGGAACATGTTTGAGAACGGCTGCTACCTGCGCCGCCAGAAGAGGTTCAAGTGCGAGAAAAAGATGCCGACGAAATCAGAGGGCAGGAAGGAGCAGGGGGGAGGAGCGTCTCCCTCTGGGGACTCCATCAAACCGCCAGGACTCCTGGACTCCTCCTCCCTGCCCTCCTCCAGCCAGGCATCCTCACCTCCCGGTCTGGACCTGCGGGGAGGCGTCGGCGGGCTGTCGGACCTGAAGGTGTCCGGCTCCCAGCTGCTGTCCTCCCTGTCGTTACCCCCCCACTCCATGGCGCATGAGTCCCAGCTGCACCTCAAAGGAGACCCCCACTACTCCTTCAACCACCCGTTCTCCATCAATAATTTAATGTCGTCCTCAGAGCAGCAGCACAAACTGGACCTGAAGGCCTACGAGGCGCTGCAGTACTCCTACAGCGCTGGGGGGGGCGCCGGCCTCGGAGGGAGGACCATGGAGCCGCTGGAGGCCTCCTACTACCAGGGGGTGTATCCCAGACCGCTCCTCAACACCTCGTAGTACCTGCTGCACTTCCTGTTTGGACTCTTACTCTCTGCATGCAACCGTCCTGGACTTCCTGTCTGACTGTGATGATGCTGAACCGGATCGGCTCTGCTGGTTTCTGCAGCGACGGAACTGAACTCGCACTGTGACCGAACCGGGACACAAAGAGACCTGTTAACTCTCAGCCGTTCAACCTGATCCCAGGTCTGTGTTCTCCTTTTACACACCGAGTCACCAACAAGTAAACCTCATGTTTTTAAGGTGCAAAGGTTTTTATAGTCAGTGGTTCCCATCCGGCAGAAGTCAGGACCCCCTACAGTAATCAGGACTCCCTACAGTGGTCAGGACCCCCAACAGTGGTCAGGACCCCCTACAGTAATCAGGACCCCCTACAGTGGTCAGGACCCCCAACAGTGGTCAGGACCCCCTACAGTGGTCAGGACCCCCTACAGTGGTCAGGACCCCCTACAGTGGTCAGGACCCCCAACAGTGGTCAGGACCCCCTACAGTAATCAGGACCCCCTACAGTGGTCAGGACCCCCTACAGTGGTCAGGACCCCCTATAGTGGTCAGGACTCCCTACAGTAGTCAGGACCCCCTACAGTAATCAGGACTCCCTACAGTAGTCAGGACTCCCTACAGTAATCAGGACCCCCTACAGTAGTCAGGACTCACTACAGAAGTCAGGACCCCCAACAGTGGTCAGGACCCGCAACAGTGGTTAGGACCCCCAACAGTGGTCAGGACTCCCTACAGTAGTCAGGACTCCCTACAGTGGTCAGGACTCCCTACAGTAGTCAGGACCCCCAACAGTGGTCAGGACTCCCTACAGTGGTCAGGACTCCCTACAGTAGTCAGGACCCCCTACAGTGGTCAGGACTCCCTACAGTGGTCAGGACTCCCTACAGTGGTCAGGACCCCCAACAGTGGTCAGGCCCCCCTACAGTAGTCAGGACTCCCTACAGTAGTCAGGACCCCCTACAGTGGTCAGCACTCCCTACAGTAGTCAGGACCCCCTACAGTAATCAGGACTCCCTACAGTAGTCAGGACTCCCTACAGTAATCAGGACCCCCTACAGTAGTCAGGACTCACTACAGAAGTCAGGACCCCCAACAGTGGTCAGGACCCGCAACAGTGGTTAGGACCCCCAACAGTGGTCAGGACTCCCTACAGTAGTCAGGACTCCCTACAGTAGTTAGGACTCCCTACAGAAGTCAGGACCCCCAACAGTGGTCAGGACTCCCTACAGTAGTCAGGACTCCCTACAGTGGTCAGGACTCCCTACAGTAGTCAGGACTCCCTACAGTGGTCAGGACCCCCTACAGTAGTCAGGACCCCCAACAGTGGTCAGGACTCCCTACAGTGGTCAGGACTCCCTACAGTAGTCAGGACTCCCTACAGTGGTCAGGACCCCCAACAGTGGTCAGGCCCCCCTACAGTAGTCAGGACTCCCTACAGTAGTCAGGACCCCCTACAGTGGTCAGGACTCCCTACAGTAGTCAGGACTCCCTACAGTAGTCAGGACCCCCTACAGTGGTCAGGACTCCCTACAGTGGTCAGGACTCCCTACAGTAGTCAGGACTCCCTACAGTGATCAGGACTCCCAACAGTGGTCAGGACCCCCTACAGTGGTCAGGACCCCCTACAGTGGTCAGGACTCCCTACAGTAGTCAGGACTCCCTACAGTGATCAGGACTCCCAACAGTAGTCAGGACCCCCTACAGTGGTCAGGACTCCCAACAGTAGTCAGGACTCCCTACAGTGGTCAGGACTCCCTACAGTAGTCAGGACTCCCTACAGTAGTCAGGACTCCCTACAGTGATCAGGACTCCCAACAGTAGTCAGGACTCCCTACAGTAGTCAGGACTCCCTACAGTAGTCAGGACTCCCTACAGTGATCAGGACTCCCTACAGTGATCAGGACTCCCTACAGTAGTCAGGACTCCCTACAGTAGTCAGGACTCCCTACAGTGGTCAGGACTCCCTACAGAGATCAGGACTCCCTACAGTAGTCAGGACTCCCTACAGTGGTCAGGACTCCCTACAGTGGTCAGGACCCCCTACAGTAGTCAGGACTCCCAACAGTGGTCAGGACTCCCTACAGTGAGATGACCCACTGCAAGATAGTTTCACTATCTGGTTTCTTGGTTCTGGTTTCTTGGTACTAGTTTCTTGGTTCTGTTTTTTTGGTTCTGGTTTGTTGGTACTGGTTTCTTGGTTTTGGTTTCTTGGTTCTGGTTTCTTGGTTCTGGTTTCTTGGTTCTGGTTTCTTGGTACTATACTGGAAAAACAAAGTTCGGAAACTTGTGTTTGGTGGATTATTTCTCTGTTGTTCCAATGCTAATGGTCATTGTATTCTACATGGTTGAAAGCCTGTTTATTTACCTTCGCAATGATGTCCAACTTGTAAGGATCATGCATTTGTGGAATGAGCAGCACAGCTGATGATGTGGGGAGCGCCCAAGAAAAATTTGCCAAAATGCTCTGCCAATGGTAAACAGTGTATTCTCATAAGGCTACCAGGAAGCCTGCAATGACTGCCCTTCACCGTCAGGCCTGTTTGCGCTGGTGTTGACAACACAGACAATGGAACCTGAACATGTGGGGGAATGTCATGTTCAGTGATGAGTCCAGGTTCTGTCTGCGAAAGAAGAACGCTATGCTGATTGTTGCTCCGATGGAGTAACGCCTTTTGGTGGTCGGCATCTCCCTCACTGACAAAACAAGGCTTGTCATCATTGAAGGCCATCTCAATGCAATGAGATATTGGGATGAGATTCTGCAGCCAGTGGCGATCCCATATCTCCACAATCTGGGACCTAACTTCATCCTCCAAGAAACAACGCCCCCCCCCCACAGAGCCAGGGTTATCACAGACTACCTCCACAATGTGGGAGGAGAGAGAATGGAACGGCCTGCCAAGGGTCCAGACCTCAACCCAATTGAACACTTGTGGGATCAGCTTGGGCGTGCTGTACGTGTTAGAGTGACCAACACAACCACGCTGGCTGACCTGCAACCAATCCTGGCTGAGGAATGGAACGCCATCCCACAGCAACGTGTGAC
>CAKALS010000027.1:2276256-2278756 GCA_916701275.1 Sebastes miniatus
TAAACTCAAAGATTAAAACATTAAATAAGATAAATAAACCTCAAAGAATAAAACATTAAATAGAATAAATAAACCTCAAAGATTAAAACATTAAATAAGATAAATAAACCTCAAAGATTAAAACATTAAATAAGATAAATAAACCTCAAAGATTAAAACATTAAATAATATCTAAAACCTCAAAGATTAAAACATTAAATAATATCTAAAACCTCAAAGATTAAAACATTAAATAATATCTAAAACCTCAAAGATTAAAACATTAAATAAGATAAATAAACCTCAAAGATTAAAACATTAAATAAGATAAATAAACCTCAAAGATTAAAACATTAAATAATATCTAAAACCTCAAAGATTAAAACATTAAATAATATCTAAAACCTCAAAGATTAAAACATTAAATAATATCTAAAACCTCAAAGATTAAAACATTAAATAATATCTAAAACCTCAAAGATTAAAACATTAAATAAGATAAATAAACCTCAAAGATTAAAACATTAAATAAGATAAATAAACCTCAGAGATTAAAACATTAAATAAGATAAATAAACCTCAAAGATTAAAACATTAAATAAGATAAATAAACCTCAGAGATTAAAACATTAAATAAAATAAGTAAACTCAAAGATTAAAACATTAAATAAGATAAATAAACCTCAAAGAATAAAACATTAAATAGAATAAATAAACCTCAAAGATTAAAACATTAAATAAGATAAATAAACCTCAAAGATTAAAACATTAAATAAGATAAATAAACCTCAAAGATTAAAACATTAAATAATATCTAAAACCTCAAAGATTAAAACATTAAATAATATCTAAAACCTCAAAGATTAAAACATTAAATAATATCTAAAACCTCAAAGATTAAAACATTAAATAATATCTAAAACCTCAAAGATTAAAACATTAAATAATATCTAAAACCTCAAAGATTAAAACATTAAATAAGATAAATAAACCTCAAAGATTAAAACATTAAATAAGATAAATAAACCTCAAAGATTAAAACATTAAATAATATCTAAACCCTCAAAGATTAAAACATTAAATAATATCAATAAACCTCAAAGATTAAAACATTAAATAATATCTAAAACCTCAAAGATTAAAACATTAAATAAAATAAATAAACCTCAAAGATTAAAACATTAAATAAAATAAATAAACCTCAGAGATTAAAACATTAAATAAAATAAATAAACCTCAAAGATTAAAACATTAAATAAAATAAATAAACCTCAGAGATTAAAACATTAAATAAGATAAATAAACCTCAGAGATTAAAACATTAAATAAAATAAATAAACCTCAGAGATTAAAACATTAAATAAGATAAATAAACCTCAGAGATTAAAACATTAAATAAAATAAATAAACCTCAGAGATTAAAACATTAAATAATATCTAAAACCTCAAAGATTAAAACATTAAATAAGATAAATAAACCTCAGAGATTAAAACATTAAATAAAATAAATAAACCTCAAAGAATAAAACATTAAATAAAATAAATAAACCTCAGAGATTAAAACATTAAATAAAATAAGTAAACTCAAAGATTAAAACATTAAATAAGATAAATAAACCTCAAAGATTAAAACATTAAATAAGATTAATAAACCTCAAAGATTAAAACATTAAATAATATCTAAAACCTCAAAGATTAAAACATTAAATAATATCTAAAACCTCAAAGATTAAAACATTAAATAATATCTAAAACCTCAAAGATTAAAACATTAAATAAAATAAATAAACCTCAGAGATTAAAACATTAAATAAAATAAATAAACCTCAGAGATTAAAACATTAAATAAAATAAATAAACCTCAAAGATTAAAACATTAAATAAGATTAATAAACCTCAAAGATTAAAACATTAAATAATATAAATAAACCTCAAAGATTAAAACATTAAATAATATCAATAAACCTCAAAGATTAAAACATTAAATAATATCTAAAACCTCAAAGATTAAAACATTAAATAAAATAAATAAACCTCAAAGAATAAAACATTAAATAAGATAAATAAACCTCAAAGATTAAAACATTAAATAAGATAAATAAACCTCAAAGATTAAAACATTAAATAAAATAAATAAACCTCAAAGATTAAAACATTAAATAAGATAAATAAACCTCAGAGATTAAAACATTAAATAAGATAAATAAACCTCAGAGATTAAAACATTAAATAAAATAAGTAAACTCAAAGATTAAAACATTAAATAAAATAAGTAAACTCAAAGATTAAAACATTAAATAAGATAAATAAAATGAATGATTATTGTATTAAATAAAGCCGTTTATTATTTCATTAATTGTTGTTTTATGTGAACTAACTGATCGAATATAACAGATTTCTTTTCGTTAATTATGAAGATAAAATATTTACGTTTGATTTCTGTTTTTCTTTTCTTTTCAACGATTGTTTCATAATTTAAAAAAATGACAAAAAACAATTTCAATAAACATTTAGTTTGGTA
>CAKALS010000027.1:2283010-2293010 GCA_916701275.1 Sebastes miniatus
CCCTAGACCTCTTCAACTAGTCCCAAACTAGTCCCTAGACCTCTTCAACTAGTCCCCAGACATCTGCAACTAGTCCCCAACTAGTCCCCAGACCTCTACAACTAGTCTTCAGACCTCTACATCTAGTCTTCAGACCTCTACAACTAGTCCTCAGACCTCTACAACTAGTCCCTAGACCTCTACATCTAGTCCCTAGACCTCTACAACAAGTCCCTAGACCTCTACAACTAGTCCCTAGACCTCTACAACTAGTCCCCAGACCTCTACAACTAGTCCCTAGACCTCTACAACTAGTCCTCAGACCTCTACAAATAGTCCCCAGACCTCTACAACTAGTCCTCAGACCTCTACAACTAGTCCCCAGACCTCTACAACTAGTCCCTAGACCTCTACAACTAGTCCCCAGACCTCTACAACTAGTCCTCAGACCTCTACAACTAGTCCCTAGACCTCTACAACTAGTCTTCAGACCTCTACAACTAGTCCTCAGACCTCTACATCTAGTCCCCAGACCTCTACAACTAGTCCTCAGACCTCTACAACTAGTCTTCAGACCTCTACAACTAGTCCTCAGACCTCTACAACTAGTCCTCAGACCTCTACAAATAGTCCCCAGACCTCTACAACTAGTCCCCAGACCTCTACAACTAGTCCCTAGACCTCTTCAACTAGTCCCAAACTAGTCCCTAGACCTCTTCAACTAGTCCCAAACTAGTCCCTAGACCTCTGCAACTAGTCCCTAGACCTCTTCAACTAGTCCCCAGACCTCTACAACTAGTCCCCAGACCTCTACAACTAGTCCCCAGACCTCTACAACTAGTCCTCAGACCTCTACAACTAGTTCCTAGACCTCTTCAACTAGTCCCCAACTAGTCCCCAGACGTCTGCAACTAGTCCCCAACTAGTCCTCAGACCTCTACAACTAGTCCCCAACTAGTCCCCAGACGTCTGCAACTAGTCCCCAACTAGTCCTCAGACCTCTACAACTAGTCCCCAACTAGTCCCCAGACGTCTGCAACTAGTCCCCAACTAGTCCTCAGACCTCTACAACTAGTCCTCAGACCTCTACAACTAGTTCCTAGACCTCTTCAACTAGTCCCCAACTAGTCCCCAGACGTCTGCAACTAGTCCCCAACTAGTCCTCAGACCTCTACAACTAGTCCCCAACTAGTCCCCAGACGTCTGCAACTAGTCCCCAACTAGTCCTCAGACCTCTACAACTAGTCCCCAACTAGTCCCCAGACGTCTGCAACTAGTCCCCAACTAGTCCTCAGACCTCTACAAATAGTCCCTAGACCGCTACAACTAGTCCCTAGACCTCTACAACTAGTCCCCAGACCTCTACAAATAGTCCCTAGACCTCTACAACTAGTCCCCAGACCTCTACAAATAGTCCCTAGACCTCTACAAATAGTCCCTAGACCTCTACAAATAATCCCCAGACCTCTACAAATAGTCCCCAGACCTCTACAACTAGTCCTCAGACCTCTACAAATAGTTCCTAGACCTCTACAACTAGTCCCCAGACCTCTAGAAATAGTCCCTAGATCTCTAGAAATAGTCCCCAGACCTCTAGAAATAGTCCTCAGACCTCTACAAATAGTCCCCAGACCTCTACAACTAGTCCCTAGACCTCTACAACTAGTCCCTAGACCTCTTCAGCTAGTCCCAAACTAGTCCCTAGACCTCTTCAACTAGTCCCAAACTAGTCCCTAGACCTCTGCAACTAGTCCCAAACTAGTCCCTAGACCTCTTCAACTAGTCCCAAACTAGTCCCTAGACCTCTACAACTAGTCCCTAGACCTCTTCAACTAGTCCCAAACTAGTCCCTAGACCTCTGCAACTAGTCCCAAACTAGTCCCTAGACCTCTTCAACTAGTCCCAAACTAGTCCCTAGACCTCTTCAACTAGTCCCAAACTAGTCCCTAGACCTCTTCAACTAGTCCCAAACTAGTCCCTAAATCTCTTCAACTAGTCCCTAGACCTCTTCAACTAGTCCCCAGACCTCTACAACTAGTCCTCAGACCTCTACAACTAGTCCCCAGACCTCTACAACTAGTCCCCAGACCTCTACAACTAGTCCCCAGACCTCTACAACTAGTCCTCAGACTTAGTCCCTAGACCTCTTCAACTAGTCCCAAACTAGTCCCTAGACCTCTACAACTAGTCCCTAGACCTCTTCAACTAGTCCCAAACTAGTCCCTAGACCTCTTCAACTAGTCCCAAACTAGTCCCTAGACCTCTTCAACTAGTCCCAAACTAGTCCCTAGACCTCTTCAACTAGTCCCAAACTAGTCCCTAGACCTCTGCAACTAGTCCTCAGACCTCTACAACTAGTCCCTAGACCTCTTCAACTAGTACCAAACTAGTCCCTAGACCTCTTCAACTAGTCCCCAGACGTCTGCAACTAGTCCCCAACTAGTCCCCAGACCTCTACAACTAGTCCTCAGACCTCTACAAATAGTCCCTAGACCTCTACAAATAGTCCCTAGACCTCTACAACTAGTCCCCAGACCTCTTCAACTAGTCCCTAGACCTCTGCAACTAGTCCCCAACTAGTCCCTAGACCTCTGCAACTAGTCCCCAGACCTCTACAAATAGTCCCCAGACCTCTTCAACTATTCCCCAGACCTCTACAACTAGTCCCCAGACCTCTGCAACTAGTCCCCAACTAGTCCCCAGACGTCTGCAACTAGTCCCCAACTAGTCCTCAGACCTCTACAACTAGTCCCCAACTAGTCCCCAGACGTCTGCAACTAGTCCCCAACTGGTCCTCAGACCTCTACAAATAGTCCCTAGACCGCTACAACTAGTCCCTAGACCTCTACAACTAGTCCCCAGACCTCTACAAATAGTCCCTAGACCTCTACAAATAGTCCCTAGACCTCTACAAATAGTCCCCAGACCTCTACAACTAGTCCCCAGACCTCTACAAATAGTCCCCAGACCTCTTCAACTAGTCCCCAGACCTCTTCAACTAGTCCCCAGGCCTCTTCAACTAGTCCCCAGACCTCTTCAACTAGTCCCAGACCTCTTCAACTAGTCCCTAGACATCTGCAACTAGTCCCCAGACCTCTAAAACTAGTCCCCAACTAGTCCCTAGACCTCTGCAACTAGTCCCCAACTAGTCCCCAGACCTCTGCAACTAGTCCCCAGACCTCTACAACTAGTCCTCAGACCTCTTCAACTAGTCCCAAACTAGTCCCTAGACCTCTGCAACTAGTCCTCAGACCTCTACAACTAGTCCCTAGACCTCTTCAACTAGTCCCAAACTAGTCCCTAGACCTCTTCAACTAGTCCCCAGACATCTGCAACTAGTCCCCAACTAGTCCCCAGACCTCTACAACTAGTCCCCAGACCTCTACAACTAGTCCTCAGACCTCTACAACTAGTCCTCAGACCTCTACAAATAGTCCCCAGACCTCTACAACTAGTCCCTAGACCTCTGAGACTAGTCCCCAGACCTCTACAACTAGTCCCTAGACCTCTACAACTAGTCCCCAGACCTCTACAACTAGTCCCCAGACCTCTACAAATAGTCCTCAGACCTCTACAAATAGTCCCCAGACCTCTACAAATAGTCCTCAGACCTCTACAACTAGTCCCCAGACCTCTACAACTAGTCCCTAAACCTCTACAACTAGTCCCCAGACCTCTACAACTAGTCCTCAGACCTCTACAACTAGTCCCTAAACCTCTACAACTAGTCCCCTGACCTCTACAACTAGTCCTCAGACCTCTACAAATAGTCCCCAGACCTCTACAACTAGTCCTCAGACCTCTACAACTAGTCCCCAGACCTCTACAACTAGTCCTCAGACCTCTACAACTAGTCCTCAGACCTCTACAAATAGTCCCCAGACCTCTACAACTAGTCCCCAGACCTCTACAACTAGTCCCTAGACCTCTTCAACTAGTCCCAAACTAGTCCCTAGACCTCTTCAACTAGTCCCAAACTAGTCCCTAGACCTCTGCAACTAGTCCCTAGACCTCTACATCTAGTCCTCAGACCTCTACAACTAGTCCTCAGACCTCTACATCTAGTCTTCAGACCTCTACAACTAGTCCTCAGACCTCTACAACTAGTCCCTAGACCTCTACATCTAGTCCCCAACTAGTCCCCAGACGTCTGCAACTAGTCCCCAACTAGTCCTCAGACCTCTACAACTAGTCCCCAACTAGTCCCCAGACGTCTGCAACTAGTCCCCAACTAGTCCTCAGACCTCTACAACTAGTCCCCAACTAGTCCCCAGACGTCTGCAACTAGTCCCCAACTAGTCCTCAGACCTCTACAACTAGTCCTCAGACCTCTACAACTAGTTCCTAGACCTCTTCAACTAGTCCCCAACTAGTCCCCAGACGTCTGCAACTAGTCCCCAACTAGTCCTCAGACCTCTACAACTAGTCCCCAACTAGTCCCCAGACGTCTGCAACTAGTCCCCAACTAGTCCTCAGACCTCTACAACTAGTCCCCAACTAGTCCCCAGACGTCTGCAACTAGTCCCCAACTAGTCCTCAGACCTCTACAAATAGTCCCTAGACCGCTACAACTAGTCCCTAGACCTCTACAACTAGTCCCCAGACCTCTACAAATAGTCCCTAGACCTCTACAACTAGTCCCCAGACCTCTACAAATAGTCCCTAGACCTCTACAAATAGTCCCTAGACCTCTACAAATAATCCCCAGACCTCTACAAATAGTCCCCAGACCTCTACAAATAGTCCCTAGACCTCTACAACTAGTCCTCAGACCTCTACAAATAGTTCCTAGACCTCTACAACTAGTCCCCAGACCTCTAGAAATAGTCCCTAGATCTCTAGAAATAGTCCCCAGACCTCTAGAAATAGTCCTCAGACCTCTACAAATAGTCCCCAGACCTCTACAACTAGTCCCTAGACCTCTACAACTAGTCCCTAGACCTCTTCAACTAGTCCCAAACTAGTCCCTAGACCTCTTCAACTAGTCCCAAACTAGTCCCTAGACCTCTGCAACTAGTCCCAAACTAGTCCCTAGACCTCTTCAACTAGTCCCAAACTAGTCCCTAGACCTCTACAACTAGTCCCTAGACCTCTTCAACTAGTCCCAAACTAGTCCCTAGACCTCTTCAACTAGTCCCAAACTAGTCCCTAGACCTCTTCAACTAGTCCCAAACTAGTCCCTAAACCTCTTCAACTAGTCCCTAGACCTCTTCAACTAGTCCCCAGACCTCTACAACTAGTCCTCAGACCTCTACAACTAGTCCCCAGACCTCTACAACTAGTCCCCAGACCTCTACAACTAGTCCCCAGACCTCTACAACTAGTCCTCAGACTTAGTCCCTAGACCTCTTCAACTAGTCCCAAACTAGTCCCTAGACCTCTACAACTAGTCCCTAGACCTCTTCAACTAGTCCCAAACTAGTCCCTAGACCTCTTCAACTAGTCCCAAACTAGTCCCTAGACCTCTTCAACTAGTCCCAAACTAGTCCCTAAACCTCTTCAACTAGTCCCTAGACCTCTTCAACTAGTCCCCAGACCTCTACAACTAGTCCTCAGACCTCTACAAATAGTTCCTAGACCTCTACAACTAGTCCCCAGACCTCTAGAAATAGTCCCTAGATCTCTAGAAATAGTCCCCAGACCTCTAGAAATAGTCCTCAGACCTCTACAAATAGTCCCCAGACCTCTACAACTAGTCCCTAGACCTCTACAACTAGTCCCTAGACCTCTTCAACTAGTCCCAAACTAGTCCCTAGACCTCTTCAACTAGTCCCAAACTAGTCCCTAGACCTCTGCAACTAGTCCCAAACTAGTCCCTAGACCTCTTCAACTAGTCCCAAACTAGTCCCTAGACCTCTACAACTAGTCCCTAGACCTCTTCAACTAGTCCCAAACTAGTCCCTAGACCTCTTCAACTAGTCCCAAACTAGTCCCTAGACCTCTTCAACTAGTCCCAAACTAGTCCCTAAACCTCTTCAACTAGTCCCTAGACCTCTTCAACTAGTCCCCAGACCTCTACAACTAGTCCTCAGACCTCTACAACTAGTCCCCAGACCTCTACAACTAGTCCCCAGACCTCTACAACTAGTCCCCAGACCTCTACAACTAGTCCTCAGACTTAGTCCCTAGACCTCTTCAACTAGTCCCAAACTAGTCCCTAGACCTCTACAACTAGTCCCTAGACCTCTTCAACTAGTCCCAAACTAGTCCCTAGACCTCTTCAACTAGTCCCAAACTAGTCCCTAGACCTCTTCAACTAGTCCCAAACTAGTCCCTAAACCTCTTCAACTAGTCCCTAGACCTCTTCAACTAGTCCCCAGACCTCTACAACTAGTCCTCAGACCTCTACAACTAGTCCCCAGACCTCTACAACTAGTCCCCAGACCTCTACAACTAGTCCCCAGACCTCTACAACTAGTCCTCAGACTTCTACAACTAGTCCTCAGACCTCTACAACTAGTCCCCAACTAGTCCCCAGACGTCTGCAACTAGTCCCCAACTAGTCCCTAGACCTATTCAACTAGTCCCCAGACCTCTACAACTAGTCCCTAGACCTCTTCAACTAGTCCCCAGACCTCTACAACTAGTCCCTAGACCTCTTCAACTAGTCCCCAGACCTCTACAACTAGTCCTCAGACCTCTACAACTAGTCCCCAACTAGTCCCCAGACCTCTACAACTAGTCCCTAGACCTCTTCAACTAGTCCCCAGACCTCTACAACTAGTCCCTAGACCTCTTCAACTAGTCCCCAGACCTCTACAACTAGTCCTCATACCTCTACAACTAGTCCCAAACTAGTCCTCAGACCTCTACAACTAGTCCCCAGACCTCTACAAATAGTCCCTAGACCTCTACAACTAGTCCCCAGACCTCTACAAATAGTCCCCAGACCTCTACAACTAGTCCCCAGACCTCTACAAATAGTCCCCAGACCTCTACAACTAGTCCCTAGACCTCTACAACTAGTCCCCAGACCTCTACAAATAGTTCCTAGACCTCTACAAATAGTCCCCAGACCACTACAACTAGTCCCCAGACCTCTACAAATAGTCCCCAGACCTCTACAAATAGTCCTTAGACCTCTACAACTAGTCCCTAGACCTCTACAAATAGTCCCTAGACCTCTACAAATAGTCCCCAGACCTCTACAAATAGTCCCCAGACCTCTACAAATAGTCCCCAGACCTCTACAAATAGTCCCTAGACCTCTACAACTAGTCCTCAGACCTCTACAACTAGTCCTCAGACCTCTACAACTAGTTCTCAGACCACTACAAATAGTCCCCAGACCTCTACAACTAGTCCCCAGACCTCTACAAATCGTCCCCAGACCTCTACAAATAGTCCCTAGACCTCTACAAATAGTCCTCAGACCTCTACATATAGTCCCCAGACCTCTACAAATAGTCCCTAGACCTCTACAACTAGTCCTCAGACCTCTACAACTAGTCCCCAGACCTCTAGAACTAGTCCCCAGACCTCTACAAATAGTCCCCAGACCTCTACAACTAGTCCTCAGACCTCTACAAATAGTCCCCAGACCTCTACAAATAGTCCCCAGACCTCTACAAATAGTCCCCAGACCTCTGCAACTGTTTACTCTGTGTTTGCTGACAGGATGAGGACCTGGCGCCCCCTCCTGGTCGGGTAGACCAGATGTTTTACTCCACTGTGTCCAATCTGGACAGAAAACCCAGTATGTCCAGTGATGAAGACGGAGACTTCTACTGTCACAGTCTGCTCCTTTCTGGCAGCGGTGAGGACGTCCTCAACTGTCCATCTGATCAGACAGAGAAGACAACAGACCGACTGATGGACCAGGACGCTCAGGACAGAGATACACACAAACCTGACCAGGTGAGACACACACAAACCTGACCAGGTGAGACACACACAAACCTGACCAGGTGAGACACACAAACCTGACCAGGTGAGACACATAAACCTGACCAGGTGAGACACATAAACCTGACCAGGTGAGACACATAAACCTGACCAGCAGAGACACACACAAACCTGACCAGGTGAGACACACAAACCTGACCAGGTGAGACAAACACAGACCTGACCAGGTGAGACACACAGACCTGACCAAGTGAGACACATAAACCTGACCAGGTGAGACACATAAACCTGACCAGGTGAGACACATAAACCTGACCAGGTGAGACAAACACAAACCATGACCAGGTGAGACAAACACAAACCTGACCAGGTGAGACAAACACAAACCTGACCAGGTGAGACACACAAACCTGACCTGGTGAGACACATAAACCTGACCAGGTGAGACACTAACAAACCTGACCAGGTGAGACACATAAACCTGACCTGGTGTGACACATAAACCTGACCAGGTGAGACACACAAACCTGACCAGGTGAGACACTAACAAACCTGACCAGGTGAGACACTAACAAACCTGACCAGGTGAGACACATAAACCTGACCAGGTGAGACACTAACAAACCTGACCAGGTGAGACACATAAACCTGACCTGGTGTGACACATAGACCTGACCAGGTGAGACACACAAACCTGACCAGGTGAGACACTAACAAACCTGACCAGGTGAGACACATAAACCTGACCAGGTGAGACACTAACAAACCTGACCAGGTGAGACACACAAACCTGACCAGGTGAGACACACAAACCTGACCTGGTGAGACACACACACCTGACCAGGTGAGACACATAAACCTGACCAGGTGAGACACACAAACCTGACCAGGGGAGACAAACACAGACCTGACCAGGTGAGACACACAGACCTGACCAGGTGAGACACATAAACCTGACCAGGTGAGACACACAAACCTGACCAGGTGAGACAAACACAAACCTGACCAGGTGAGACACACAAACCTGACCAGGTGAGACAAACACAAACCTGACCAGGTGAGTCTATCAGGAAACTTGTTTTGTCTTTACTCTTCTATTTTGCCTCTTTGTAGTTGGCAGAGAGCTGGATGGGATACTCGGGACCAGGATGTGGAATACTGAGCCTGCAGGTGACTGACAGGTGGGTGGTCAGTGGACTCTCAGGTGACTAAAGTATGGCCTGTATGTTCAGGTAATGTGTGTGATGGAATAATTGATACACAAGTTAACTTAGGAAGGAAGAGGTCCCGGAGCTGATGATGTCTTACAAAGAAGGTTTATTGAAGCTTGATCAAGGAGCAATTGTCAGGTCTCCACAATAGATGCTCTCTGCGTGAAGGCCTCCCAACTCTGTCCTTCCTCCCCGGTGCTCAGTGTCTTACCCCTTATCATGTTTTGACTTACTTCATTCCTCTGGCATCTCTGACCCTGGTTGCCCTAGCGACTGGCTCTACGGTCTCCACTACAGACACAGCTGTACAGATAACGGTGGCTCCTCTAGACAGGACTCCAACCCAATAATGTCAACAGAGGGACACTCTGACAAACACTCTGACCTTTCTACCAATAAGAGAGGAATTGATGGAAAATTCCATCACAATGTGTCTTACAGGTGACTGACAGTTGTCTTACAGGTGACATGTGTGTTTCAGGTATGTGTGGTGTCTGGACTTTAAAGGAGGACTGTTTTGCAGCGGTCTGCCTGAAACTGGGCTCAACTGGCAGCGCTTTGAAGACAACGTCCACCAGGTGGCGTTGTCACCCTCAGGTGAGCTGCTGTGTACAGGTGTATGTAGCATTAGCAGGATGCTAACTGTTGCTACCTCCATCAGGTAACCTGCTGGTTCCAGGTGTATGTAGCATTAGCAGGATGCTAACTGTTGCTACCTCCATCAGGTAACCTGCTGTGGAAGGTGGAGCAGAAGAGCATGACGGCGTTTGCTTGTGCCAAAGTGTCCGTTAAAGGAAGACGTCACTGGTACAAAGCTGTGGAGCAAACAGCCTTTGTGGCTCTGAGTGACGACTCGGCCTGGATCATCAGGACCAACGGAGACCTCTACCTGCAGACAGGTAACTGTCCACCTGTCTCACTGTCTGTCTCACTGTCTGTCTCATATAGAATACAGGCTTTATGCT
>CAKALS010000027.1:2303010-2332092 GCA_916701275.1 Sebastes miniatus
TGTAAAGAGATAAACATGGTGTTCAGATGTGTTCAGGTGAGTTCAGGTGAGTTCAGGTGTGTTCAGGTGAGTTCAGGTGAGTTCAGGTGTGTTCAGGTGTGTTCAGGTGAGTTCAGGTGTGTTCAGGTGTGTTCAGGTGTGTTCAGGTGAGTTCAGGTGAGTTCAGGTGTGTTCAGGTGTGTTCAGGTGAGTTCAGGTGAGTTCAGGTGTGTTCAGGTAGAATGTCACCTGTGTGTTCCAGGAAGTGTTCGTCTGGTCAGTGTGAGCTGCGGCAGTCAGAACGTCTGGGCGGTGGACGGTCGAGGAGTCGTCTACTTCAGAGTGGGAACCCAACCTCTGAACCCGAGCATGATGCTGCCGGCCTGGATCCACATAGAACCACCTGTACAGGTAACAGAGAAACACTGGATCCACATAGAACCACCTGTACAGGTAACAGAAACACTGGATCCACATAGAACCACCTGTACAGGTAAGAGAGAAACACTGGATCCACATAGAACCACCTGTACAGGTAACAGAGAAACACTGGATCCACATAGAACCACCTGTAGAGGTAACAGAGAAACACTGGATCCACATAGAACCACCTGTACAGGTAAAACAGAAACACTGGATCCACATAGAACCACCTGTAGAGGTAACAGAGAAACACTGGATCCACATAGAACTACCTGTACAGGTAACAGAGAAACACTGGATCCACATAGAACCACCTGTACAGGTAACACAGAAACACTGGATCCACATAGAACCACCTGTACAGGTAACAGAAACACTGGATCCACATAGAACCACCTGTACAGGTAACACAGAAACACTGGATCCACATAGAACCACCTGTACAGGTAACACAGAAACACTGGATCCACATAGAACCACCTGTACAGGTAACAGAAACACTGGATCCACATAGAACCACCTGCACAGGTAACAGAAACACTGGATCCACATAGAACCACCTGTACACAGTGCCCGTTTTACCTATCCAGGTAACTGTGACATCATGTCTCTGCAGCCAATCGGAGTGCAGCTGGTCAGTATTGAGACGAGTCCTAACGACCGTCTCCTCTGGGCGTTGGACAACAGAGGAAGTGTCTTCGTCAGGACGGGACTCAGTGAGGAGATGCCTGTAGGGACGGACTGGGAGCTGGTACCAGGTACACACCTGTCTGTCTGATCACCTGTTTGTCTGTCTGATCACCTGTCTGTCTGATCACCTGTCTGTCTGAGCCGTGTAGTACATGTTTCCTGGTGTTCTTGGTCTCAGTAATACTGCTTATAGTGTATTGATATTGTGTATATAGTACTTCAGTGTGTACTGGTGTATATATTTGTGTATTTATATTGTGTATATAGTACTTCAGTGTGTGTACTAGTGTATATGTATTTGTGTATTTCAGGTTTAGCTGTCAGCCAGCTGGTCCTCAGCTCTCGGACCGTTTGGGTCCGATGTGTCAACGGAGATCTGGCTCGACGTTACGGAGTCTCCGACCGGAACCCTGCTGGAGATTACTGGAAGAAGATCCCCGGGAACACCAACTGGTTAACTGGTGAGACTGGGATTATACTGGGATTATACTGGGTTTATACTGGTGAGACTGGGATTATACTGGGTTTATACTGGGTTTATACTGGGGAGACTGGGATTATACTGGGATTATACTGGGTTTTTACTGGGTTTATACTGGGTTTATAATGGAATTATACTGGGGAGACTGGGATTATACTGGGATTATACTGGGTTTATACTGGTGAGACTGGGATTATACTGGGTTTATACTGGTGAGACTGGGTTTATACTGGGTTTATACTGGGGAGACTGGGATTATACTGGGATTATACTGGGTTTTTACTGGGTTTATAATGGGATTATACTGGGGAGACTGGGATTATACTGGGGAGACTGGGATTATACTGCGGAGACTGGGATTATACTGGGTTTATACTGGTGAGACTGGGATTATACTGGGTTTATACTGGTGAGACTGGGATTATACTGGGGAGACTGGGATTATACTGGTGAGACTGGGATTATACTGGGGAGACTGGGATTATACTGGGTTTATACTGGTGAGACTGGAATTATACTGGGTTTATACTTGAATTATACTGGGTTTATACTGGTGAGACTGAGATTATACTGGGTTTATACTGGGATTACCCTGGGTTTATACTGGGTTTATACTGGTGAGACTGATATTATACTGCGGAGACTGGGATTATACTGGGTTTATACTGGGATTACACTGGGTTTATACTGGGTTTATACTGGTGAGACTGAGATTATACTGGGAGACTGGGATTATACTGGGTAGACTGGGATTATACTGGGTTTATACTGGTGTGACTGGGATTATACTGGGGAGACTGGGATTATACTGGGTTTATTCTGGGTTTATACTGGGATTATACTGGTGAGACTGGGATTATACTGGGGAGACTGGGATTATACTGGTGAGACTGGGTTTATACTGGGATTATACTCGTGAGACTGGGATTATACTGGGTTTATACTGGGTTTATACTGGGATTATACTGGGGAGACTGGGTTTATACTGGTGAGACTGGGATTATAATGGTGAGACTGGTATACTGGTGAGACTGGGATTATACTGGTGAGACTGGGTTTATACTGGGGAGACTGAGATTATAATAGTGAGACTGATATTATACTGGTGAGACTGGGATTATACTGGTGAGACTGGGTTTATACTGGTGAGACTGGGATTATACTGGTGAGACTGGGTTTATACTGGGTTTATACTGGGATTATACTGGTGAGACTGGGTTTATACTGGTGAGACTGGGATTATACTGGTGAGACTGGGTTTATACTGGTGAGACTGGGTTTATACTGGGTTTATACTGGGATTATACTTGGACTATACTGGGGAGACTAGGTGTGTGTGTTACCTGTACAGGTGGTTCTATGTGGGTCCAGGGTGTCTCAGGTGTGTCTCAGATGTGTCTCAGGGTGTCTCAGGTGTGTCTCAGATGTGTCTCAGGTGTCTCTCAGATGTGTCTCAGGTGTCTCTCAGGTGTGTCTCTGGTGTCTCTCAGGTGTCTCTCAGATGTGTCTCAGGTGTCTCTCAGGTGTCTCTCAGTTGTGTCTCAGGTGTCTCTCAGGTGTCTCTCAAATGTGTCTCAGGTGTCTCTCAGGTGTCTCTCAGATGTGTCTCTCAGGTGTCTCTCAGGTGTGTCTCAGGTGTTTCTCAGGTGTGTCTCAGATGTGTCTTAGGTGTCTCTCAGGTGTATCTCAGGTGTGTCTCAGGTGTCTCTCAGATGTGTCTCAGGGTGTCTCAGGTGTGTCTCAGGGTGTCTCAGGTGTGCCTCAGGGTGTCTCAGGTGTCTGTCAGGTGTGTCTCAGGTGTTTCTCAGGTGTGTCTCAGATGTGTCTTAGGTGTCTCTCAGGTGTATCTCAGGTGTCTCTCAGGTGTCTCTCAGATTTGTCTCAGGTGTCTCTCAGGTGTGCCTCAGGTGTCTCTCAGGTGTGTCTCAGGGTGTCTCAGGTGTCTCTCAGGTGTGTCTCAGGGTGTCTCTCAGGTGTGTCTCAGGGTGTCTCAGGTGTCTCTCAGGTGTCTCAGGGTGTCTCAGGTGTGTCTCTCTGTCTCTCTTCAGTGACTCCAGAGGACGAGTTGTGGGCGGTGACTCTGATTGGTGGATTGTCCCGTCGCCTGACAAAGCTCCTCCCACAGACTCCCTGTAGACCCGCCCCCTCAGGCCCCTCCCTCAGCGGGGATGACATCGACGACGAATGGGAGCTCATCTGATCTATGACATCACTGTGATGTCACCACTGTCACTTCCTGTGACATCTCTGAAATAAGATGGCCACACAAAGGGAGCCCAGGTGGCTGCTGGGAAATGAAGTGAACTGAGACTCTTTTCTTTTTGTTTTAACAGGAAGCACTTTATTCTGAAGGGACAGTGGGCTACAGAGGAACTGGTTCTGGTTCTGGTTCTGGTTCAGATCATCCTCCTCCAGGCTCCAGTTCAGACTGGTTCTGACTGGTCCTAACTGGTTCTGACTGGTTCAAACTGGTTCTGACTGGTCCTAACTGGTTCTGACTGGTCCTAACTGGTTCTGACTGGTCCTAACTGTTCCTAACTGGTTCTGACTGGTCCTAACTGGTTCTGACTGGTTCAAACTGGTTCTGACTGGTCCAAACTGGTCCAAACTGGTCCAAACTGGTTCAAACTGGTTCAAACAGAATTGAATTGACTTTAATTGAAACTGGTTCAAACTGGTCCTGACTGGTCCTAACTGGCTCAAACTGGTTCTGACTGGTCCTAACTGGTTCTGACTGGTTCAAACTGGTCCTAACTGGTTCTGACTGGTCCTAACTGGTTCTGACTGGTTCTGACTGGTCCTTACTGGTTCAAACTGGTTTAAACTGGTCCTAACTGGTCCTAACTGGCTCAAACTGGTTCTGCCTGGTCCTAACTGGTCCTAACTGGCTCAAACTGGTTCAAACTGGTTCTGACTGGTCCTAACTGGTTCTGACTGGTCCTAACTGGTTCTGACTGGTTCAAACTGGTTCAAACTGGTCCTAACTGGTTCTGACTGGTTCTGAACTAGCCATTTTCATTCCAGTTTAGGTCAGCCTGGTCTAAACTGGTTCAGTCTGGTCTTAACTGGTTCAGTCTGGTCTTAACGGGACTGATCCATGAAAAACATGTAAAAATGTAAATGTTAAACGTCTTTGTGTTTGTTGTTGTTTAAGATAAGATAAGATTTAAAACAAAACCTGGACTCTGATGGACTCTGATGGACTCTGATGGACTGTAATGGACTGTAATGGACTCTGGTGGACTCTAATGGACCCTGATGGACTCTAGTGGACTCTGAAAGACTGTAGTGGACCCTGATGGACTGTGGTGGACTCTAGTGGACTCTGAAAGACTGTAGTGGACCCTGATGGACTGTGGTGGACTCTAATAGACTGTGATGGATTGTAGTCGACCCTGATGGACTATAGTGGACTCTAATGGACTCTAATGGACTCTGATGGACTCTAACGGACTCTAATGGACTCTTGATAGACTCTGATAGACTTTAATGGACCCTGATGGACTCTAGTGGACTCTGATAGACTGTAGTGGACCCTGGTGGACTCTAATGGACTGTGATGGACTGTAGTCAACCCTGATGGACTCTAGTGGACTCTAGTGGACTCTGGTGGACTGTAGGGGACCCTGATGGACTTTGGTGGACTCTAATGGACTCTGGTGGACTGTAGTGGACCCTGATGGACTGTAGCGGACTCTAATGGACCCTAATGGACCCTAATGGTGTGGAAAAAGCTCCTTTAAACATGGCCTCGTCGTCATCTCTCCGCCTCGTGTCCGACAGCGTTACCATGGAAACCTGTGCAGATGTGACTCTGTTGTGATGTCAGCTGATTGGTTGGATGTTCTGCTGCTTCCTTCATTAATTAATTAACTTAATAAACATGTTTAAACACACACATGGGGGGGGGGGGGTGAACCTTGTTCTGCTCAAACATCAAAGTGACCAGAAACATTCACTTATCTTCAACGAGTTTAACAAGCTTAACGAGTTTAACGAGTTAAACGATCTTAACGAGTTTAACGAGCTTAACGATCTTAACGAGTTTAACGATCTTAACGAGTTTAACGATCTTAACGAGTTTAACGATCTTAACGAGCTTAACGAGTTTAACGATCTTAACGAGTTTAACGATCTTAACGAGCTTAACGAGTTAACGAGTCCGGAGAGGTTCAGCTGTGAATCAGTTTAAACTACAGAAATGATGAAGATGTTCAGGATCTCTTCATCCTCCATATTTGGCTCATTCTGAGACACTGAATCACACCTGGACACTGAATCACACCTGGATAATGAATCACACCTGGACACTGAATCACACCTGGATAATGAATCACACCTGGACACTGAATCACACCTGGACACTGAGGTAGAAACACGTTTATAGATTTACAGCTGAAACACAATGAAGAATCCACGACACACAGACTGAAACATAATAAAACATAATATAATATAATAAAATATAATAAATAAAACATAATAGAATAAATATAATATAATAAACATAATATATAATAAATAAAATATATAATAATATATATATACGTATATATATATAAATATATATACGTATATATATAATAACTATAAAGTCATCTGGAACATTTAAAAGGTCAAATATTGTGTTATTACCTGACAGTACAGGTAACAGTGACATCATCATCAGATTATTACATCACTAACAGCAGCTGCTCCTTCAGTCTCCTCAGGGTCCTAAAGCCTGTCGGTTCATATGAACAGACGGCAGGTTTACAGGTTACAGGTGTAACAGGTGTTCTCAGGTGACTGAGGGAGTCGGTATTGATCGCTGATCAGTGATCAGGTTTTAGTCTTTATTTACATCATCAACACACCGTCCAATCACAGCAGTCCTGAGGTGTTTGCAGTGTTTCCATGGTGACCGATGATGTCACCGCCAGCCGTGCGGCTGCAGGAAGTCGGGCAGCGCGGCGATCTGATCCGGGCCGGACCGAGCCAAACACCTGAGTGCCTGCAGCAGGAGGGGGGGCGGGGCCAGACCGCACAGCCAGCTGAACACTTCATTTCCCAGCAGGCTTTGCCATCGACGCGGCTCGTCCTGCAGGCAGCGAAGCGGCGGCGGTTTGGGCAGGAAGAGCAGCAGGAAGTCGAGGCAGCGCCGCACGTGGCGTCGGTCCGTTGTGTCAGAGGCGACGAGTCGCTGCAGCGCGGCGTCGAGGCCGGTGGGGAGTGCGCCGTGAACCAGCAGCAGCAACAGACAGTCGGGCCGTGACAGCTCCACCGCCAGCTGCACTGCCGTCTTTCCCGCGTCCGACACGTGCAAGCAGCCGCTGCGGCCGTCCAGGTAGTCCCGCCGCACACTCTGCGTGTCGCAGTCCTTCAGAGCCTCCACCATCATGCCGAGGATCGACACGCGGTTGTAGCGCACCGCCACGGCGAGGTGCGGCGCGCCGCCGCTACCGCGGCCGTAGCAGAAGCTGCAGCGCGGCGGGCTGAGCGCGCCCACCGAGTACTCGTCCAGCAGGTGGCGTGCGTAGTCCTGGTGGTCGTGTACGAGCGCGTACAGCAGCGCCTCAGACGGCAGGAAGGCTCGCGGGCGTCCGTCCTCCCAGCTGAATACCTCCATATGGCGCATGTCCTCCAGCAGCCAGACCGGGAACCGTTCACGCACAGCGCAGTAGAAGGAGAACGCCGTCCGCTCACACTGACGCTGCGACGGAGACGAAGACAGACGCTCCACCTGAGAGGACAGCAGCCACGGCATGACAACACCAGCGACACACCTAGAGAGACACAATACACACCTGGTGTGAAGGAGACACAATACACACCTGGTCTGAAGGAGACACTAAACACACCTGGAGAGACACTAAACACACCTGGTCTGAAGGAGACACTATACACACCTGGAGAGACACTAAACACACCTGGTCTGAAGGAGACACTATACACACCTGGAGAGACACTAAACACACCTGGACTGAAGGAGACACTATACACACCTGGAGAGACACTAAACACACCTGGTCTGAAGGAGACACTATACACACCTGGAGAGACACTAAACACACCTGGTCTGAAGGAGACACTATACACACCTGGAGAGACACTAAACACACCTGGTCTGAAGGAGACACTATACACACCTGGAGAGACACTAAACACACCTGGTCTGAAGGAGACACTATACACACCTGGAGAGACACTAAACACACCTGGACTGAAGGAGACACTATACACACCTGGAGAGACACTAAACACACCTGGTCTGAAGGAGACACTATACACACCTGGAGAGACACTAAACACACCTGGTCTGAAGGAGACACTATACACACCTGGAGAGACACTAAACACACCTGGTCTGAAGGAGACACTAAACACACCTGGTCTGAAGGAGACACTAAACACACCTGGAGAGACACTAAACACACCTGGACTGAAGGAGACACTATACACACCTGGAGGTGTGAATGAGTCCCTGTGAATCCACCAGTTCAGATCTTGTCCAGCCTGTTCAGAGTCTCAGAGTCAGACCTCCTCAGCTCCTCCAGTCTTTTATAGACCCCCCCCCCCCCCAGCTGAGCTCCATGTGTGGATGTTTGTTTTTGGAGGCGGCTGGGGGGCGAGGGGGTTGAGAGGGGTGAGGGGGGGAGGTGGGATTGAGTGTCTCACGTTACCCACATAGCGAACATAGCGGCCTTCAAGCGTCTGGAGCTTCTATAATGAAAACAGTAAACACCAGTAGAACCCAGTGGAGTCACCGTATCAGTTATTATTATTATTATAATTATATTATTATAATTATATTATTATAATTATTATTATTATTATTATTGACAGTAAACACCAGTAGAACCCAGTAGAGTCACTCAGTCACTGTATCAGTAGCTCCTCCCAGAGGGGAGAGATGAGTCAACACCACCTCGTGATGTGATCCATCATCATCTGTAACCTCTGATCCTGTTCAGGTGGGGGCGGGAGGGGGGGTCTGATCCCAGCTGACTTTGGGTTAGGGCGGGGGAGTTCATCCTGGACAGGTCTCCAGACTATCACAGGACTGACACAGAGAGACAGACACCATTCACACCTACGGGACATTTAGAGTCAACAATGAACCTACCCTGCATGTCTTTAGACTGTGGGAGGAAACCTGAGAACCCGGAGTAAACCCACACCAACCTGCATGTCTTTAGACTGTTGGATGAAACCTGAGAACCCGGAGTAAACCCACACTAACCTGCATGTCTTTAGACTGTGGGAGGAAACCTGAGAACCCAGAGTAAACCCACAATAACCTTCATGTCTTTAGACTGTGGGAGGAAACCTGAGAACCAGAGTAAACCCACGCTAACCTGCATGTCTTTGGACTGTGGGATGATTCCTGAAAACCCGGAGTAAACCCACGCTAACCTGCATGTCTTTGGACTATGGGAGGAAACCTGAGAACCCGGAGTAAACCCACACTAACCTGCATGTCTTTGGACTGTGGGATGAAACCTGAGAACCCGGAGTAAAACCACGCTAACCTGCATGTCTTTGGACTGTGGGAGGAAACCTGAGAACAAGAGTAAACCCACGCTAACCTGCATGTCTTTGGACTGTGGGATGATTCCTGAAAACCCGGAGTGAACCCACGCTAACCTGCATGTCTTTGGACTATGGGAGGAAACCTGAGAACCCGGAGTAAACCCACACTAACCTGCATGTCTTTGGACTGTGGGATGAAACCTGAGAACCCGGAGTAAAACCACGCTAACCTGCATGTCTTTGGACTGTGGGAGGAAACCTGAGAACCAGAGTAAACCCACGCTAACCTGCATGTCTTTGGACTGTGGGATGATTCCTGAAAACCCGGAGTAAACCCACGCTAACCTGCATGTCTTTGGACTATGGGAGGAAACCTGAGAACCCGGAGTAAACCCACACTAACCTGCATGTCTTTAGACTGTGGGAGGGAACCTGAGACCCGGAGTAAACCCACGCTAACCTGCATGTCTTTAGACTGTGGGAGGAAACCTGAGAACCGGAGTAAACCCACGCTAACCTGCATGTCTTTGGACTGTGGGAGGAAACCTGAGAACCAGAGTAAACCCACGCTAACCTGCATGTCTTTGGACTGTGGGATGATTCCTGAAAACCCGGAGTAAACCCACGCTAACCTGCATGTCTTTGGACTATGGGAGGAAACCTGAGAACCCGGAGTAAACCCACACTAACCTGCATGTCTTTGGACTGTGGGATGAAACCTGAGAACCCGGAGTAAAACCACGCTAACCTGCATGTCTTTGGACTGTGAAAAGAAACCTGAGAACCGGAGTAAACCCACGCTAACCTGCATGTCTTTGGACTGTGAGAAGAAACCTGAGAACCCGGAGTAAAACCACGCTAACCTGCATGTCTTTGGACTGTGGGAGGAAACCTGAGAACCCGGAGTAAACCCACGCTAACCTGCATGTCTTTAGACTGTGGGAGGAAACAGGAGAACCCGGAGTTAACCCACGCTAACCTGCATGTCTTTAGACTGTGGGAGGAAACCTGAGAACCGGAGTAAACCCACACTAACCTGCATGTCTTTAGACTGTGGGAGGAAACCTGAGAACCGGAGTAAACCCACTCTAACCTGCATGTCTTTAGACTGTGAGAGGAAACCTGAGAACCTGGAGTAAACCCACACTAACCTGCATGTCTTTAGACTGTGGGAGGAAACCTGAGAACCGGAGTAAACCCACACTAACCTGCATGTCTTTAGACTGTGGGAGGAAACCTGAGAACTCGGAGTAAACCCACACTAACCTACATGTCTTTAGACTGTGGGATGAAACCCTGAGAACCCGGAGTAAACCCACACTAATCTGCATGTCTTTAGACTGTGGGAGGAAACCGGAGAACCCGGAGTAAACCCACGCTAACCTGCATGTCTTTAGACTGTGGGTGGAAACTGGAGAACCTGGAGTAAACCCACGCTAACCTGCATGTGTTTAAACTGTGGGAGGAAACCGGAGAACCCGGAGTAAACCCACGCTAACCTGCATGTCTTTAGACTGTGGGAGGAAACCTGAGAACCCGGAGTAAACCCACGCTAACCTGCATGTCTTTAGACTGTGGGAGGGAACCTGAGACCCGGAGTAAACCCACGCTAACCTGCATGTCTTTAGACTGTGGGAGGGAACCTGAGACCCGGAGTAAACCCACGCTAACCTGCATGTCTTTAGACTGTGGGAGGGAACCTGAGACCCGGAGTAAACCCACACTAACCTGCATGTCTTTAGACTGTGGGAGGGAACCTGAGACCCGGAGTAAACCCACACTAACCTGCATGTCTTTAGACTGTGGGAGGGAACCTGAGACCCGGAGTAAACCCACACTAACCTGCATGTCTTTAGACTGTGGGAGGGAACCTGAGACCCGGAGTAAACCCACACTAACCTGCATGTCTTTAGACTGTGGGAGGGAACCTGAGACCCGGAGTAAACCCACACTAACCTGCATGTCTTTAGACTGTGGGAGGGAACCTGAGACCCGGAGTAAACCCACACTAACCTGCATGTCTTTAGACTGTGGGAGGGAACCTGAGACCCGGAGTAAACCCACACTAACCTGCATGTCTTTAGACTGTGGGAGGGAACCTGAGACCCCGGGGACACTGTGGGAGGATAATAATGATAATATGAATTATTATTGTTAATGATGATTTTATTGTTGTTTGATGAGTGACCACATACACGCACACACACGCGCAGGCACGGGCGCGCAAACGCACACGCGCTCCGTGCTCCTCGTCAGTGATCGATCAGCTCGTGTCTCTGCTGATCTCTGATCAGGTTTCCCGGTTCTGATCGATACTCAGGCTCGTGCTGGTTATTTCCGGTTCCGGCTGATGGTTCCGCAACTTCAGTTGTCTGAAGCTGCAGTACCGGGTCTGCTAGCTGTTAGCTGCTAGTGATTAGCTGTTAGCTGCTAGCTGCTAGTGATTAGCTGTTAGCTGTTAGCTGCTAGTGATTAGCTGTTAGCTGCTAGCTGTTAGCTGCTAGTGATTAGCTGTTAGCTGCTAGCTGTTAGCTGCTAGTGATTAGCGGTTAGCGGTTAGCTGTTAGCTGTTAGCTGTTAGCTGCTAGTGATTAGCTGCTAGCTGTTAGCTGTTAGCTGCTAGCTGTTAGCTGCTAGCTGCTAGCTGTTAGCTGCTAGCGGTTAGCTGTTAGCTGCTAGCGGTTAGCTGCTAGCGGTTAGCTGTTAGCGGTTAGCTGCTAGCGGTTAGCTGCTAGCGGTTAGCTGTTAGCGGTTAGCTGCTAGCGGTTAGCTGTTAGCTGCTAGCTGCTAGCGGTTAGCTGTTAGCTGCTAGCGGTTAGCTGTTAGCTGCTAGCGGTTAGCTGCTAGCGGTTAGCTGCTAGCGGTTAGCTGTTAGCTGCTAGCGGTTAGCTGCTAGCGGTTAGCTGTTAGCTGCTAGCGGTTAGCTGTTAGCTGCTAGCGGTTAGCTGCTAGCGGTTAGCTGCTAGCTGCTAGCGGTTAGCTGTTAGCGGTTAGCTGCTAGCGGTTAGCTGTTAGCTGTTAGCTGCTAGCGGTTAGCTGTTAGCTGTTAGCTGCTAGCTGCTAGCGGTTAGCTGTTAGCTGCTAGCTTCATCTCACGGATCGTTCCCGTCTCAGAAGGGTTCGGGTTCAGTTCTGTTTCACACCGAACCTCTCGCCACCGTCCGGACCGAGCCCTGAGCTCAGCTCCGAGTCCAGTTATCCGGTTCGGTTAGCAGCTGTAGCTGTTAGCCGGAGTTAGCAGTTAGCAGTTAGCCTCCTCATGCCGGCGATGCTGGAGCGGAACCCGGAGGCTGCTGCTCCCGGAGGGAAGAGGAGAGGCAGAGCTCCGACAGCCAGCAGCGGGACCGGGACCGGGACCGGAGCAGCGAACCCCGGAGGGAAGAGTCTGTCCGGGAACGGAACCAGCACCAACACCAACAGCTGCTGGGAGGAAGGAAGCTCCGGAACCAGCAGCGACGAGGAGCATGGTGGGTAGCCTCGAACACCGCAGTACTACCGAGTACTACCGAGTACTCTCAGTACTACTACTGACTCCTGTTGTGTGTGTGTGCAGGTGGAGGAGGGATGCGGGTCGGACTGCAGTACCAGGCCGTGGTTCCGGAGTTTGACCCGGGTAAGAGTCTAAACAGGCTCAGCAGCCTGGAGGCAGAGAGGTAGCCTCGAACAACACACCATACTGCTGAGCGGACCAGACCTGGTCCAGTCCTCTACTGGTCCCAGTTCTGACAACTGTCCTCTATATGAGAGTATCTGTTAATAAAATAGTTATTTTATTAATATAGATATATATATATATATAAACTGAAAATCAAGTTATTAACTTGTGTTTGGTGGATTATTTCTCTGTTGTTCCAATGCTAATGGTGATGCTAATGTTAATGGTCATTGTATTCTACACGGTTGAAAGCCTGTTTATTTACCTTCACAATGACGTCACACTTGTAAGGATCATGTATTTGTGTGATGAGCAGCACAGCTGATGATGTGTGGAGCCCCGGTGCCGATGGTAAACAGTGTATTCTCCTGTTGGTGTTGACTCTTGTTGTGAGTTGTTTGGTGGATGATTGAACTCTCTATCAGTAACAAGGAACAAACAAGACATATTGATTGATTGAATCCACCGTCAGGAGCCTCAGTAGCGGTGGAAGATCCATACGCAGCCACAACAGCCTGGCACCTCCTCCTCATGCTGGTTCTCCACGTCGTCTCCATACTTTGACCTGCCATCCAACTTTGGCAGACAGAACCTGGACTCATCACTGAACATGACATTCCCCCACATGTTCAGGTTCCATTGTCTGTGTTGGAGACACCAGCGCCAACGGGCCTGACGGTGAAGGGCAGTCATTGCAGGCTTCCTGGTAGCCTTATGAGAATACACTGTTTACCATTGGCAGAGCATCGGCAAATTTTTCTTGGGCGCTCCCCACATCATCAGCTGTGCTGCTCATCCCACAAATGATCCTTACAAGTGTGACATTGTGAAGGTCAATAAACAGGCTTTCAACCATGTAGAATACAATGACCATTAGCATTGGAACAACAGAGAAATAATACACCAAACACAAGTTTACTTACTTTTTTCCCAGTTTATATTTAGTGTTAATGGTGAGTAAATGTGTGTGTGTGTCCTCAGAGGTGTCCCAGGCGGCTCAGCTCAGAGAGAACCTGGGCATGTTGGTGTGGATCCCCTCCAGCTGTCTGAACCAGACTCAGCGTAAGAAACAGCAGATTTAACGTCTACATTCTGACCTGCTGATCCAGATGTTTACAGTGTGTTCTCTGTTCCAGTGGACGAGTACATCGCCATCGCCAAAGAGAAGCACGGCTACAACATGGAGCAGGTTGGACTGCTTTAACTCTCTCTAGTATATATATAATATCTCTATATATATAATATATATATATATAATATGTTTAGTGTATATCTCTGTGTGTCAGGCTCTGGGGATGCTCTTCTGGCACAAACACAACATTGAGAAATCTCTGGCCGACCTGCCGAACTTCACTCCGTTTCCTGACGAGTGGACGGTGGAGGACAGAGTCCTGTTCGAACAGGCCTTCAGCTTCCACGGGAAGAGCTTCCACCGCATCCAGCAGATGGTTCGTTACCACGGAAACCAGTTTGTTTACATCACTGTGACCAGTACAGACCAGAGTAGTATATATACTCAAATTAAAGAGTGCCTCTCTCCGTGTAGCTGCCTGACAAGTCGATGGCCAGTCTGGTTCGGTTCTATTACTCCTGGAAGAAAAGTCGCAGTAAAACGAGTCTGATGGACCGACACACCCGGAAACACAAGAGAGAGAGAGACGACAGGTGAGCTCACACCTGCACAGGTAACACTACAGGTAACATTACAGGTAACATTACAGGTAACACTACGGGTAACATTACGGGTAACATTACAGGTAACACTACAGGTAACATTACAGGTAACATTACGGGTAACATTACAGGTAACACTACGGGTAACATTACGGGTAACATTACAGGTAACACTACAGGTAACATTACAGGTAACATTACGGGTAACATTACAGGTAACATTACAGGTAACATTACGGGTAACACTACAGGTAACATTACAGGTAACATTACGGGTAACATTACGGGTAACATTACAGGTAACACTACAGGTAACATTACAGGTAACATTACGGGTAACATTACAGGTAACATTACGGGTAACATTACAGGTAACACTACAGGTAACATTACAGGTAACATTACAGGTAACACTACAGGTAACATTACGGGTAACATTACGGGTAACACTACAGGTAACATTACGGGTAACATTACGGGTAACATTACGGGTAACATTACGGGTAACACTGCAGGTAACATTACAGGTAACACTACGGGTAACACTACAGGTAACATTACAGGTAACATTACGGGTAACATTACAGGTAACACTACAGGTAACATTACGGGTAACATTACAGGTAACACTACAGGTAACATTACGGGTAACACTACAGGTAACATTACAGGTAACATTACGGGTAACACTACAGGTAACATTACAGGTAACACTACGGGTAACATTACGGGTAACATTACGGGTAACACTGCAGGTAACATTACAGGTAACACTACGGGTAACATTACGGGTAACATTACGGGTAACACTACAGGTAACACTACAGGTAACATTACGGGTAACATTACAGGTAACATTACAGGTAACATTATGGGTAACATTACAGGTAACATTACAGGTAACATTACGGGTAACACTACAGGTAACATTACGGGTAACATTACGGGTAACACTACAGGTAACATTACAGGTAACACTACAGGTAACACTACAGGTAACATTACGGGTAACATTACAGGTAACATTACGGGTAACATTACGGGTAACATTACGGGTAACATTACAGGTAACACTACAGGTAACATTGTATACACCTGTATAAATGTGTGTCCTGTGAAGTTTTTAAATATATATAATAATTTAAACGTGTTTCAGCGACGATGAAGTTGAGGACAGAAACGTGAATCCTCCCAGTGACTCTGAGTTTGATCCAAATAAAGAGGACAAGAAGGAGGTAACCTACTGATCACTGTTGAGTGACTGTTTACAGTTTACTAACTGTTTACTGTTTACTGACTGTTTACTGTTTACTGACTGTTTACAGTTTACTTACTGTTTACAGTTTACTTACTGTTTACTGACTGTTTACTGTTTACTTACTGTTTACAGTTTACTTAGTGTTTACTGTTTACTTACTGTTTACTGTTTACTTACTGTTTACTGTTTACTGACTGTTTACAGTTTACTTACTGTTTACTGTTGACTTACTGTTTACTGTTGACTGACTGTTTACTGTTGACTGACTGTTTACAGTTTACTTACTGTTTACTGTTGACGGACTGTTTACTGTTGACTGACTGTTTAAAGTTTACTTACTGTTTACAGTTTACTTACTGTTTACTGACTGTTTACTGTTTACTGACTGTTTACTGTTGACTGACTGTTTACAGTTTACTTACTGTTTACTGTTGACTGACTGTTTACAGTTTACTTACTGTTTACTGTTTACTGTTGACTGACTGTTTACAGTTTACTTACTGTTTACTGTTTACTGACTGTTTACAGTTTACTGACTGTTTACAGTTTACTTACTGTTTACTGTTGACTGACTGTTTACTGTTGACTGACTGTTTACAGTTTACTTACTGTTTACTGTTTACTGACTGTTTACTGTTGTCTGACTGTTTACAGTTTACTTACTGTTTACTGTTTACTGACTGTTTACAGTTTACTTACTGTTTACTGTTTACTGACTGTTTACTGTTGACTGACTGTTTACAGTTTACTGACTGTTTACTGACTGTTTACAGTTTACTTACTGTTTACTGTTTACTGTTGACTGACTGTTGACTGACGGTTTACTGACTGTACTGTTGACTGACGGTTTACTGACTGTTTACTGTTTACTTACTGTTTACTGTTGACTGACTGTTTACAGTTTACTTACTGTTTACTGTTTACTGACTGTTTACAGTTTACTGACTGTTTACAGTTTACTTACTGTTTACTGTTGACTGACTGTTTACTGTTGTCTGACTGTTTACAGTTTACTTACTGTTTACTGTTTACTGACTGTTTAGTTTACTTACTGTTTACTGTTTACTGACTGTTTACTGTTTACTGACTGTTTACTGTTTACTGACTGTTTACTGATGACTGACTTCTTACTGTTTACTGACAGTTTACTTACTGTTTACTGTTTACTGACTGTTGACTGACTGTTGACTGTTGACTGTTGACTGACTGTTGACTGTTGACTGACTGTTGACTGACTGTTGACTGACTGTTGACTGACTGTTGACTGACTGTTGACTGTTGACTGACTGTTGACTGACTGTTGACTGTTGACTGACTGTTGACTGACTGTTGACTGACTGTTGACTGACTGTTGACTGTTGACTGACTGTTGACTGTTGACTGTTGACTGACTGTTGACTGACTGTTGACTGTTGACTGACTGTTGACTGTTGACTGACTGTTGACTGACTGTTGACTGTTGACTGACTGTTGACTGTTGACTGACTGTTGACTGTTGACTGTTGACTGACTGTTGACTGTTGACTGACTGTTGACTGACTGTTGACTGTTGACTGTTGACTGACTGTTGACTGTTGACTGTTGACTGTTGACTGACTGTTGACTGACTGTTGACTGTTGACTGACTGTTGACTGTTGACTGACTGTTGACTGTTGACTGTTGACTGACTGTTGACTGTTGACTGACTGTTGACTGACTGTTGACTGTTGACTGTTGACTGACTGTTGACTGTTGACTGTTGACTGTTGACTGACTGTTGACTGTTGACTGACTGTTTTTTTAATGACTTCCTGGTCTTGTTTCAGGTGAGTTCTGGATCAGAGAGGTCAGAGGTCAAACCAGTTTCTGGATTAAAGGTAACAACACCCGAATAGCACCTGTCTCTCTCTCTCTTAGTCAGGTGGTAGTAACCTGTCTGTCTCTCTCTCTTAGTCAGGTGGTAGTAACCTGTCTGTCTCTCTCTCTCTCTTAGTCAGGTGGTAGTAACCTGTCTGTCTCTCTCTCTTAGTCAGGTGGTAGTAACCTGTCTGTCTCTCTCTCTCTCTTAGTCAGGTGGAAGTAACCTGTCTGTCTCTCTCTTAGTCCGGTGGTAGTAACCTGTCTGTCTCTCTCTCTTAGTCAGGTGGTAGTAACCTGTCTGTCTCTCTCTCTCTCTCTTAGTCAGGCGGTAGTAACCTGTCTGTCTCTCTCTCTTAGTCAGGCGGTAGTAACCTGTCTGTCTCTCTTAGTCAGGTGGAAGTAACCTGTCTGTCTGTCTCTCTTAGTCAGGTGGAAGTAACCTGTCTGTCTCTCTCTCTTAGTCAGGTGGAAGTAACCTGTCTGTCTCTCTCTCTTAGTCCGGTGGTAGTAACCTGTCTGTCTCTCTCTCTTAGTCAGGCGGTAGTAACCTGTCTGTCTCTCTCTCTTAGTCAGGCGGTAGTAACCTGTCTGTCTCTCTTAGTCAGGTGGAAGTAACCTGTCTGTCTGTCTCTCTTAGTCAGGTGGAAGTAACCTGTCTGTCTCTCTCTCTTAGTCCGGTGGTAGTAACCTGTCTGTCTCTCTCTCTTAGTCCGGTGGTAGTAACCTGTCTGTCTCTCTCTCTCTCTCTCTTAGTCAGGTGGTAGTAACCTGTCTATCTCTCTCTCTTAGTCAGGTGGAAGTAACCTGTCTGTCTCTCTCTCTCTCTCTCTTAGTCAGATGGTAGTAACCTGTCTGTCTCTCTCTCTTAGTCAGGTGGTAGTAACCTGTCTGTCTCTCTCTCTTAGTCAGGTGGTAGTAACCTGTCTGTCTCTCTCTCTTAGTCAGGTGGTAGTAACCTGTCTGTCTCTCTCTCTCTCTTAGTCAGGTGGTAGTAACCTGTCTGTCTCTCTCTCTTAGTCAGGTGGAAGTAACCTGTCTGTCTCTCTCTCTCTCTCTCTCTTAGTCTGGTGGTAGTAACCTGTCTGTCTCTCTCTCTTAGTCAGGTGGTAGTAACCTGTCTGTCTCTCTCTCTCTCTTAGTCAGGTGGTAGTAACCTGTCTGTCTCTCTCTTAGTCAGGTGGTAGTAACCTGTCTGTCTGTCTCTGTGTCCCTCAGACAGGCAGTAGTAACCTGTCTGTCTCTCTGTGGGTGGTAGTAACCTGTCTGTCTCTGTGGGTGGTAGTAACCTGTCTGTCTCTGTGGGTGGTAGTAACCTGTCTGTCTCTCTGTGGGTGGTAGTAACCTGTCTGTCTCTCTGTATCGGTGGTAGTAACCTGTCTGTCTCTTTGTATCGGTGGTAGTAACCTGTCTGTCTGTCTGTCTCTGTGTCCCTCAGACAGGCAGTAGTAACCTGTCTGTCTCTGTGTCCCTCAGACAGGCAGTAGTAACCTGTCTGTCTCTCTCTATTGGTGGTAGTAACCTGTCTGTCTCTCTGTGGGTGGTAGTAACCTGTCTGTCTCTCTCTGTGTCCCTCAGACAGGCAGTAAGGCGTCCCAGCGGCTGAAGAAACGTCCTCCCAGAGGAATGTTCCTGAATCAGCAGGACGTCGTTTCGCTGTCGTCTTCGTCGGCTCAGGGACTCATCAGACACCTGGACGGTCAACTGGTGTCCATCAAGAGACAGGTACCTGTCTGTCAGATCACCTGTCTGTCTGTCAACTGGTCTCCATCAAGAGACAGGGACCTGTCTGTCTGATCACCTGTCTGTCTGTCAACTGGTCTCCATCAAGAGACAGGTACCTGTCTCTCTGATCACCTGTCTCTCTGATCACCTGTCTCTCTGATCACCTGTCTCTCTGTGTTTCAGATTCAGAGCATTAAACAGTCAAACGGGTCTTTGAAGGAGAAAATCAGCTCAGGAGTCGACGAGTTCAGACAACCTGAGGTAACCACGGCAACACAGAGACACGGCAACACAGAGACAACACAGAGACACGGCAACACAGAGACACGGCAACACAGAGACAACACAGACACACGGCAACACAGAGACACGTCAACACAGAGACAACACAGAGACACGGCAACACAGAGACAACACAGACACACGGCAACACAGAGACACGGCAACACAGAGACACGGCAACACAGACACGGCAACACAGAGACAACACAGAGACACGACAACACAGAGACACGACAACACAGAGACAACACAGAGACACAGCAGCACTTGTTGCTGGTTATCCGTTGGTGTTGCTGGTTGTCTGTTGGTGTTGCTGGTTGTCTGTTGGTGTTGCTGGTTGTCTGTTGTTGTTGCTGGTTGCCTGTTGGTCTTGCTGGTTGTCTGTTGGTGTTGCTGGTTGCCTGTTGATGCAGCTGGTTGTCAGTTGCTGGTTGCCTTTTGCTGTTGCTGGTTGTCCGTTGCTGGTTGCCTGTTGATGTTGGTTGTCTGTTGGTGTTGCTGGTTGCCTGTTGATGTTGGTTGTCTATTGGTGTTGCTGGTTGCCTGTTGATGTTGCTGGTTGTCTATTGGTGTTGCAGGTTGCCTTTTGATGTTGTTGGTTGTCTATTGGTGTTGCTGGTTGCCTGTTGATGTTTCTGGTTGTCTATTGGTGTTGCTGGTTGCCTGTTGGTGTTGGTTGTCTGTTGGTGTTGCTGGTTGATGTTGGTTGTGTCTGTTGGTGTTGCTGGTTGCCTGTTGATGTTGCTGGTTGTCTATTGGTGTTGCTGGTTGCCTGTTGGTGTTGCTGGTTGCCTGTTGGTTTCTCTTTGTGTCTTCATGTTGTTTTTTGTTTTAGGTGAATCAGAAGTTTAACACTCGTTGGACCACAGAGGAGCAGCTGCTGGCTGTACAAGGTAACACCTGAACTACCTGAAACTGAACTGAGACACCTGAAATACCTGTAACCAGGTGAACTGACGCACCTGAACTACCTGTAACCAGGTGAACTGAGACACTTGAACTATCTGTATCCAAGTGAACTGAGACACCTGAACTACCTGAAACTGAACTGAGACACCTGAACTACCTGTAACCAGGTGAACTGAGACACCTGAACTACCTGTAACCAGGTGAACTGAGACACCTGAACTACCTGTAACCAGGTGAACTGACGCACCTGAACTACCTGTAACCAGGTGAACTGAGACACCTGAACTACCTGTAACCAGGTGAACTGAGACACCTGAACTACCTGTAACCAGGTGAACTGAGACACTTGAACTACCTGTATCCAGGTGAACTGAGACACTTGAACTACCTGTAACCAGGTGAACTGAGACACCTGAACTACCTGTAACCAGGTGAACTGATGCACCTGAACTACCTGTAACCAGGTGAACTGAGACACTTGAACTACCTGTATCCAGGTGAACTGAGACACCTGAACTACCTGTAACCAGGTGAACTGAGACACCTGAACTACCTGTAACCAGGTGAACTGACACACCTGTATTAATTAATCCTTGATCACTTTAATTAAACTTCTGTCAGTGACTCTCTCCCTCTCGTCCAATGACATGCAGCCATCAGGAAGTACGGGCGGGACTTCCAGGCGATCTCAGATGTGATTGGTAACAAGTCGGTGGTTCAGGTGAAGAACTTCCTGGTGAACTACAGACGGAGGTTTAACCTGGACGAGGTTCTTCAGGAGTGGGAGGCCGAACACGGGATGGAGGGGGGAGACGGGGGAGGGCTAGAGGAGGACAAGATGGAGGACAAGATGGAGGAGTGTCCTGCTGAGGAGGAGGAGGAGGTCACTGCCAGGGAGACAAAGGAGGTGAGGACAAATGTTCTTGTTTACTACAAATCCCAGAATCCTCTCTGTCTGCTCTAACTCTGTGTGATTGATGATGGAAGCTGATTCTTTTAATAAACACCTGCGCTCAGACATCTTTCACACCTTCCAGTGTAACTGTGATGTAGGTTCAGACGTCTTTCACACCTTCCAGTGTAACTGTGATGTAGGATTAGACGTCTTTCACACCTTCCAGTGTAACTGTGATGTAGGATTAGACGTCTTTCACACCTTCCAGTGTAACTGTGATGTAGGATTAGACGTCTTTCACACCTTCCAGTGTAACTGTGATGTAGGATTAGACGTCTTTCACACCTTCCAGTGTAACTGTGATGTCTGTGACTCTACTGTGTAGTAACTCTACTGTGTTTCTACTCTCTGCAGGACTCGTCCTCTCCGGTAGACTCCCAGAAGCCTCTGGCCTCCTGACTCTCTGACTCCGCCCCTCTAGTTTTATGATGTCATCATGAGTTGATTTCTATTTTATTTCTATTTTATTTCTATTTCCTGTGTGCTGCACTCTTATTGGTCGGGTATGAGGTTTGAACCATCATGAACCCGACATCACTGCTCTCTCTGGACCAATCAAAAGCCAGACCTGACCTGTCAATCAAAAGGGGGCGGGGCCTGTTTTTCTATTGTAACAATGTTTCGTGTTTTTAATCTCTGGAGGGGCGGCCATGTTTGATGATGTCACTCAGGTCGGGGGGGTGTGACAATAAAACCAAAGTTCATCAATAAATCATTCTGTTGCTCTTCTGTCTCTACTCAAACACATGAAAACATATATATATATATAGAATTATATAATTCTATATATATATATATATAGAATTATATACATATAGAATTATATATTATAAATATATAATTCTATATAAATATATATATACGTAATTATTTATATATAATCATATATATAAATAATTATATATAATATAAATATATATGTATATTTATAATTATATATATATTATAAATATATATACGTTATTATTTATATATAATTATATATAAATCATATATATAATGATTTATATATAATTATATATACATATAAATAATTATGTATGTATATATATATATTTATCTACTGCAGCCTGCGGTAGACAGCAGACAGCGCCCTCTGCTGGTCGGATCTGTCTCTGCAGTAGACAGCAGACAGACAGCGCCCCCTGCTGGTCGGATCTGTCTCTGCAGTAGACAGCAGACAGACAGCGCCCCCTGCTGGTCGGATCTGTCTCTGCAGTAGACAGCAGACAGACAGCGCCCCCTGCTGGTCGGATCTGTCTCTGGTTCTTTGGGGGATTTCCTGGGCGGAAGCAGCGGAGGGGGTTTCCAGTGTGATCAGTTTCTCTCCGCTGGATCTGAACTGATCCCAGAGATTCCTCTCTCACTGACACACAACCGACAGAACCGACAGAACCGGAGAGCCCTGAACCCGAACCCGAACCCGAACCTGAACCCGGACCATGAGGAGTCCGCCTGAGGCCCGGAGGCTCAGCGGCAGCGGCAGGTTGACGGTTTGAATCCCGGAGAGGAGCCGAGCCGACGAGCTGCTGAGCTGTGGACCGCGGAGGAGATTCATGTGAGTCCCACACACACTAGAACCCACTAGAACCTCAGTAGAGCCTCAGTAGAACCCACTAGAACCTCAGTAGAGCCTCAGTAGAACCCACTAGAACCTCAGTAGAGCCTCAGTAGAACCCACTAGAACCTCACAGGGCTGATAGAACAACATGTTAGCTCTACACAACAGATGCTACAGCTAGCCGTGTGCGTGTGCGCGTGTGTGTGCGTGTTTACACTAAAATCTATTGAACAGAGAAACAAGAAGCTAGAGGAGCTAACAGTGTTAGCATTAGCATCAGTGTGTTTATAACTGATCAATCAGACCTGAGGAATCAAACTCAGAGGATCAGATCATAATCAATCAGACCTGAGGAATCAAACGCAGAGATCAGATCATAATCAATCAGACCTGAGGAATCAAACGCAGAGATCAGATCATGATCAATCAGACCTGAGGAATCAAACTCAGAGGATCAGATCAGGATCAGACCTGATGAATCAAACTCAGAGATCAGATCAGGATCAATCAGACCTGAGGAATCAAACTCAGAGGATCAGATCATAATCAATCAGACCTGAGAAATCAAACTCAGAGGATCAGATCATAATCAATCAGACCTGAGGAATCAAACTCAGAGGATCAGATCATAATCAATCAGACCTGAGAAATCAAACTCAGAGATCAGATCATAATCAATCAGACCTGAGGAATCAAACTCAGAGGATCAGATCATAATCAATCAGACCTGAGGAATCAAACTCAGAGATCAGATCATAATCAATCAGACCTGAGGAATCAAACTCAGAGATCAGATCATAATCAATCAGACCTGAGGAATCAAACTCAGAGATCAGATCATAATCAGACCTGAGGAATCAAACTCAGAGGATCAGATCATAATCAATCAGACCTGAGGAATCAAACGCAGAGATCAGATCATAATCAATCAGACCTGAGGAATCAAACGCAGAGATCAGATCATGATCAATCAGACCTGAGGAATCAAACTCAGAGGATCAGATCAGGATCAGACCTGATGAATCAAACTCAGAGATCAGATCAGGATCAATCAGACCTGAGGAATCAAACTCAGAGGATCAGATCATAATCAATCAGACCTGAGAAATCAAACTCAGAGGATCAGATCATAATCAATCAGACCTGAGGAATCAAACTCAGAGGATCAGATCATAATCAATCAGACCTGAGAAATCAAACTCAGAGATCAGATCATAATCAATCAGACCTGAGGAATCAAACTCAGAGGATCAGATCATAATCAATCAGACCTGAGGAATCAAACTCAGAGATCAGATCATAATCAATCAGACCTGAGGAATCAAACTCAGAGATCAGATCATAATCAATCAGACCTGAGGAATCAAACTCAGAGATCAGATCATGATCAATCAGACCTGAGGAATCAAACTCAGAGGATCAGATCATAATCAATCAGACCTGAGGAATCAAACTCAGAGGATCAGATCAGGATCAGACCTGAGGAATCAAACTCAGAGATCAGATCATAATCAATCAGACCTGAGGAATCAAACTCAGAGATCAGATCAGGACCAATCAGACCTGAGGAATCAAACTCAGAGGATCAGATCATAATCAATCAGACCTGAGGAATCAAACTCAGAGGATCAGATCAAGATCAGACCTGAGGAATCAAACTCAGAGGATCAGATCATAATCAATCAGACCTGAGGAATCAAACTCAGAGAATCAGATCAGGATCAATCAGACCTGAGGAATCAAACTCAGAGGATCAGATCAGGATCATTAAAGGGGCAGTTATTATTACTGAACAGACGAGTCATTTTATTCTTCTTCATTTAAATGTTAATCTGCTGTTTACTATCTGACCACACGTCTTTATTTTATTTTATTATGAATTAAATGATCTATTTATGTACCAGATTAGCCGAACCCTACAACCCCTACGACGACCCCTACGACCCCTACAACCCCTACGACGACCCCTACGACTCCTACAACCCCTACGACGACCCCTACGACGACCTCTACGACCCCTACGACCCCTACAATCCCTACGACGACCCCTACGACGACCCCTAAAACGACCCCTACGACGACCCCTACGACCCCTACGACGACCCATACGATCCCTAAAACGACCCCTACGACGACCCCTATGACCCCTACGATCCCTACAACCCCTACAATGACCCCTAAAACAACCCCTACGACGACCCCTACAACGACCCCTACGACCCCTACGACCCCTACGATCCCTAAAACGACCCCTACTACGACCCCTACGACGACCCCTATGACCCCTACGATCCCTACAACCCCTACAACGACCCCTACGACCCCTAAAACGACCCCTACGACGACCCCTACGGCCCCTACGACGACCCATACGATCCCTAAAACGACCCCTACGACGACCCCTATGACCCCTACGATCCCTACAACCCCTACAACGACCCCTACGACCCCTAAAACGACCCCTACAACCCCTAAAGACGACCCCTCCGATCCCTACGACGACTTTGTTCACCTCATGTTCTGTTTCATGACTTGGTTGCGGGCTAAAGTTGCAGGTCTAAATGTTGTTAGCTGGAGGCTAACCAACGACTGGACGCCCCTCCGGGAGTCCGGATGGCCCCGCCCCTCTGCTGGGCCCCGCCCCTCTGCTGGGCTCCACTGAGCATGTGCAGACAGCGTCATTAACTCCTCCCTCCTCCCCCCTCAGGTCATGTCAGCGGGGAGGAGTGCTGACGGGAGGGAGGTGCAGATTCCCCTCCAGCAGGTGGCGCCCTCCCTGACCACGCCCCTCTCAGTGGCCCTGCCCTCTCACCGTCAAGCCAATCCCTGGCCTCCGAGTGACCCCGCCGCTTCACAAGGTAAACACCCACATCATCATCAGCTGGGCCCAGCGCTGCACTGTGATTGGCCCACAGCTGTGTTCATTAACTGGCTACAGGACCAATCATCTGAGTGTGTCTCTGTGTCCAGCTGAACTCAGGTGTGTCTCTGTGTCCTCAGGTGTCCCTGCAGGTTTCCTGCCTCTTCACGGAGGATTCAGAGACGACTTCGTAGAGACTCCAGAAGCCAAGTACTGCTGCGAGGCCTGCAGGCTGGTCCTGTGTCAGCCCCGCCAGACCGAGTGTGGACACCGCTTCTGTCAGAGCTGCATCAACGACGTCCTCAGGTGAGACAAAGACAAAGACAGGTGGACAGAAAGTGGTCTCCAGGTGTGTGTGTGTGTGTGTGTGTGTGTGTGTGTGTGTGTGTGTGTGTGTGTGTGTGTCTGTCCTCACCAGGACGCCCGGTGTCCGTCTCCTCTTCTCCGTCCTCACCAGAACTCTTGGTGTCCGTCTCCTCTTCTCCGTCCTCACCAGGACGCTCGGTGTCCGTTTCCTCTTCTCCGTCCTCACCAGGACGCCCGGTGTCCGTCTCCTCTTCTCCGTTCTCACCAGGACGCTCGGCGTCCATCTCTTCTTCTCCGTCCTCGTGCTCGTCCAGGTGCCCATCCAGGTACTCGTCCAGGTACTCGTCCATGTGCTCGTCCAGGTGCTCGTCCTGGTGCTCGTCCAGGTGCTCGTCCTTTTGCCCGTCCAGGTGCTCGTCCTGGTGCTCGTCCAGGTGCTCGTCCTTTTGCCCGTCCAGGTGCTCGTCCTGGTGCTCGTCCAGGTGCTCGTCCTTTTGCCCGTCCAGGTGCTCGTCCTGGTGCTCGTCCAGGTGCTCGTCCTTTTGCCCGTCCAGGTGCTCGTCCTGGTGCTCGTCCAGGTGCTCGTCCTTTTGCCCGTCCAGGTGCTCGTCCTGGTGCTCGTCCAGGTGCTCGTCCTTTTGCCTGTCCAGGTGCTTGTCCTGGTGCTCGTCCAGGTGCTCTTCCTTTTGCCCGTCCAGGTGCTCGTCCTGGTGCTCGTCCAGGTGCTCGTCCTTTTGCCCGTCCAGGTGCTCGTCCTTGTGCCCGTCCAGGTGCTCTTCCTTTTGCCCGTCCAGGTGCTCGTCCTGGTGCCCGTCCAGGTGCTCGTCCTTTGCCCGTCCAGGTGCTCGTCCTTGTGACCGTCCAGGTGCTTGTCCAGGTGCCCGTCCAGGTGCCCTTCCAGGTGCTCGTCCAGGTGCTCGTCCAGGTGCCCTTTCAGGTGCTCGTCCAGGTGCCCGTCCAGGTGCTCGTCCAGGTGCTCGTCCAGGTGCCCTTCCAGGTGCTCGTCCAGGTGCCCGTCCAGGTGCTCGTCCTTTGCCCGTCCAGGTGCTCGTCCTTGTGACCGTCCAGGTGCTTGTCCAGGTGCCCGTCCAGGTGCCCTTCCAGGTGCTCGTCCAGGTGCCCGTCCAGGTGCTCGTCCAGGTGCTCGTCCGGGTGCCCGTCCAGGTGCTCGTCCAGGTGCCCGTCCAGGTGCTCGTCCAGGTGCTCGTCCAGGTGCCCTTCCAGGTGCTCGTCCGGGTGCCCGTCCAGGTGCTCGTCCTTGTGCCCGTCCAGGTGCTTGTCCAGCTGCTCGTCCTTGTGCTTGTCCAGGTGCCCTTCCAGGTGCTCGTCCGGGTGCTCGTCCAGGTGCTCGTCCAGGTGCCCTTCCGGGTGCCCTTCCGGGTGCTCGTCCGGGTGCTCGTCCAGGTGCTCGTCCAGGTGCTCGTCCAGGTGCTCGTCCAGGTGCTTGTCCAGGTGCCTGTCCGGGTGCTCGTCCAGGTGCCTGTCCAGGTGCTCGTCCAGGTGTTTGAGATCTCCTGTCAGGACTACTGCATCTCATTCTCTGCAAACATGGCAGCAGCAGCTCCTTTACAGCACCAGGAAGGCGGTCCAGGTGCTCGTTCAGGTGCTTGTTCAGGTCCTCGCTCTGCGTGCCTGTCAAGGTGCTCGTCCAGGTATTTGAGATCTGCCAGGACTACAGCGTCTCCCTCGTCGTTGCTCATCTATTCTATCGCAGACTAAAGAACACCATTCATACGACACGTCAACAACCCTCGCTAGAACTTTCTCATGTCCTGTTTAAAACAAAACAAAGTCTCGTCTCTGAACTCTCGTCTCTCGTCTCTTTGTTTATAAGTGATACGTTCCCAGGTGTGAATGATGTCAGGCTCTCGCCCGTCGGTGGCCTGACCAGCAGTTGTGTCTTCAGCTGAATCAGTAACGCTCTGTCCTCTGTCCTCCTGCAGTCATCCCAACCCGGTATGTCCGGCTGACATGGAGCCTCTGTTCAAAGACAAGGTGGGCAGGAAGTGACATCACAGCAGAGATCAAGTTGTCATTAATTATTGATTGATTATTAGTCGGTCGCTGAAGCTCTCGTTGTTTATGTTTCAGATCTTCAGAGACGTTTGCTGCCAACGGGAGATCATGGCGCTGAAGGTTTACTGTCGCAGTGAAAATAACGGGTGTCAGGAGCAGATGAGTCTGCAGCAGATACCTGTGAGTCACCCGGCAACAGACAGTCCTGCTCTCTGATTGGCTGTAGGGCGTGCTATATAATGTGTCTCTCACTTGTCTGTCTGTAGGACCACCTGAATGTGTGTCCCTTCTTCGAGGTTCCCTGTCCGTTGGGTAAATGTAAAGAACGAATGATGAGGAAAGAGATCCCCGACCACCTGAGCTGGAAATGTAAACACAGAGAGACCAGCTGCGAGTTCTGCACGACCAAGATGCCCCTGACTGACCTGCCGGTACTTCATGACATCACTGCTGACCAACGGGCAGTTAGACCAGCTTCAGTTCTTGGGACTAGTTGTAGAGGTCTGGGGACTAGTTAGGGACTAGTTGTAGAGGTCTGGGGACTAGTTGAAGAGGTCTGGGGACTAGTTGAAGAGGTCTAGGGACTAGTTGTAGAGGTCTGGGGACTAGTTGAAGAGGTCTGGGGACTAGTTGAAGAGGTCTGGGGACTAGTTGTAGAGGTCTAGGGACTAGTTGTAGATGTCTCGGGACTAGTTTTAGAGGTCTGGGAACTAGTTGTAGAGGTCTAGGGACTAGTTGTAGAGGTCTCGGGACTAGTTGTAGAGGTCTGGGGACTAGTTGAAGAGGTCTGGGGACTAGTTGAAGAGGTCTAGGGACTAGTTGTAGAGGTCTGGGGACTAGTTGAAGAGGTCTGGGGACTAGTTGAAGAGGTCTGGGGACTAGTTGTAGAGGTCTAGGGACTAGTTGTAGATGTCTCGGGACTAGTTTTAGAGGTCTGGGAACTAGTTGTAGAGGTCTAG
>CAKALS010000027.1:2332592-2360092 GCA_916701275.1 Sebastes miniatus
AAGGAGGCGTTGTGTGAGGTGAGGGAGTCTACTCATTCTTCATGTTCTGTTCTCTCTTATTCCTCTTCAGGGTCACGGAGAGGCTGAAGCCATTTACACCTGATGTCTCCACATGACACCCAATGTGTCCACATGACACCCGATGTCTCCACATGGCACCCGATGTCTCCACATGGCACCCGATGTCTCCACATGACACCCGATGTCTCCACGACACCCGATGTCTCCACATGACACCCGATGTCTCCACATGACACCCGATGTGTCCACATGACACCCGATGTCTCCACATGGCACCCGATGTCTCCACATGGCACCCGATGTCTCCACATGACACCTGATGTCTCCACATGACACCCGATGTCTCCACATAACACCTGATGTCTCCACATGACACCCGATGTCTCCACATGACACCTGATGTCTCCACATGACACCCGATGTCTCCACATAACACCCGCCTGCAAGGAAACAAATTTTGTGAAAATTACAATTTGTATCCTAAATAAGGTACTTTTTGATTTGGGATGTGAATCTCGTCCAGTAGTTCAGAAAGGTTCATAAATGAAAAATATAGATTTGTATATGTGTATATTTGTTCAGCCTGACCTGAGCCACTAAGAGTCACATATAGCTACCCTTCTACCATCTTTCACTCGCTACTACCAACAATGACACAAATAGAAATTGATTTCCTTTTTCTGTTCTATTTATTTCTCTATATGAAACCTGCACAGTGTGTTTCAGGTGTTTTATATCCGTGTGTGAGCTGAGGTAGAACAGTGTAGTCTCAGCCCAGAGCTCCTGTCCCAGAGCTCCTGTCCCAGAGCTCCTGTCTCAGAGCTCCTGTCCCAGAGCTCCTGTCTCAGAGCTCCTGTCCCAGACCATAAAGACAATGGTCAGGTTTTGATGTGTGCTGTTTGACCTCAGAGGAATAAAGAAAAGGTCCCTTGACACCAAAGTTGACCAGAACAAGATGACAGGAACTCTGTCATCTAGGATGCCTCACAGAAAGGAGCCAGGTTATTGTGACAGAACAAAACCGATGAAATGCAGCACAGTGTGAGCAGATGAAGAGGACAGAGTGGACCTGGAGGGGACGAGGTATTACAGATGTATACCGGGATGGAGAGAGTACTAGAATGTCAGACTCACGTAAAGAACACATTGAAAGGGTCACATTCATTTTTCCAGTCTTTAAACATGGTTGTAAACCTGGACCGGGTGTCCCACTTTACGAGGGACTGCACAGCATTTCTGTCCCGCGTCCCACATATTGAGACAAAGTCCCACATTTTCATCGGCTCTAGTTTTCAAGTTAAAATCGGGCTTTTGTCCAACGGCTGTAAAGAAAGCAGAGCAGGCTGTCATCACAGGGCTGTGTGTGCTGTCAGACTGAGAACACGGGAGTCAAGACGGGAGTCAAGACGGGAGTCAAGTCAGGTTCACATTTCACCGTCTTTGTGACGCTATGCCCAACGGAGACAATTGCTAGTCGCCGCAAAGTCACAAGTTATGCAGATTTAGGTGGAATATGATGGAAACTACAACAAAGGAAAATAAGAGTAGCTACAGCAACGATGATGAAACTACTTAGAAGTATCTATGAGCCGGTGGAAGGGGATCCACACTGAGGGGGGATACCACGTGAAGCCACACAGCTCCTGTGAGTCTCACAAGAAACATGCGTCTCAAAAAGAGATGTGCTGATCTCTGGATGCATTCAGCAGAGCATAGAGATGTTACAAGATAAGCAGAATAGAAATGTTTATTATTCAAGTTAGATAGACATTATATCAAACATGTAGACAACCTGTCCGCCTCGGTAACGCGTCCCACATTGTCCCACATTGTCCCACACAAACAGACTCTTTGTCCCACATTTGGTTTGTTAGGATCTGGTCACCCCGTTGTAAAGACGCCACTATATGATGATTAAAACCCAGACGATGATGATATAGAAGTTAGAAGATTGGGCCAAAAGGCATTACAAAAATGCTAATCCCAAACTCCAACTTGAACAGAAGGAAACTCACTCAGTGTCTGTCGAGACGCATCACAGCCAGAGTTACCAAGCCGGCTTATTAGAAGCCACTTTGGGCTTCTTTTCCTGAAAAGTCACTTCTAAATATTGGTAGTCGCGGGTTGCAGTTTTTTTAGCTTGTTTTTAAAGTGTAGTTTCTTATTTGGGCTCGCTCCCGTCTCTCTCTGTGGGATATACAAGCACATCATGCCAATCTGTTTCCACATGTTAGCACTGAGAAACAGAAACACCGCAGCATCGTTCTCTTTAATGAGGCGTCTCCGCGCTGGACTCACGTATAGGACTCACGGGATCTGCAAAACTGTTTGAAATGTTCAAAGTTTAGTTGACAAGAAAAATGTAAAGTTACAAACTAAAAATGACATGAAACGTCTGAATCTTCTTTAGTTAAGTGTAAAGAATGTTGCAATAAGCAAAAGCTGAATAGTTCCACCAAAATGCCAGAACATAACTCACCAGCCTTAAAGCATCACTAGAGCAACTCTTTCATCAGCCAACAGCACACTAATGAAGCCCCCTCTAGAAGAGCTGCAGGCGACCTGAGGACCTCCTGTCCTTCCCATGGTCCGTCCATCCATCGAGGTCTCTCTCCAAGGCCAGCTGCTCCTAAAGGTGTGTGTGAGCCATGCTGAACCCTTGACCTCGCGGGTCTGAATCTCGTTCTAAATCTCGCGGGATTTGAGGGTTGACCTCCTCCTAAATGAGGCTGCTGAATCCACAACTAAAGGATGTTTTATCTGTAGAATCTCACATTTAAAAACAAATGCAAAACATATATTTATATATATATATATATCTTTTTATTTTTTTATAACATTTTTTCAGATGGAGGGGGGGGGGGTGCCTCTGCTGATGTATACCACTTTATTCCAACACAGCCCTCTAGAGCCGGCTCAGCAACCTGTACTGTCCAAAAAGACATTTTAGGCAACAAAAAAAAAAACAATCTGTCTGGAGCCGCAGAACATCAAAACATGAAAACATGTGATCATTATGATCACATGTTCACAATGATCATAATGATTACATGATCATTATGATCACATGATCATTATGATCATTATAATCATGTGATCATTATGATCATGTGATCATAATGATCATTGTGATCATGTGATCATGTGATCATAATGATCATGTGATCACATGATCACAATGATCATAATGATCATGTGATCATGTGATCATTATGATCACAATGATCACGTGATCATGTGATCATTATGATCACAATGATCACGTGATCATGTGATCATTGTGATCATTGTGATCATGTGATCATTGTGATCATTGTGATCATGTGATCATGTGATCATAATGATCATAATGTGAGCATTGTGATCATGTGATCATGTGATCATTGTGATCATTGTGATCATGTGATCATGTGATCATGTGATCATTGTGATCATTATGATCATGTGATCATAATGATCACATGATCATAATGATCATAATGATCATGTGATCATTATGATCATTGTGAACATGTGATCATGTGATCATTATGATCATTGTGAACATGTGATCATGTGATCATTATGATCATGTGAACATGTGATCATGTGATCATTGTGATCATGTGATCATGTGATCATTGTGATGAAGGTAACTCAGTTTATAGTCTCAGTATATAGTATATCAGTCTAATGCAGTGAGGGCCAAAGAGACAATGGACTACGGAGTATTAGGACCACATTGAGGGAAAACACATCTGAGGTTTACACAATAAAGTCAGAATATTATGAGAACAAAAAAATTTTAATATTATGAGAATAAAGTCATAACTTATCGGGAAAAAAGAAAATAACACGTAAAATTACTACTTTATAATATTACGACTTTATTCTTGAAATCTCTGATTTGCTAATGAGCTGCAGAGAGACCATCTCTAATGGGCCTTTCACATAGAACGCGGTTTGCGCTGCGCTGGCTGCTGGGTTCAGCGCACATCACAGTGCGCTGCGCCAAAAGTTCAACCAGTTCAGTTGCAGCAGCTTCAGCTGCAGCAGTTTCAGTTCAGCTGCAGCAGTTTCAGTTCAGCTGCAGCAGTTTCAGTTCAACTGCAGCAGTTTCAGTTCAACTGCAGCGGTTTCAGTTCAGCTGCAGCAGTTTCAGTCCAACTGCAGCAGTTTCAGTTCAGCTGCAGCAGTTTCAGTTCAACTGCAGCGGTTTCAGTTGCAGCAGTTTCAGTTCAGCTGCAGCAGTTTCAGTTCAGCTGCAGCGGTTTCAGTTGCAGCAGTTTCAGTTCAGCTGCAGCAGTTTCAGTTCAGCTGCAGCGGTTTCAGTTCAGCTGCAGCAGTTTCAGTTCAACTGCAGCAGTTTCAGTTCAGCTGCAGCAGTTTCAGTTCAGCTGCAGCAGTTTCAGTCCAACTGCAGCAGTTTCAGTTCAGCTGCAGCAGTTTCAGTTCAGCTGCAGCAGTTTCAGTTCAGCTGCAGCAGTTTCAGTCCAACTGCAGCAGTTTCAGTCCAACTGCAGCAGTTTCAGTTCAGCTGCAGCAGTTTCAGTTCAGCTGCAGCAGTTTCAGTTCAACTGCAGCAGTTTCAGTTCAGCTGCAGCAGTTTCAGTTCAGCTGCAGCAGTTTCAGTTCAACTGCAGCAGTTTCAGTTCAGCTGCAGCAGTTTCAGTTCAACTGCAGCAGTTTCAGTTGCAGCAGTTTCAGTTCAGCTGCAGCAGTTTCAGTTCAGCTGCAGCGGTTTCAGTTCAGCTGCAGCAGTTTCAGTTCAACTGCAGCAGTTTCAGTTCAGCTGCAGCAGTTTCAGTTCAACTGCAGCAGTTTCAGTTGCAGCAGTTTCAGTTCAGCTGCAGCAGTTTCAGTTCAGCTGCAGCGGTTTCAGTTCAGCTGCAGCGGTTTCAGTTCAGCTGCAGCAGTTTCAGTTCAACTGCAGCAGTTTCAGTTCAGCTGCAGCAGTTTCAGTTCAGCTGCAGCAGTTTCAGTCCAACTGCAGCAGTTTCAGTTCAGCTGCAGCAGTTTCAGTTCAACTGCAGCGGTTTCAGTTGCAGCAGTTTCAGTTCAGCTGCAGCGGTTTCAGTTCAGCTGCAGCGGTTTCAGTTCAGCTGCAGCAGTTTCAGTTCAGCTGCAGCAGTTTCAGTTCAGCTGCAGCAGTTTCAGTTCAGCTGCAGCAGTTTCAGTTCAACTGCAGCAGTTTCAGTTCAACTGCAGCGGTTTCAGTTCAGCTGCAGCAGTTTCAGTCCAACTGCAGCAGTTTCAGTTCAGCTGCAGCAGTTTCAGTTCAACTGCAGCGGTTTCAGTTGCAGCAGTTTCAGTTCAGCTGCAGCAGTTTCAGTTCAGCTGCAGCGGTTTCAGTTGCAGCAGTTTCAGTTCAGCTGCAGCAGTTTCAGTTCAGCTGCAGCGGTTTCAGTTCAGCTGCAGCAGTTTCAGTTCAACTGCAGCAGTTTCAGTTCAGCTGCAGCAGTTTCAGTTCAGCTGCAGCAGTTTCAGTCCAACTGCAGCAGTTTCAGTTCAGCTGCAGCAGTTCAGTTCAGCTGCAGCAGTTTCAGTTCAGCTGCAGCAGTTTCAGTCCAACTGCAGCAGTTTCAGTCCAACTGCAGCAGTTTCAGTTCAGCTGCAGCAGTTCAGTTCAGCTGCAGCAGTTTCAGTTCAACTGCAGCAGTTTCAGTTCAGCTGCAGCAGTTTCAGTTCAGCTGCAGCAGTTTCAGTTCAACTGCAGCAGTTTCAGTTCAGCTGCAGCAGTTTCAGTTCAACTGCAGCAGTTTCAGTTGCAGCAGTTTCAGTTCAGGCTGCAGCAGTTTCAGTTCAGCTGCAGCGGTTTCGTTCAGCTGCAGCAGTTTCAGTTCAACTGCAGCAGTTTCAGTCAGCTGCAGCAGTTTCAGTTCAACTGCAGCAGTTTCAGTTGCAGCAGTTTCAGTTCAGCTGCAGCAGTTTCAGTTCAGCTGCAGCGGTTTCAGTTCAGCTGCAGCGGTTTCAGTTCAGCTGCAGCAGTTTCAGTTCAACTGCAGCAAGTTTCAGTTCAGCTGCAGCAGTTTCAGTCAGCTGCAGCAGTTTCAGTCCAACTGCAGCAGTTTCAGTTCAGCTGCAGCAGTTTCAGTTCAACCTGCAGCGGTTTCAGGTTGCAGCAGTTTCAGTTCAGCTGCAGCGGTTTCAGTTCAGCTGCAGCCGGTTTTCAGTTCAGCTGCAGCAGTTTTCAGGTTCAGGCTGCAGCAGTTTTCAGTTCAGCTGCAGCAGTTCAGTTCAACTGCAGCAGTTTCAGTTCAGCTGCAGCAGTTTCAGTCACTGCAGCAGTTTCAGTTCAGCTGCAGCAGTTTCAGTTCAGCTGCAGCGGTTTTCAGTTCAGCTGCAGGTTTCAGTTTCAGCTGCAGAGTTCAGTTCAATGGCAGCGGTTTCAGTTCAGCTGCAAGCAGTTCAGTTCAGCTGCAGCAGTTTCAGTCAGCTGCAGCAGTTTCAGTTCAAGCTGCAGCAGTTTCAGTTCAGCTGCAGCAGTTTCAGTTCAACTGCAGCAGTTTCAGTTCAACTGCAGTCAGTTTCAGTTGCAGCAGTTTCAGTTCAGCTGCAGCAGTTTCAGTTCAGCTGCAGCGGTTTCAGTTCAGCTGCAGCAGTTTCAGTTCAGCTGCAGCAGTTTCAGTTCAACTGCAGCAGTTTCAGTTCAGCTGCAGCAGTTTCAGTCAGCTGCAGCAGTTTCAGTTCACTGCAGCAGTTTCAGTCAACTGCAGCAGTTCAGTTCAGCTGCCAGTTTCAGTTCAACTGCAGCAGTTTCAGTTCACTGCAGCAGGTTTCAGTTCAGCTGCAGCGGTTTCAGTTCAGCTGCAGCAGTTTCAGTTCAGCTGCAGCAGTTTCAGTTCAGCTGCAGCAGTTTCAGTTCAGCTGCAGCAGTTTCAGTTCAACTGCAGCAGTTTTCAGTTCAGCTGCAGCAGTTTCAGTTCAGCTGCAGCAGTTTCAGTTCAACTGCAGCAGTTTCAGTTGCAGCAGTTTCAGTTCAGCTGCAGCAGTTTCAGTTCAGCTGCAGCGTTTCAGTTCAGCTGCAGCAGTTTCAGTTCAACTGCAGCAGTTTCAGTTTCAGCTGCAAGCAGGTTTCAGTTCAGCTGCAGCAGTTTCAGTTCAGCTGCAGCAGTTTCAGTTCAACTGCAGCAGTTTCAGTTCAACTGCAGCAGTTTCAGTAGTGCAGCAGTTTCAGTTCAGCTGCAGCAGTTTCAGTTCAGCTGCAGCGGTTTCAGTTCAGCTGCAGCGGTTTCAGTTCGCTGCAGCAGTTTCAGTTCAACTGCAGCAGTTTCAGTAGCACTGCAGCAGTTTCAGTTCAGCTGCAGCAGTTTCAGTCCAGCTGCAGCAGTTTCAGTTCAGCTGCAGCAGTTTCAGTTCAGCTGCAGCATTTTCAGTTCACTGCAGCGGTTTCAGTTAGCAGCAGTTTCAGTTCAGCTGCAGCAGTTTCAAGTTCAGCTGCAGCGGTTTCCAGTTCAGCTGCAGCAGTTTCAGTTCAGCTGCAGCAGTTTCAGTTCAGCTCAGCAGTTTCAGTTCAGCTGCAGCAGTTTCAGTTCAAGCTGCAGCAGTTTCAGTTCAGCTGCAGCAGTTTTCAGTTCAACTGCAGCAGTTAGTCAGGTTGCAGCAGTTTCAGTTCAGCTGCAGCAGTTTCAGTTCAGCTGTCAGCGGTTTCAGTTCAGCTGCAGCAGTTTCAGTTCAACTGCAGCAGTTTCAGTTCAGCTGCAGCAGTTTCAGTTCAGCTGCAGCAGTTTCAGTTCAGCTGCAGCGTTTCAGTTCAGCTGCAGCAGTTTCAGTTCAACTTGCAGCAGTTTTCAGTTGCAGCAGCTTTCAGTTACAGGCTGCAGCAGGTTCAGGTTCAGCTGCAGCGGTTCTCAGTTCAGCTGCAGCGGTTTCAGTCTCAGCTGCTCCCCCCCCAGCAGTTTCAGTCAACTGCAGCAGTTTCAGTTCAGCTGCAGCAGTTTCAGTTCAGCTGCAGCAGTTTCAGTCCAACTGCAGCAGTTTCAGTTCAGCTGCAGCAGTGTTCAGTTCAGCTGCAGCAGTTTCAGTTCAAACTGGCAGCAGTTTTCAGTTGCAGCAGTTTCAGTTCAGCTGCAGCAGTTTCAGTTCAGCTGCAGCGTTTCAGTTCAGCTGCAGCAGTTTCAGTTCAACTGCAGCAGTTTCAGTTCAAGTGCAGCAGTTTCAGTTCAGCTGCAGCAGTTTCAGTTCAGACTGCAGCAGTTTTCAGTCAATGCAGCAGTTTCAGTTCAACTGCAGCAGTTCAGTTGCAGCAGTTCAGTTCAGCTGCAGCAGTTTCAGTTCAGCTGCAGCGGTTTCAGTTCAGCTGCAGCAGTTTCAGTTCAACTGCAGCAGTTTCAGTTTCAGCTTGCAAGCAGTTTCAGTTCAGCTGCAGCAGTTTCAGTTCAACTGTCAGCAGTTTCAGTTCAAGCTGCAGCAGTTCATTCAAGCAGCAGTTCAGTTGGCAGCAGTTTTCCAGTTCAGCTGCAGCAGTTTCAGGTCCGCTGCAAGCAGTTCAGTTCAGCTGCAGCGTTTTCAGTTCAGCTGCAGCAGTTTCAGTTCAACTGCAGCAGTTTCAGTTCAGCTGCAGCAGTTTTCAGTTCAGCTGCAGCAGTTTCAGTCAACTGCAGCAGTTTCAGTTCAAGCTGCAGCAGTTTCAGTTCAGCTGCAGGCAGTTTCAGTTCAACTGCACGGTTTCAGTTGCAGCAGTTTCAGTTCAGCTGCAGCAGTTTCAGTTCAGCTGCAGCGGTTTCAGTTCAGCTGCAGCAGTTTCAGTTCAAGCTGCAGCAGTTTCAGTTCAGCTGCAGCAGTTTCAGTTCAACTGCAGCAGTTTCAGTTCAGCTGCAGCAGTTTTCAGTTCAGCTGCAGCAGTTTCAGTCCAACTGCAGCAGTTTCAGTTCAGCTGCAGCAGTTTCAGTTTCAGCTGCAGCAGTTTTCATTCAACTGCAGCAGTTTCAGTTGCAGCAGTTTCAGTTCCCTGCAGCAGTTTTCAGTTCAGCTGCAGCAGTTTTCAGTTCAACTGCAGCAGTTTCAGTTGCAGCAGTTTCAGTTCAGCTGCAGCAGTTTCAGTTCAGCTGCAGCGGTTTCAGTTCAGCTGCAGCAGGTTTCAGTTCAGCTGCAGCAGTTTCAGTTCACTGCAGCAGTTTCAGTTCAGCTGCAGCAGTTTCAGTTCAAGCTGCAGCAGTTTCAGTCCAAGCTGCGCAGTTTCAGTTCAGCTGCAGCAGTTTCAGTTCAACTGCAGCGGTTCAGTTGCAGCAGTTTCAGTTCAGCTGCAGCAGGTTTCAGTTCAGCTGCAGCGGTTTCAGTTCAGCTGCAGCAGTTTCAGTTCAGCTGCAGCAGTTTCAGTTCAGCTGCAGCGGTTTCAGTTCAACTGCAGCAGTTCAGTTCAGCTGCAGCAGTTTCAGTTCAGCTGCAGCAGTTTCAGTTCAACTGCAGCAGTTTCAGTTGCAGCAGTTTCAGTTCAGCTGCAGCAGTTTCAGTTCAGCTGCAGCGGTTTTCAGTTCAGCTGCAGCAGTTTCAGTTCAACTGCAGCAGTTTTCAGTTCAGCTGCAGCAGTTTCAGTTCAGCTGCAGCAGTTTCAGTTCAGCTGCAGCAGTTTCAGTTCAACTGCAGCAGTTTCAGTTCAACTGCAGCAGTTTCAGTTGCAGCAGTTTCAGTTCAGCTGCAGCAGTTTCAGTTCAGCTGCAGCGGTTTCAGTTCAGCTGCAGCGGTTTCAGTTCAGCTGCAGCAGTTTCAGTTCAACTGCAGCAGTTTCAGTTCAGCTGCAGCAGTTTCAGTTCAGCTGCAGCAGTTTCAGTCCAACTGCAGCAGTTTCAGTTCAGCTGCAGCAGTTTCAGTTCAGCTGCAGCAGTTTCAGTTCAACTGCAGCGGTTTCAGTTGCAGCAGTTTCAGTTCAGCTGCAGCAGTTTCAGTTCAGCTGCAGCGGTTTCAGTTCAGCTGCAGCAGTTTCAGTTCAGCTGCAGCAGTTTCAGTTCAGCTGCAGCAGTTTCAGTTCAACTGCAGCAGTTTCAGTTCAGCTGCAGCAGTTTCAGTTCAGCTGCAGCAGTTTCAGTCAACTGCAGCAGTTTCAGTTGCAGCAGTTTCAGTTCAGCTGCAGCAGTTTCAGTTCAGCTGCAGCGGTTTCAGTTCAGCTGCAGCAGTTTCAGTTCAACTGCAGCAGTTTCAGTTCAGCTGCAGCAGTTTCAGTTCAGCTGCAGCAGTTTCAGTTCAGCTGCAGCAGTTTCAGTTCAACTGCAGCAGTTTCAGTTCAACTGCAGCAGTTTCAGTTGCAGCAGTTTCAGTTCAGCTGCAGCAGTTTCAGTTCAGCTGCAGCGGTTTCAGTTCAGCTGCAGCGGTTTCAGTTCAGCTGCAGCAGTTTCAGTTCAACTGCAGCAGTTTCAGTTCAGCTGCAGCAGTTTCAGTTCAGCTGCAGCAGTTTCAGTCCAACTGCAGCAGTTTCAGTTCAGCTGCAGCAGTTTCAGTTCAGCTGCAGCAGTTTCAGTTCAACTGCAGCGGTTTCAGTTGCAGCAGTTTCAGTTCAGCTGCAGCAGTTTCAGTTCAGCTGCAGCGGTTTCAGTTCAGCTGCAGCAGTTTCAGTTCAGCTGCAGCAGTTTCAGTTCAGCTGCAGCAGTTTCAGTTCAACTGCAGCAGTTTCAGTTCAGCTGCAGCAGTTTCAGTTCAGCTGCAGCAGTTTCAGTCCAACTGCAGCAGTTTCAGTTCAGCTGCAGCAGTTTCAGTTCAGCTGCAGCAGTTTCAGTTCAACTGCAGCAGTTTCAGTTGCAGCAGTTTCAGTTCAACTGCAGCAGTTTCAGTTCAGCTGCAGCAGTTTCAGTTCAACTGCAGCAGTTTCAGTTGCAGCAGTTTCAGTTCAGCTGCAGCAGTTTCAGTTCAGCTGCAGCGGTTTCAGTTCAGCTGCAGCGGTTTCAGTTCAGCTGCAGCAGTTTCAGTTCAACTGCAGCAGTTTCAGTTCAGCTGCAGCAGTTTCAGTTCAGCTGCAGCAGTTTCAGTCCAACTGCAGCAGTTTCAGTTCAGCTGCAGCAGTTTCAGTTCAACTGCAGCGGTTTCAGTTGCAGCAGTTTCAGTTCAGCTGCAGCGGTTTCAGTTCAGCTGCAGCGGTTTCAGTTCAGCTGCAGCAGTTTCAGTTCAGCTGCAGCAGTTTCAGTTCAGCTGCAGCAGTTTCAGTTCAACTGCAGCAGTTTCAGTTCAGCTGCAGCAGTTTCAGTTCAGCTGCAGCAGTTTCAGTTCAACTGCAGCAGTTTCAGTTGCAGCAGTTTCAGTTCAGCTGCAGCAGTTTCAGTTCAGCTGCAGCGGTTTCAGTTCAGCTGCAGCAGTTTCAGTTCAACTGCAGCAGTTTCAGTTCAGCTGCAGCAGTTTCAGTTCAGCTGCAGCAGTTTCAGTTCAGCTGCAGCAGTTTCAGTTCAACTGCAGCAGTTTCAGTTCAACTGCAGCAGTTTCAGTTGCAGCAGTTTCAGTTCAGCTGCAGCAGTTTCAGTTCAGCTGCAGCGGTTTCAGTTCAGCTGCAGCGGTTTCAGTTCAGCTGCAGCAGTTTCAGTTCAACTGCAGCAGTTTCAGTTCAGCTGCAGCAGTTTCAGTTCAGCTGCAGCAGTTTCAGTCCAACTGCAGCAGTTTCAGTTCAGCTGCAGCAGTTTCAGTTCAGCTGCAGCAGTTTCAGTTCAACTGCAGCGGTTTCAGTTGCAGCAGTTTCAGTTCAGCTGCAGCAGTTTCAGTTCAGCTGCAGCGGTTTCAGTTCAGCTGCAGCAGTTTCAGTTCAGCTGCAGCAGTTTCAGTTCAGCTGCAGCAGTTTCAGTTCAACTGCAGCAGTTTCAGTTCAGCTGCAGCAGTTTCAGTTCAGCTGCAGCAGTTTCAGTCCAACTGCAGCAGTTTCAGTTCAGCTGCAGCAGTTTCAGTTCAGCTGCAGCAGTTTCAGTTCAACTGCAGCAGTTTCAGTTGCAGCAGTTTCAGTTCAGCTGCAGCAGTTTCAGTTCAGCTGCAGCGGTTTCAGTTCAGCTGCAGCAGTTTCAGTTCAACTGCAGCGGTTTCAGTTGCAGCAGTTTCAGTTCAGCTGCAGCAGTTTCAGTTCAACTGCAGCAGTTTCAGTTCAGCTGCAGCAGTTTCAGTTCAACTGCAGCGGTTTCAGTTGCAGCAGTTTCAGTTCAGCTGCAGCAGTTTCAGTTCAGCTGCAGCAGTTTCAGTTCAGCTGCAGCGGTTTCAGCTGCGTGCTCCGCTGTGCTTCGCCACATTCCATGTGAAAGGCACGTTAGAAAGATGTAGTGTTTTGCTCTGATCAATCCGTGTATTGGAGAGTGCTGATGAAGTTGAGTCACTGACTGTCTGTTCCCATCCCAGCTCAATTCAAAGCTGCTTTAAAACTCAAATCAATTAAGACGGATTTAGTCAATTATGACAATAATTAGTTCAACAATGTCAGATTGATCTTATCTATGCCAGATAATGAATCAGTGTTGGAATGTATGAACTGTTTGTCATTGTTCATTCAAGCTTTGCAGACTTCTTTGTGAGCGTCTAACAGTTCTCTTCTTCTGGAGATATGATGGAATGTTTCATCTGGAATAATTGAATAGTGGTTTTGTTTCCACTCCGTCTCCCAGTCTCTGCTTCGTGTTTTTGCAACAGCAAAACCTTCGCTATCCTCATTACCATGACAACCAGAAGCGGATGAGACTATCTTGCTTTCTGCCATTCTATCTCACCAACAGAGTTTCTGCTGCACAACTTTGATTTGGTGGAATAAAGTCAAAGAGACAGGATAAGTCTCATCGTGTTTAGAACTGAACACATCAGTCGAGGCCTATAGCAGCTTCAGGATCAGCGTTATCAAAGAGGACAGTCTTTAGCCTGCTCTGACATGTAGAGACGGGGTCTGCCTCCCGGACTGGAACTGGGAGCTGGTTCCAGAGAAGAGGAGCTTGATAGCTGAAGGCTCTCGCTCCCATTCTACTACTGGAGACTCTAGGAACCTCAAGTAACCCTGCTGCATTCTGGGAACGCAGTGCTCTAGTGGGGTAGTAGGGTACTATGAGCTCCTGCTGCATTCTGGGAGCTGTAGTGGGGTAGTAGGGTACTATGAGCTCCTGCTGCATTCTGGGAGCTGTAGTGGGGTAGTAGGGTACTATGAGCTCTTTAAGATATGATGGGACCGTTTAGAGCTCTGTAGGTGAGGAGGACGATTTTAAAATCTATTCTTGATTTTGCAGGCAGCCAGTGCAGAGAAGCTAATACAGGAGTTATATGATCTCTAGTTGTAGTCAGAACACGCTGCAGCATTCTGGATCAACTGGAGAGTCTGTAGAGACTTATTAGAGCAGCCTGATAGTTCTACCACACGTTCTACTAACACCTGTTCTACTAACACCTGTTCTACCACACGTTCTACTAACACCTGTTCTACCACACGTTCTACTAACACCTGTTCTACTACACGTTCTACTACCACACGTTCTACTACCACACGTTCTACTAACACCTGTTCTACCACACGTTCTACTAACACCTGTTCTACCACACGTTCTACTAACACCTGTTCTACCACACGTTCTACTAACACCTGTTCTACTACACGTTCTACTACCACACGTTCTACTACCACACGTTCTACTAACACCTGTTCTACCACACGTTCTACTAACACCTGTTCTACCACACGTTCTACTAACACCTGTTCTACTACACGTTCTACTACCACACGTTCTACTACCACACGTTCTACTAACACCTGTTCTACCACACGTTCTACTAACACCTGTTCTACCACACGTTCTACTAACACCTGTTCTACTACACGTTCTACTACCACACGTTCTACTACCACACGTTCTACTACCACACGTTCTACTAACACCTGTTCTACCACACGTTCTACTAACACCTGTTCTACCACACGTTCTACTAACACCTGTTCTACTACCACACGTTCTACTAACACCTGTTCTACCACACGTTCTAATACATGTTCTACCACACGTTCTAATACATGTTCTACAACACGTTCTACTACCACACGTTCTACTAACACCTGTTCTACCACACGTTCTACCACACGTTCTAATACATGTTCTACCACACGTTCTACCACACGTTCTACTACCACATGTTCTACCAAAAATTCTACCACATTTTCTACCACACGTTCTACCTCATGTTCTACCACACATTCTACTTCCACATGTTCTAACAAATGTCCTACTACCAAACTTTCTACTACCACATGTTCCACTACCACATGTTCTACTAACACCTGTTCTACCACACGTTCTACCACACATTCTAATACATGTTCTACCACACGTTCTACCACACGTTCTAATACATGTTCTATCACACGTTCTGCTACCACATGTTCTACTGCACGTTCTACTACCATGTGTTCTACCACATGTTCTACCACACGTTCTACAAGTTCTACTAAAACATGTTCTACCTAATGTTTAACCACACGTTCTACTACCGCATGTTCTAACAAATGTTCTACCACATGTTCTAATACATGTTCTACCACACGTTCTAATACATGTTCTACCACACGTTCTGCTACCACATGTTCTAATACATGTTCTACCACATGTTCTACCACCACATGTTCTACCATACGTTCTAATACATGTTCTACCACACGTTCTGCTACCACATGTTCTACTACCACATGTTCTACCAGATATTCTACTACCACATGTTCTACCACATGTTCTGCCAGATATTCTACTACCACATGTTCTACCAGACGTTCTAATACATATTCTACTACCACATGTTCTACCAGACGTTCTAATACATATTCTACTACCACATGTTCTAACAAATGTTCTACCACATGTTCTACTACCTCACGTTCTAATACATGTTCTACCACACGTTCTGCTACATGTTCTACTACCACATGTTCTACCACACGTTCTAATACATGTTCTACCACACGGTCTGCTACCACATGTTCTAATACATGTTCTATTACACGTTCTGCTACATGTTCTAATACATGTTCTACCACACGTTCTACTACCACATGTTCTACCAGACATTCTACTACCACATGTTCTAACAAATGTTCTACTACCACACTTTCTACTACCACATGTTCTACTAACACACGTTCTACAATCAATCTACCACACGTTCTACTACATGTTCTACCAAAAGTTCTACCACATTTTCTACCACACATTCTACCTCATGTTCTAACAAATGTTCTACTACCAAACTTTCTACTACCACATGTTCTACCACCACACGTTCTACCAGACATTCTACTACCACATGTTCTACTACCACATGTTCTGCCGGATATTCTACTACCACATATTCTACCAGACGTTCTAATACATGTTCTACTACCACATGTTCTACAACCAATCTACTAAAACATGTTCTACCTAATGTTTTACCACACGTTCTACTACCACATGTTCTACCAAAAGTTCTACCACATGTTCTGCCAGATATTCTACTACCACATGTTCTACCACATGTTCTACTACCACATGTTCTACCAGACGTTCTAATACATATTCTACTACCACATGTTCTACCAGACGTTCTAATACATATTCTACTACCACATGTTCTACCAAAAGTTCTACCACACGTTCTACCAGACATTCTACTTCCACATGTTCTACTACCACGTTCTACTAACACATGTTCTGCTTCCACACGTTCTACCACCACAGGTTCTGTGGATCATTATTGGCCCGAGCTCATCAGAGGTTCTCAGACGCTGGTTCTGACTGTGTTCTGAAGGTATTAACCAATGAGCTGTGAGGCCGATCAGAATTAGACTGAGGTTCCTCCCTCGGCCCGGTTCTGCCCATTATGGTTCTAACCTCCAGACTAAACGTGTCTTTATATCTGAACATAATGTTTCTGAAGACGCCACAAATACAGAAAACAAAGACTTTTATTTTGAAATTACAAACAGGCTTCCTGTTCAGTTATTTACAGCTGAAAGAAAAAATACAATAAAATGTATATAAAAAACAAAAAGTGTCCTCCTCCTTCTCTTCTCCTCCTCTTCCTCTTCTCTCCTCCTCCTCCTCCTCTCTTCCTGCGTCCATGCAGTCCGTTATAAAACTCCCAGAATGCTTTGTGGTCACGGGGGTGTGACAGTGGGCGGAGTCTCAGCTTCCTGTTGATCCGCTGCCGTCACTCCGACGCCTCGCCATCTTTCACCTTCTTCTTCTTCTTCTTCTTTTTGGCGCTATCGACAACCTGCAGGACACAAACACACCTTCATTATATACACATAATAAATATATATTCATTTAACATCTATAAATATATATATATTTAACATATCTAAAAACTGTATAAACACAAGGTCATTATTAATCATTTAAACACTCAGTGACTCACCTCCATCTCAGGCTCCGCCCCCGGCTCATCAGGCTCCGCCCCCGTCTCATCGAGCCCCGCCTCCTCCAGTTTCACCCTCTTCTCTTTCTTCTTCTTCTTCTTCTCTTTCTTCCCGTCCTCCGCCGTCGGAGTGTTGGGCGTCGTCGTCACTTCGCCGTCGCTCTCTGTCGCCTCCCGCTTCCTCTGTAGAGCACAAAGGTCAAAGGTCAAAGACTCTGATTGGACGACATCATGAGGTTCACGGTCATGTGACCTCAATAATATGATTTTCAACCAGCCGGTTTATCTCCGGTCCAGTGGAGTAAAGATGAAGTACATTGAGTAGTACTAACCAGTACATCGAGTAGTACTAACTAGTACTCCGCAGTAGGCAGTACTACATGTTGTCATACTGTACACAGATGTGATCATTGATTGACTTTACCTTCGCTGGAGTGTCACATGACTCCTCGGTCGCCTTGGAGACGCTGTCAATCAAAACAACAACATTTAATATTCAAACATTTTTATGCTTTCAACATTTAAACTGATGACATCGCCGTCGGCCCGATGACGTCACTGTTCTCAGGTGAGCGGCCGCTCAGCTACCAGCTGAGTGAAGCGGCTCAGACCGAGTGTTTCCTGTAGCAGAGCGACTCCCTCAGAGAGCACGTCAGCTCACTGAGGGATAACTGTCTGCACCTGTAGGCCCCGCCCCCTCACCTGCAACAGGCCCCGCCCCCTCACCTATAGTCCACGTACCCGCTCCTCCAGTCGCTCGGCGTGCTGCCGTTGGGCTTGCCGTGTTTGTCCAGGAGTCCTTTCTGAATCATCATCTTCTTCTGACTGGCCTGATGAGAAGCAGCTTGTTAATATCTTAACCTTTGTTACAACTCGTTAATCGTCCACGTGGACGGATGGCGGCGGCGGTGGCGGCGTACCTTCGGTCCCAGACCCCACTTCCGAGGATACGTGTCTCTCTCCATGATCACCCTCTTGATCTTCGCCACCACGCCGTGATCACACGTGGAGATGACGGCGGTCGTCATCAGAGCGACACCTGGAGGAGGATGGACTGGTTAATTAGTCATTCACCAGGTCACAACAGGTCACAAACGGGTCACTAACGGGTCACTAAGAGGTCACCAACAGGTCACAGACGGGGTAAACCGACAGGGTAAACCGACGGGTCACTGACAGGTCACCGACGGGTCACTAGTGTTGAGGTGAGCCATCAGAGAAGGGTGATAGATAGCAGGTCATCACGGCCCAGAAGGCTACTGCAGCTACACAGCTCATCATGTGGCAGATCCTGGACACCCCCCCCCCCTCAGCCCGCCGTCTCACCTGTGCAGATGGCCTCGCCCTTCGTCGTTATGACGACGATGTCCTGGTTCATCTCGATGCCGTCTTCGTAGCGGAGGACACCCGGCAGCATGATCTTCGCCCCGTAACAGATGGCGTTCACCTGGAGACACGATGGCGGTCCGGAGTCAAGCATCCATAACCACAACTAGATATGTATATTCTATATTATTATGATGATGGCGATGGCGAGGAGGAGGAAGACTACTCACAGCGCTGTCCTTCATCACCAGCCGTCTGTGGGACACCAGCAGCTTCTCCAGCGGGAAGACGACCCTCCTCAGGTACGTCTCGTCTTTGTTGTGGTCAAACTGCCACTGAGCGTCCATCACGTCGTGCATCGTCACCATGTGGTCCTGAACACACACACATATATATATATATGAAATGATGACGTCATGGTGATGTCAGCAGTGGGTGTGATGTCATGGTGATGTCAGCAGCGTGGAGGCTCCACAGTGTCTACAGATGATGTAATCTGTGTCTCTGCTGCAGCTTCCTGTTCCAGAGTTTCATTACCAGCCCGGCACCGAGCAGCCGGCCTGGACTCAACACCTGGAGGATGACATCATGACATCACAACATCACAGGAAGTGAGGCTGACCTTCTCTCCCAGCACGCCGGACCGGACTCTCCTCAGCTCCTGCATCTGACCTCCGACCCCGAGCATCAGGCCCAGGTGGACGCACAGAGTCCGGATGTAGGTTCCCGCCTCGCAGCTCACCCAGAAGATCCCTGAAACACAGTCACGTGACCGATGACATCATCGTATCGATCGCAGATAGCTGCATATCGATTACTGATAAGTGATTATTGATCATTGCTAGGTGTGTATTGATTATAGATCTTACCTAGCCTCCTCTCAGGGTCGTATTCTATCAGTTTGCTCTCGTAGACCGTTCGGACCCTCAGTTGTCGTTTGACGGCGGCGATGAGCGGCGGCCGCTGGAACAGAGCGCCGGTCAGCGTCTCCAACGCCTGCAGACATGAACCGAGTCAGCGCCGGTCACCGACTAAACAGACCATAATAATCAATAACACTAATACAGCAGGAAGTGGTGGGACTCACCCGGGCCAGCGTGTGCTCGCTCTCGATGGCGTTGTGCAGCCTAACGATCCCCACATACTCTTTACCTGCAACACACACAGAGAGTAGTGAGGGGGGGCGCTGGGTTTTAATGTGCTCTCAGCCCGCCTGCCCGCCGGCCGGGCGGAGACACTGACTACACCACAAACAGGAAGTGGTCATCGCTTACCGGCGCTCTGCTGGGACTTGACCATCCGCGTGGCTCGATCCACGCACACGATCAGACAGCCGGTGACCTTCGGGTCGAGCGTCCCGCTGTGACCCGTCTTCTCCACGCGCAGGATCCTCCGGATCCACGCCACCACCTCGTGAGACGACGGGTTCGCCGGCTTGTCCAGGTTGATGAAACCCGACCTGACAGGAAGTACAACAGCTTCCTGTTAGCATGTTATCTTAGCATTAATCTGCAGGTCACCTGACATAGTCCTGATGTGTTAGCGTGTTAGCGTAGCATACCTGACATAGTCCTGATGTGTTAGCATGTTAGCGTAGCATACCTGACAGTCATGTTATCGTAGCGTGTTAGCGTAGCATACCTGACATAGTCCTGGTGTGTTAGCGTAGCGTACCTGACATAGTCCTGGTGTGTTAGCGTAGCGTACCTGACATAGTCCTGATGTGTTAGCGTAGCGTACCTGACATAGTCCTGATGTGTTAGCGTAGCGTACCTGACATAGTCCTGGTGTGTTAGCGTAGCGTACCTGACATAGTCCTGATGTGTTAGCGTAGCGTACCTGACATAGTCCTGATGTGTTAGCGTAGCGTACCTGACATAGTCCTGGTGTGTTAGCGTAGCGTACCTGACATAGTCCTGGTGTGTTAGCGTAGCGTACCTGACATAGTCCTGGTGTGTTAGCGTAGCATACCTGACATAGTCCTGATGTGTTAGCGTAGCGTACCTGACATAGTCCTGGTGTGTTAGCGTGTTAGCGTAGCATACCTGACATAGTCCTGATGTGTTAGCGTAGCGTACCTGACATAGTCCTGGTGTGTTAGCGTAGCGTACCTGACATAGTCCTGGTGTGTTAGCGTGTTAGTGTAGCATACCTGACATAGTCCTGATGTGTTAGCGTAGCGTACCTGACATAGTCCTGATGTGTTAGCATGTTAGCGTAGCGTACCTGACATAGTCCTGATGTGTTAGCATGTTAGCGTAGCGTACCTGACAGTCATGTTATCGTAGCGTGTTAGCGTAGCATACCTGACATAGTCCTGATGTGTTAGCATGTTAGCGTAGCATACCTGACATAGTCCTGATGTGTTAGCATGTTAGCGTAGCGTACCTGACATAGTCCTGATGTGTTAGCGTAGCATACCTGACATAGTCCTGATGTGTTAGCATGTTAGCGTAGCGTACCTGACATAGTCCTGATGTGTTAGCGTGTTAGCGTAGCGTACCTGATATAGTCCTGATGTGTTAGCATAGCGTACCTGACAGTCCTGATGTGTTAGCGTGTTAGCGTAGCGTACCTGACATAGTCCTGATGTGTTAGCGTAGCATACCTGACATAGTCCTGATGTGTTAGCATGTTAGCGTAGCGTACCTGACATAGTCCTGATGTGTTAGCGTGTTAGCGTAGCGTACCTGACATAGTCCTGATGTGTTGGCGTAGCATACCTGACAGTCCTGATGTGTTAGCGTAGCATACCTGACATAGTCCTGATGTGTTAGCGTGTTAGCGTAGCATACCTGACAGTCCTGATGTGTGAGCGTAGCATACCTGACATAGTCCTGATGTGTTAGTGTGTTAGCATAGCGTACCTGACATAGTCCTGATGTGTTAGCGTAGCATACCTGACATAGTCCTGATGTGTTAGCATGTTAGCGTACCTGACATAGTCCTGATGTGTTAGCGTGTTAGCGTAGCATACCTGACATAGTCCTGATGTGTTAGCATGTTAGCGTAGCACAGCTGACATAGTCCTGATGTGTTAGCGTGTTAGCGTAGCATAGCATACCTGACATAGTCCTGATGTGTTAGCGTAGCGTAGCTGACATAGTCCTGATGTGTTAGCGTAGCGTAGCTGACATAGTCCTGATGTGTTAGCGTGTTAGCGTAGCTGACATAGTCCTGATGTGTTAGCGTAGCGTAGCTGACATAGTCCTGATGTGTTAGCGTAGCGTAGCTGACATAGTCCTGATGTGTTAGCGTGTTAGCGTAGCTGACATAGTCCTGATGTGTTAGCGTGTTAGCGTAGCATACCTGACATAGTCCTGATGTGTTAGCATGTTAGCGTAGCATACCTGACAGTCATGTTATCGTAGCGTGTTAGCGTAGCATACCTGACATAGTCCTGGTGTGTTAGCGTAGCGTACCTGACATAGTCCTGGTGTGTTAGCGTAGCGTACCTGACATAGTCCTGATGTGTTAGCGTAGCGTACCTGACATAGTCCTGATGTGTTAGCGTAGCGTACCTGACATAGTCCTGATGTGTTAGCGTAGCGTACCTGACATAGTCCTGGTGTGTTAGCGTAGCGTACCTGACATAGTCCTGATGTGTTAGCGTAGCGTACCTGACATAGTCCTGATGTGTTAGCGTAGCGTACCTGACATAGTCCTGGTGTGTTAGCGTAGCGTACCTGACATAGTCCTGATGTGTTAGCGTGTTAGCGTAGCTGACATAGTCCTGATGTGTTAGCGTAGCGTAGCTGACATAGTCCTGATGTGTTAGCGTAGCGTAGCTGACATAGTCCTGATGTGTTAGCGTAGCGTAGCTGACATAGTCCTGATGTGTTAGCGTAGCGTAGCTGACATAGTCCTGATGTGTTAGCGTAGCGTAGCTGACATAGTCCTGATGTGTTAGCGTGTTAGCGTAGCTGACATAGTCCTGATGTGTTAGCGTAGCGTAGCTGACATAGTCCTGATGTGTTAGCGTGTTAGCGTAGCTGACATAGTCCTGATGTGTTAGCGTAGCGTACCTGACATAGTCCTGGATGCTCCTCCTCAGCGGGTTGCTGCCGTGAGGTAGAGGAGTGTAATGAGCCGTCCGGATGTTCAGTTTATCAAAATTCTGCAGGAAACAAAATTAAATGTAAAACGAGACGACTTCTTCGTTGGTTTGTTCACTTCCTGTCCGAAGACGATAAACCGTCGGGCTAACGTTTAACGCCGTCGTGTGATCAGAACAGTTAAATCGTCTCGGCGGCGGTCGGGTCGAGTCGAACTCTCCGGGCGGCTTTGGGTCGCTACGGCAAAACGCCGGAGCGACGCCGGTACCGCGCCCGAGAGGCCCCGCCCCCAGAACGGGAGTGGAGGCAACGACTGCGACTGAGACGAGCCGCTCAGAGAATGGATAAACTTCTTCATCACTTCACACGCTAACGACTCGTCCAACATCTTCATCACTTCACACGCTAACGACTCGTCTAACATCTTCATCACTTCACACGCTAACATCTTCATCACTTCACACGCTAACGACTCGTCTAACATCTTCATCACTTCACACGCTAACATCTTCATCACTTCACACGCTAACGACTCGTCCAACATCTTCATCACTTCACACGCTGACGACTCGTCCAACATCTTCATCACTTCACACGCTGACGACTCGTCCAACATCTTCATCACTTCACACGCTAACATCTTCATCACTTCACACGCTAACGACTCGTCTAACATCTTCATCACTTCACACGCTAACATCTTCATCACTTCACACGCTAACATCTTCATCACTTCACACGCTGACGACTCGTCTAACATCTTCATCACTTCACACGCTAACGACTCGTCTAACATCTTCATCACTTCACACGCTAACATCTTCATCACTTCACACGCTAACGACTCGTCTAACATCTTCATCACTTCACACGCTGACGACTCATCTTTATACGTTTATAGGATTATTATTATCACCCAGGTGTCTGATCAGTGACAGACAGGTGACTTCAGTTTCAGGTGTGATAGGTGTGATAGAAGGTGTGAGATAGCAGGTGTGATCGTGTGAGATAGCAGGTGTGATAGAAGGTGTGAGATAGCAGGTGTGATCGTGTGAGATAGCAGGTGTGATAGAAGGTGTGAGATAGCAGGTGTGATAGAAGGTGTGAGATAGCAGGTGTGATCGGGTGTGAGATAGCAGGTGTGATCGGGTGTGATAGCAGGTGTGATCGGGTGTGAGATAGCAGGTGTGATAGAAGGTGTGATAGCAGGTGTGATTGGGTGTGAGATAGCGGGTGTGATAGCAGGTGTGATCGGGTGTGAGATAGCGGGTGTGATAGCAGGTGTGATCGGGTGTGAGATAGCGGGTGTGATAGCAGGTGTGATCGGGTGTGAGATAGCGGGTGTGATAGCAGGTGTGATCGGGTGTGATAGAAGGTGTGAGATAGCGGGTGTGATCGGGTGTGATAGAAGGTGTGAGATAGCAGGTGTGATCGGGTGTGATAGCAGGTGTGATTGGGTGTGATCGGGTGTGATAGAAGGTGTGAGATAGCAGGTGTGATTGAGTACCTTCAGTAACAGAGGCCACTGGGACGTGTCCAGAGAAGCGACTTTAGACTCCGGCTGGATGAAGAAGTCTCCGCTCTGCTGGATCTCCTGTTAACACAAAACCAACCATCGTCTTCATCTTCATCGTTCAATGGGACGGAGACACAACAACCAACATCATCTTCTTCATCAACGCCAACAGCATCATCTTCATCACACTCACCCCGACTTCTTCTTCACTGACTTTCTTCACCTTCTTCTTCTTCTTCACCACCGACGCTGCTGAAACACACACAGAGACACACACACCGTCAGCTGGAGTAGAAAACACTCTGTAGATCTTCACTCTGCAGGTTACCTGACAGTCCATGCTCTATTAGATCACACCGCGATATAGATATATATCTATATAGATCTCTATATAGATATATAGAGATCTATATATATAGAGATATATATATCTATATATATAGATATATATATATAGATATCTATACACACTATTAGATCACACCTGTATAAATACATTAAACTCTCTTCTATAATGCTCCAGGTGTGGGTTTATAGCTGGTTCAGGTGGTGTATAGCTGGTTCAGGTGGTGTATAGCTGGTTCAGGTGGTGTATAGCTGGTTCAGGTGGTTTATAGCTGGTTGGAGGTGGTTCAGGTGGTGTATAGCTGGTTGGAGGTGGTTCAGGTGGTGTATAGCTGGTTCAGGTGGTGTATAGCTGGTTCAGGTGGTGTATAGCTGGTTCAGGTGGTTTATAGCTGGTTGGAGGTGGTTCAGGTGGTGTATAGCTGGTTGGAGGTGGTTCAGGTGGTGTATAGCTGGTTCAGGTGGTGTATAGCTGGTTCAGGTGGTGTATAGCTGGTTGGAGGTGGTTCAGGTGGTTTATAGCTGGTTGGAGGTGGTTCAGGTGGTGTATAGCTGGTTCAGGTGGTGTATAGCTGGTTCAGGTGGTGTATAGCTGGTTCAGGTGGTGTATAGCTGGTTGGAGGTGGTTCAGGTGGTTTATAGCTGGTTCAGGTGGTGTATAGCTGGTTCAGGTGGTGTATAGCTGGTTCAGGTGGTTTATAGCTGGTTGGAGGTGGTTCAGGTGGTGTATAGCTGGTTGGAGGTGGTTCAGGTGGTGTATAGCTGGTTCAGGTGGTGTATAGCTGGTTCAGGTGGTGTATAGCTGGTTCAGGTGGTGTATAGCTGGTTCAGGTGGTGTATAGCTGGTTGGAGGTGAGAGCAGCAGCCCACGTGGCTCTCCGACAACACGTGGCCGGTTGTTAGCATCAGATGCTAACATGCTAACAGCACATCCCATGATGCAGCAGCATGCTAACCACACCGGACCACACAGAGGAGCTGGACTCTGCAGGTTCCACATTAACGGTGAAGCTGCTGAAACGGGTCTCCAACTGCTCATGCAGAACCAGAACCAGGACCCGGAGGCCGGGTCTCGGGCTGGATGAGGCCGCCTCATGGTGCGTCCTGCCGGGGCAACGTGAGCAGGCCTCTGGGCCTCTAACAGGACCCTCAGTACTGCTGCTGGGACCGGAAACACGCGCCGAACTCACGAGCACGACTACAACACGAGACTGGACCTCTAAACCGAGTCTGGACCTCCTCACGGAACCACACAGCTACAAACCACTGTTCTGCTCCACCGAGTCTGGTGGGACCAGAACCACCCAGCGGGACCAGAACCACCCAGCGGGACCAGAACCACCCAGCGGGACCAGAACCACCCAGCGGGACGGTTAGAGGAGCAGCCCAGATTAAACAGATTAAACAGATTAAACAGATTAAACAGTGTAGAGAGACTAGAGACTAGAGAGTAGAGACTAGAGAGTAGAGACTAGAGAGTAGAGACTAGAGAGTAGAGAGTAGAGACTAGAGAGTAGAGACTAGAGAGTAGAGACTAGAGAGTAGAGACTAGAGAGTAGAGACTAGAGACTAGAGACTAGAGACTAGAGACTAGAGAGAGTAAAGAGTTCAGCAGCTCACCTTCTGTCTCCGCCATCTTCCTCTGAGAGACTGAGCTCACTGCCCGCTGCTCTCTGCTCCTCCTCTTCCTCTGCTCTCTGCTCCTCCTCTTCCTCTGCTCTCTGCTCCTCCTCTTCCTCTGCTCTCTGCTCCTCCTCTTCCTCTGCTCTCTGCTCCTCCTCTTCTTCTTCTTCTTCTTCTGTGGTGTTACCGGCGGTCTACCGGATCGGTTAGAGGAGCCGCCTCCTGCTGGACCGGAGTGACCGGAACATCACGACTATAAAGAAGTTACCGCCTTTTCAATCCTCCCGGTATCCTCCCGGTATTCTCCCGGTATTCTCCCGGTATTCTCCCGGTATCCTCCCGGTATTCTCCCGGTATCCTCCCGGTATCCTCCCGGTATTCTCCCGGTATCCTCCCGGTATTCTCCCGGTATCCTCCCGGTATCCTCCCGGTATCCTCCCGGTATTCTCCCGGTATCCTCCCGGTATCCTCCCGGTATTCTCCCGGTATCCTCCCGGTATTCTCCCGGTATCCTCCCGGTATTCTCCTCTTTTTTCTTCCTGTCGTTATCTCAACCTGTTTCCACCCGGACCACAATACAGATACACCAGCTGTCGCTTCACCCGGAGAGCTGCTCCAGACCATGAAAAGAATAAAGTATATATATATATAATTTATTTATGTATATCATTTTATATATTTATATATATATATATAATTATATATATATATAAATATATATAAAATTAAAAGTAGGCCTATTTAACATTAAAACGCTGGTGCAAACTTCATATTTTGTTATTTTTATTATTTAAAAGTCGGAATGCAGGAAACCACGACCCCCAGACCCCCAGACCCCCAGACCCCCAGACCCCCAGACCCTCAGACCCCCAGACCCCGACACCTGGAGGTCCAGTCCAAACCGGTCCAGACCAGTCCAGATCAGATCAGACCAGACCAGATCAGACCGGCCCAGATCAGACCGGTCCAGATCAGACCAGACCAGTCCAGATTAGACCAGTCCAGATCAGAGGACCCTGTACAGGTGGATCTCTTTGAGAGCGTCGGGGTCGCTGTCTCTGCCCAGGTAAACATCGTAGTCCACAGGAAGTTCCTCCACCCAGCCGGGCGGCAGCGCCTCCTGCTGGACACAAACAGGAAGTGGTTAGTTCTGGTCACTGTGTGTCTTTTCTATGTTGGAGGTCTCCCTGGTGGAGACGGATTACCTCCAACTACCCTGGTGGAGACGATCTCCCTGGTGGAGACGGTCTCCCTGGTGGAGACGAATTACCTCCAACTACCCTGGTGGAGACGATCTCCCTGGTGGAGACGGTCTCCCTGGTGGAGACGGGTTACCTCCAACTACCCTGGTGGAGACGATCTCCCTGGTGGAGACGGTCTCCCTGGTGGAGACGGGTTACCTCCAACTACCCTGGTGGAGACGATCTCCCTGGTGGAGACGGTCTCCCTGGTGGAGACGGGTTACCTCCAACTACCCTGGTGGAGACGATCTCCCTGGTGGAGACGGTCTCCCTGGTGGAGACGGTCTCCCTGGTGGAGACGGGTTACCTCCAACTACCTTGGTGGAGACGGGTTACCTGGTGGAGACGGTCTCCCTGGTGGAGACACCCTGACCGCCGTCAGTAACAGGTGTGACAGGTGTCTCACCTGCAGACGGTTCAGACTCTCCTGCAGACTGGGGACGGTGACCAGCAGAGATCCTTTCTTCCTCAAGTTCTCCATGATGAACCTCCACGCTCTGAACACACACACACACACACACACACAGAACATCAGGTTGAGAACATTAAATTAGTGACAAAAAAGATCCAGACAACACACACTCCGGGTTCTCAGGTTTCCTCCCACAGTTCAAAGACATGCAGGTTAGTGTGGGTTTACTCTGGGTTCTCAGGTTTCCTCCCACAGTTCAAAGACATGCAGGTTAGTGTGGGTTTACTCTGGGTTCTCAGGTTTCCTCCCACAGTTCAAAGACATGCAGGTTAGTGTGGGTTTACTCTGGGTTCTCAGGTTTCCTCCCACAGTCTATAGACATGCAGGTTAGTGTGGGTTTACTCCGGGTTCTCAGGATTCCTCCCACAGTTCAAAGACATGCAGGTTAGTGTGGGTTTACTCTGGGTTCTCAGGTTTCCTCCCACAGTCTATAGACATGCAGGTTAGTGTGGGTTTACTCTGGGTTCTCAGGTTTCCTCCCACAGTCTATAGACATGCAGGTTAGTGTGGGTTTACTCCGGGTTCTCAGGTTTCCTCCCACAGTCTAAAGACATGCAGGTTAGCGTGGGTTTACTCCGGGTTCTCAGGATTCCTCCCACAGTCCA
>CAKALS010000027.1:2367592-2404128 GCA_916701275.1 Sebastes miniatus
ACCGATACTACTGCTAACAGCTAACACACCGATACTACTGCTAACAGCTAACACACCGATACTACAGCTAACAGCTAACACACCGATACTACTGCTAACAGCTAACACACCGATACTACTGCTAACAGCTAACACACCGATACTACAGCTAACAGCTAACACACCGATACTACTGCTAACTGCTAACACACCGATACTACTGCTAACAGCTAACACACCGATACTACTGCTAACAGCTAACACACCGATACTACTGCTAACAGCTAACACACCGATACTACTGCTAACAGCTAACACACCGATACTACAGCTAACTGCTAACAGCTAACTGCTAACACACCGATACTACTGCTAACTGCTAACACACCGATACTACAGCTAACTGCTAACACACCGATACTACAGCTAACACACCGATACTACAGCTAACAGCTAACTGCTAACAGCTAACACACCGATACTACAGCTAACAGCTAACTGCTAACAGCTAACTGCTAACAGCTAACTGCTAACAGCTAACTGCTAACAGCTAACACACAGCTGTGTGTACAGTGTGTGTGTACAGTATGTGTGTACAGTGTGTGTGTACAGTGTGTGTGTACAGTGTGTGTGTACAGTGTGTGTACAGTGTGTGTACAGTATGTGTGTGTACAGTGTGTGTGTACAGTATGTGTGTGTACAGTGTGTGTGTGTGTACAGTGTGTGTGTGTACAGTATGTTTGTGTACAGTGTGTGTGTACAGTATGTGTGTACAGTATGTGTGTACAGTATGTGTGTGTACAGTATGTGTGTGTACAGTATGTGTGTACAGTATGTGTGTGTACAGTATGTGTGTACAGTATGTGTGTGTACAGTATGTGTGTGTACAGTATGTGTGTGTACAGTATGTGTGTGTACAGTATGTGTGTACAGTATATGTGTGTACAGTATATGTGTGTACAGTATGTGTGTGTACAGTATGTGTGTGTACAGTATGTGTGTACAGTATGTGTGTGTACAGTATGTGTGTGTACAGTATGTGTGTACAGTATGTGTGTACAGTATGTGTGTACAGTATGTGTGTGTACAGTATGTGTGTACAGTATGTGTGTACAGTATGTGTGTGTACAGTATGTGTGTACAGTATGTGTGTGTACAGTATGTGTGTACAGTATGTGTGTACAGTATGTGTGTACAGTATGTGTGTGTACAGTATGTGTGTACAGTATGTGTGTGTACAGTATGTGTGTACAGTATGTGTGTGTACAGTATGTGTGTACAGTATGTGTGTGTACAGTATGTGTGTACAGTATGTGTGTACAGTATGTGTGTACAGTATGTGTGTGTACTGCTTATCTTCTCGATATCTGAAACTAATCTTTATATTTTCCATGAATCATGTAAATATAATAAAAACCAACAGAAAATCATCACCAGTGATTCTACTGCAGAAATGATTGTTCAAATCATTGTTTCTATAATCCATAATAATAATAATAAACCAAAGAAACATGGGGTCTTTCCCATTAGTGCTTTTATACGGCTTGACTCCTCTCCTCGACTCCTCTCCTCGCGTCTTAGTCCCGCCCACGGGAGATGCGAGCGGAGGAGGCGAGGAAAAGACTCGAGGAGAGAGGAAACGAGGAAATGTGTTTTTAGAGACATGAGACGTCGTTTCCTCTGAAGCGTCACGTGAAGCGACGTCCGTTTCTGATGACAGCAGCAGCTGATCACAGCTGGATCAGCTGTCAGTCGGCTTCAACAGCTGTTTATGTCTGAACTGATCTAATTCTAATAAAGAAACAGTTATCAGTGGTAGAGCAGCAGTGTTTTCTCTCTGTAGCCTGTTACCTGTTTAACAATCACCTGCACATGAATAACAGCTGCAGTCTGTATCTCTACTGTGGACTGAGTCCTGCTTAGAGGACCAGGAACCATCTCTACTGTGGACTGAGTCCTGCTTAGAGGACCAGGAACCATCTCTACTGTGGACTGAGTCCTGCTTAGAGGACCAGGAACCATCTCTACTGTGGACTGAGTCCTGCTTAGAGGACCAGGAACCATCTCTACTGGCACAATATCTTTATATTATGTATTCATTATTAGCATTTGTAGTTATTGATAGTTATTTATTAGGTTGAATGTTTCAGGGAAAATGTAAATGATGTAACTCATATCAAACCCGACGCTCAGGAATTAACAGCCTCATGTGACTGAATGGAAATGAGGATAAATGACGTAAAAGGTGTAAAAGACAAACTCTCTTTCTCTCTCTGACTTTAACTGGATCCTTAATAAAAGTTAATGAGGGGAAAAAACAGATGATCAAAAGAAAACTCTTTCTAATAAATGAAAAAAGTTATTTTAAGTCTGTTCGTTGTCAGGTTTTATAAACCCCTCTCAGTATCAGACTCCTTCAGTGTCAGACTCCTTCAGTGTCAGACTCCTTCAGAGTCAGACTCCTTCAGTGTCAGACTCCTTCAGTGTCAGACTCCTTCAGTGACGGTGTGTGAAGCAGAGCTCCTGCAGGTCCTTCTGCTGCTGGAACACTTCACCATCAACATGCTCCGTCTGCTGTTCACTCCTACAGTTAACACAGATTATAACTAGATGGTGAATCAGAAGACAACTAAACTATAAATCTTTTAATCTGTGATCTGTCTTCACTCCGGTATAAAACTCCAGTGATGTTGATGTATCAGATCAAACCGATCAGCAGCAGCGTCCAATCAATAACTGATATCCAATAAGGGGGCGTGTCGGTCGGTAAAAAACATCCGTGGAGGAGACACTGGAGGATACACTGGTGTATCCTCGCTCATGGCTCCTCCAGCAAGCCTCCTCGATCCTCGCTCCTCGCTCCTCGCTCCTCGCTCCTCGCTCCTCGCTCCTCGATGCACATTTTATGAATTGGGACGTCCTTCAAGATGGAGGACTGAGATCGATTTCCGGGTCACAGCCGGAGGAACGAGGAGAAGAGGAGGCGAAAAATGCTGAAATGAGAAGCACCTATGGACGCCTCCTGTCAGCTGACCTCACCAACACACAGCCACTGATGTAGCACAGCCACATACACAGAGTACACATACAGAGTAAAAGTACACAGAGCACAAACACAGAGTAAAAGTACACAGTGAAATACATTAAAGTTTCAAACTGAGATCCTGCAGGAGGAGTGAAACTCTTCCTCCTCCTCTTCATCACTCAGTGAAACATGAAACACATGTTGACATCATTCAGAATGACGTCATCATCTCCGACGTCATCATCTCTGACGTCACCATCTCTGACGTCATCATCTCTGACGTCATCATCTCTGAAGTCACCTTCTCTGAAGTCACCTTCTCTGACGTCACCTTCTCTGACGTCACCTTCTCTGATGTCATCATCTCTGACGTCATCATCTCTGAAGTCACCTTCTCTGACGTCATCATCTCTGACGTCACCATCTCTGACGTCATCATCTCTGAAGTCACTTTCTCTGACGTCATCATCTCTGACGTCACCATCTCTGATGTCATCATCTCTGACGTCATCATCTCTGAAGTCACCTTCTCTGACGTCATCTCTGACGTCACCTTCTCTGACGTCACCTTCTCTGACGTCACCATCTCTGATGTCATCATCTCTGACGTCATCATCTCTGACGTCACCATCTCTGACGTCACCATCTCTGACGTCATCATCTCTGACGTCACCATCTCTGACGTCATCATCTCTGACGTCACCATCTCTGACGTCATCATCTCTGAAGTCACTTTCTCTGACGTCATCATCTCTGAAGTCACCTTCTCTGACGTCATCATCTCTGACGTCACCATCTCTGATGTCATCATCTCTGACGTCATCATCTCTGAAGTCACCTTCTCTGACGTCATCTCTGACGTCACCTTCTCTGACGTCACCTTCTCTGACGTCACCATCTCTGATGTCATCATCTCTGACGTCATCATCTCTGACGTCACCATCTCTGACGTCACCATCTCTGACGTCATCATCTCTGACGTCATCATCTCTGACGTCACCATCTCTGACGTCATCATCTCTGACGTCATCACCTCTGAAGTCACCTTCTCTGACGTCATCATCTCATACGTCACCTTCTCTGACGTCATCACCTCTGACGTCATCATCTCTGACGTCATCATTTCTGAAGTCACCTTCTCTGACGTCATCTCTGACGTCACCTTCTCTGACGTCACCTTCTCTGACGTCACCATCTCTGATGTCATCATCTCTGACGTCATCATCTCTGACGTCACCATCTCTGACGTCACCATCTCTGACGTCATCATCTCTGACGTCATCATCTCTGATGTCACCATCTCTGACGTCATCATCTCTGACGTCATCACCTCTGAAGTCACCTTCTCTGACGTCATCATCTCATACGTCACCTTCTCTGACGTCATCACCTCTGACGTCATCATCTCTGACGTCATCATTTCTGAAGTCACCTTCTCTGACGTCAGAGATTGTGACGTCAGAGAAGGTGACTTCAGAGGTGATGACGTCATCACAGTAAACGTCCAGTATTCAGAGACAGTGACGGTAGTCTGTTCATCCAGCAGCTGACCTCAGACCAGTTCGATTTGGTTACTTGGAAACTATGATGAGCTCACAGCGAGCTCACTGAACCCATGGTGACATTATACTTCCTGTATATATCCCCCAAAGCATGATGGGAACTGATGATCCTGAATGAAACCATGATGTCATTTACACACGTGGACAAAATTGTTGGTACTCTTCCGTTAAAGAGAGAAAAACCCACAATGGTCACTGAAATAACTTGAAACTGACAAAAGTAATAATAAATAAAAATTCACTGAAAATGAACTAATGAAAATCAGATGTTGCTTTTGAATTGTGGTTCAACAGAATCATTTTAAAAAACAAACTAATGAAACTGGCCTATACAAAAATGATGGTACCCCTAGAAAAGATGTAAAATAATGTGACCATAGGGACATGTTAAACTAAGGTGTGTCCTGTAAATAGCATCACAGGTATCTTCAAACTTGTAATCAGTCAGTCTGCCTATTTAAAGGGTGAAGAGTAGTCACTGTGCTGTTTGGTGTCATGGTGTGTACCACACTGAACATGGACCACAGAAAGCTAAGGAGAGAGTTGTCTCAGGAGATTAGAAAGAACATTATAGACCTTCATGTTAAAGGTAAAGGCTATAAGACCATCTCCAAGCAGCCTGACGTTCCTGTGACTACAGCTGCACATATTATTCAGAAGTTTAAGGTCCATGGGACTGTAGCCAACCTCCCTGGACGTGGCCGCAAGAGGAACATTGATGACATATTGAAGAGACGGATAATACGAATGGTAACCAAAGAGCCCAGAACAACTTCCAAAGAGATTAGAGGTGAACTCCAAGGTCAAGGTACATCAGTGTCAGATCGCACCATCCGTCACTGTTTGAGCCAAAGTGGACTTAATGGAAGACAACCGAGGAGGACACCAAATCATAAAAAAGCGAGACTGGAATTTTCCAAAATGCATATTGACAAGCCACAAAGCTTCTGGGAGAATGTCCTTTGGACAGATGAAACAAAACTGGAGCTTTTTGGCAAGTCACATCAGCTCTATGTTCACAGACGAAGAGATGAAGCATCCAAAGAAAAGAACACTGTACCTAATGTGAAACATGGAGGAGGCTCGGTTATGTTATGGGGCTGCTTTGCTGCATCTGGCACAGGGTGTCTTGAATCTGTGCAGGGTGCAATGAAATCTCAATACTATCAAGGCATTCTGGAGCGAAATGTGCTGCCCAGTGTCAGAAAGCTTGGTCTCAGTTGCAGGTCATGGGTCCTCAAACAGGATAATGACCCAAAACACAGCTAAAAACATCCAAGAATGGCTAAGAACTAAACATTGGACTATTCTGAAGTGGCCTTCTATGAGCCCGGATCTAAATCCTATTGAACATCTGTGGAAGGAGCCAAAACATGCAGTCTGGAGAAAGCACCCTTCAAACCTGAGACAGCTGGAGCAGTTTGCTCATGAGGAGTGGGCCAACATACCTGTGGACAGGTGCAGAAGTCTCATTGAGAGTTACAGAAATCACTTGATTGCAGTGATTGCCTCGAAAGGTTGTGCAACTAAATATTAAGTTAAGGGTACCATCATTTTTGTCCAGGCCAGTTTCATTAGTTTGTTTTTTAAAATGATTCTGTTGAACCACAATTCAAAAACAATATCTGATTTTCATTAGTTAATTTTCAGTGAATTTTTATTTATTATTACTTTTGTCAGTTTCAAGTTATTTCAGTGACCATTGTGGGTTTTTCTTTCTTTAACGGAAGAGTACCAACAATTTTGTCCACGTGTGTAGATGGTTTTAATGCCTCATATCACCGCCGGTACCAGCTGCAGAGAGCTGGTCGTCATAGCAACGCTGCCGTGACATCATCTTCAACGTGATACAAACGCAGTGTGTTCTCTCGCTGGATCCTTTCATCGCCAACCAAGGTCAACAGCGGCACGGTTGCTTGTTACTGACAGCGGTTTGGCTGTTTAAAGATGGCGGCTTTGTGGAAGGATGGACGCTTCTCTTTGACCAGTCAGTGGTCGGCAGTGTTTTCGCTCCGCCTTCTAATGTCGGCTCAGCTTGCTGGGAACCTGTACTGAGGTGGTACTAGGTTCAGTACCAGGTACTGTACCCGTGCCGTGCCGAGCCGTGCCGTGCAGTTATGTAAAAGTCGGCAACAAATTAATCTCCGACAGCAGAAGCTAATTCTTCATTTTAAATTCACGCCACGTCTCAGGAAGCAGCGCGCTACAGACAACAACGGTCGCCATCGTTTACCTGAAGCATCAGTCCCGTTGCCATAGTTACCTGCAGGGAGCAGAGGTTGACCCGATCACTCGTCGTGTCCCTAAACGTGTCGTGTTGTGTTCAAAGACCTCTGTGACTGTAGAGCTTGTTGATTTGTTGACGTTTCTTCTTCTCTCCTGTGTACAGGAAGTGAGTGGCTGTGTGCTGCGACCTCCACCTGTCAGCTGACCTGCTGACTCACTGAGCGCGCTCAGTAGGGGGGTTCCCCTCCCCACACACACACACACACACACACTGTTTTAACACACACACGGTAAGAGTTCACATCCTGTTGTTGATTAGAGGTGAATGATGTCATAACCTGGTGGACCTGATCTGGTCTCTGAGGGTCCATGTAGCCCAGGATGCAGGGTGACATCACTGAAGCTGTCCAATCAGTGGCAGTCCTTCATGTGACATCATGTGTGTTTCAGGATTCGTTGGGACCGCCATCATGGTGTTAGCCGACCTGGGGAGGAAGATCACCTCGGCGCTGAGGTCCCTCAGCAACGCCACCATCATCAATGAAGAGGTAACGGGACGCCACCGGGACCACGTCTTCTTCATGTTGTTTATTAATGTAGATAATCAGTAAGTTTCATCTGATCTGGTCCTGCTGAGTCCACGTGGATCAGAGGCCTCTTCCGAGGACCTGGTCTTAGTCCAGAGGACCTGGTCTTAGTCCAGAGGACCTGGGTCCTCAGACCTGATCCGGCTGTCTGTGTTCCAGGTGCTGAACGCCATGCTGAAGGAGGTGTGTGCTGCTCTGCTGGAGGCCGACGTCAACATCAAACTGGTCAAACAGCTGAGAGAGAACGTCAAGTGAGTATCAACCCCCCTAGGAGTCCTGATCCAGGATCTAAACCTGGTCCAGTGGTTGAACTGTGTGCTCTCTGCAGGGCTGCCATAGATCTGGAGGAGATGGCTTCAGGTCTGAACAAGAGGAGGATGATCCAGCACGCCGTGTTCAAGGAGCTCGTCAAGGTCAGACCATCAGGCCCTTCCCTTCACCACTAGTGGTTGCCAGTTGGTTGGTCAACCTGGAGACGGACTCAGACAGAAGGTCCTGAACCTCCTGATAGACTGATAGTCATTCTGCAACATGCAGCGATACGTTAGCTATAGAGGTTAGGGTTAGTCCAGATTCATGGAACGTAATCTACGCTAATCTGAGGATGTGGCTAACCAGGTTTAGCTAACGGTTAGCTTGTCGTCTAAGTGGTGGTGTAGTATGTCTACCTGCTGGTGTTCCAGTGGTGTAGTACGTCTACCTGCTGATGTTCCAGTGGTGTAGTACGTCTACCTGCTGATGTTCCAGTGGTGTAGTACATCTACCTGCTGATGTTCCAGTGGTGTAGTATGTCTACCTGCTGATGTTCCAGTGGTGTAGTATGTCTACCTGTTGGTGTTCCAGTGGTGTAGTACGTCTACCTGCTGGTGTTCCAGTGGTGTAGTACGTCTACCTGCTGGTGTTCCAGTGGTGTAGTACGTCTACCTGCTGGTGTTCCAGTGGTGTAGTATGTCTACCTGCTGATGTTCCAGTGGTGTAGTACGTCTACCTGCTGATGTTCCAGTGGTGTAGTACGTCTACCTGCTGATGTTCCAGTGGTGTAGTATGTCTACCTGCTGGTGTTCCAGTGGTGTAGTACGTCTACCTGCTGGTGTTCCAGTGGTGTAGTACATCTACCTGCTGATGTTCCAGTGGTGTAGTACGTCTACCTGCTGATGTTCCAGTGGTGTAGTACATCTACCTGCTGATGTTCCAGTGGTGTAGTATGTCTACCTGCTGATGTTCCAGTGGTGTAGTATGTCTACCTGTTGGTGTTCCAGTGGTGTAGTATGTCTACCTGCTGGTGTTCCAGTGGTGTAGTACGTCTACCTGCTGGTGTTCCAGTGGTGTAGTACGTCTACCTGCTGGTGTTCCAGTGGTGTAGTACGTCTACCTGCTGGTGTTCCAGTGGTGTAGTATGTCTACCTGCTGGTGTTCCAGTGGTGTAGTACGTCTACCTGCTGGTGTTCCAGTGGTGTAGTATGTCTACCTGCTGGTGTTCCAGTGGTGTAGTACGTCTACCTGCTGGTGTTCCAGTGGTGTAGTACGTCTACCTGCTGGTGTTCCAGTGGTGTAGTACGTCTACCTGCTGGTGTTCCAGTGGTGTAGTACGTCTACCTGCTGGTGTTCCAGTGGTGTAGTATGTCTACCTGCTGGTGTTCCAGTGGTGTGTATAATGTGTGTATAATGTGTATATAATGTGTGTATCTCCAGCTGGTGGACCCCGGTGTGAAGGCCTGGACTCCCACGAAAGGAAAAAACAACGTCATCATGTTTGTTGGTCTGCAGGGCAGCGGGAAAACTACCACCTGCTCCAAGGTGACCTCACACACCTGAGACACCTGTCTGTTGTCTCACTGACTTTTCTGTCTGTTGTCTCACTGACTTTCCTGTCTGTTGTCTCTGTCTGTTGTCTCTGTCTGTTGTCTCACAGCTGGCCTACTACTACCAGAGGAAAGGCTGGAAGACCTGCCTGATCTGTGCCGACACCTTCAGAGCTGGTAAGCAACACTTCAACTCCTCTCAGTGGCCTCGCTTCACTCTTCAGTCTTTTATTAACAGTTTCCTCCTCTCGTCCGTCAGGTGCCTTCGATCAGCTGAAACAGAACGCCACCAAAGCCAGAATCCCTTTCTACGGCAGGTGAGTCCGCCAGGTGGCGCCCGCCGCCGTCTTCTGCCTGTTAGCGCTGTCTTAGCCACCGTCTGCTGCCCGTTAGCGCCGTGCGTCTCACCCGTGCGTTGTGTTCAGTTACACAGAGATGGACCCGGTGGTGATCGCCGCCGAGGGCGTCGAGAAGTTCAAAGCAGAGAACTTTGAGATCATCATCGTGGACACGAGCGGACGACACAAACAGGAAGACTCGCTGTTTGAGGAGATGCTGCAAGTCTCCAACGCTGTGGTGAGTACCTGAACGCACCGCCAGTACCCAGTGAAGCAGGACGCCAGTGAACACACCACCGCGAGCACGTGGTCTGTGGTGGGTACCTGGGACCGTCTCAGATGTTTCTCTCTACCTGTGTTTCCATAGCAACCAGACAACATCGTGTACGTGATGGACGCGTCAATCGGTCAGGCCTGTGAGTCTCAGGCGAAGGCCTTCAAAGACAAAGTGGACGTGGCGTCGGTGATCGTCACCAAACTGGACGGGCACGCCAAAGGTGGAGGAGCTCTGAGCGCGTAAGACCATGATGTCTCAGCACTGTGTGATGTCACACTGACCCTGTTTACTGTCAGGGTAGCACTGACCTTCTTCTTCTTCTGCTGTTTCCTGTCAGTGTGGCGGCCACCAGGAGTCCCATCATCTTCATCGGAACAGGAGAACACATCGACGACTTCGAGCCATTTAAGACTCAGCCGTTCATCAGCAAACTGCTCGGTGATTACAACGTTCCTACAACTTTCCTACAACGTTAATTAACTCCACGTTGTCTTGAGTGTTTCCATGGAAACCTTCAGTAACTCCTCCTCTTCCTGTCAGGGATGGGAGACATCGAGGGTTTGATCGACAGAGTGAACGAACTGAAACTGGATGACAACGAGGAGCTGATCGACAAACTGAAACACGGTGAGAAAATACACTTCACATCCTTTTACTCACCTGAGACCACACTTCACATCCTTTTACTCACCTGAGACCACACTTCACATCCTTTTACTCACCTGAGACAACACTTATCATCCTTTACTCACCTGAGACAACACTTCACATCCTTTTACTCACCTGAGAACAACAATTCACATCCTTTTACTCACCTGAGACAACACTTCACATCCTTTACTCACCTGAGACGACACTTCACTTTCTTTACTCACCTGAGACAACACTTCATATCTTTTTACTCACCTGAGACGACACTTCATAACCTTTACTCACCTGAGACAACACTTCACTTCCTTTACTCAGCTGAGACAGCACTTAATATCTTTTTACTCACCTGAGACGACACTTCACTTCCTTTACTCACCTGAGACAACACTTCACTTCCTTTACTCACCTGAGTCGACACTTCACTTCCTTTACTCACCTGAGTCGACACTTCACTTCCTTTACTCACCTGAGACGATACTTCACTTCCTTTACTCACCTGAGACGACACTTCACTTCCTTTACTCACCTGAGAATAACACTTCACATCCTTTACTCACCTGAGACAACACTTCACTTCCTTTACTCACCTGAGACGACAATTCACATTCTTTACTCACCTGAGACAACACTTCACATCCTTTTACTCACCTGAGACAACACTTCACATCCTTTACTCACCTGAGACAACACTTCACATCCTTTACTCACCTGAGACGACACTTCCCATCCTTTACTCACCTGAGACAACGCTTCACTTCCTTTACTCACCTGAGATGACACTTCACTTCCTTTACTCACCTGAGAATAACACTTCACTTCCTTTACTCACCTGAGAATAACACTTCACTTCCTTTACTCACCTGAGATGACACTTCACTTCCTTTACTCACCTGAGACGACACTTAACATCCCTTTACTCACCTGAGACGACTCTTCACATCCTTTACTCACCTGAAATGACTCTTCACATCCTTTACTCACCTGAGACGACTCTTCACATCCTTTACTCACCTGAGACGACTCTTCACTTCCTTTACTCACCTGAGACGACACTTCACTTCCGTTACTCACCTGAGATGACGCTTCACTTCCTTTACTCACCTGAGAATAACACTTCACATCCTTTACTCACCTGAGATGACACTTCACTTCCTTTACTCACCTGAGACAACACTTCACATCCTTTTACTCACCTGAGACAACACTTCACATCCTTTACTCGCCTGAGACAACACTTCACATCCTTTACTCGCCTGAGACAACGCTTCACTTCCTTTACTCACCTGAGAATAACACTTCACTTCCTTTACTCACCTGAGATGACACTTCAATTCCTTTACTCACCTGAGACGACACTTAACATCCCTTTACTCACCTGAGACGACTCTTCACATCCTTTACTCACCTGAAACGACTCTTCACATCCTTTACTCACCTGAGACGACTCTTCACATCCTTTACTCACCTGAGACGACTCTTCACATCCTTTACTCACCTGAGACGACACTTCACTTCCTTTACTCACCTGAGAATAACACTTCACATCCTTTACTCACCTGAGACGACACTTCACTTCCTTTACTCACCTGAGACGACAATTCACATTCTTTACTCACCTGAGACAACACTTCACATCCTTTACTCACCTGAGACGACACTTAACATCCTTTACTCACCTGAGACAACGCTTCACTTCCTTTACTCACCTGAGATGACACTTCACTTCCTTTACTCACCTGAGACGACACTTCACTTCCTTTACTCACCTGAGAATAACACTTCACATCCTTTACTCACCTGAGACAACACTTCACTTCCTTTACTCACCTGAGACGACAATTCACATTCTTTACTCACCTGAGACAACACTTCACATCCTTTTACTCACCTGAGACAACACTTCACATCCTTTACTCACCTGAGACAACACTTCACATCCTTTACTCACCTGAGACGACACTTAACATCCTTTACTCACCTGAGACAACGCTTCACTTCCTTTACTCACCTGAGATGACACTTCACTTCCTTTACTCACCTGAGACAGTGTGTATTATGGTATGATGCTGACCTGTGACCTTTGACCTGCAGGTCAGTTCACCCTCAGAGACATGTACGAGCAGTTCCAGAACATCATGAAGATGGGACCCTTCGGACAGATCATGGTAAACACTCACCTGTCTCTCCGTGATGCGTTCAGGGTCAGGGTTAGTAAATGTGGTCCACTGTGCTGACTGTCTTTCTCCGTGATGCGTTCAGGGGATGATTCCAGGGTTCGGTACAGACTTCATGAGTAAAGGAAATGAACAGGAGTCCATGGCCCGCCTGAAGAAGCTGATGACCATCATGGACAGCATGAACGACCAGGGTAACACATCCTATTACTCTACTGGTTCTACTGGTTCTACTGGTTCAGCATGAACGACCAGGGTAACACATCCTATTACTCTACTGGTTCTACTGGTTCTACTGGTTCAGCATGAACGACCAGGGTAACACATCCTATTACTCTACTGGTTCTACTGGTTCAGCATGAACGACCAGGGTAACACATCCTATTACTCTACTGGTTCTACTGGTTCTACTGGTTCAGCATGAACGACCAGGGTAACACATCCTATTACTCTACTGGTTCTACTGGTTCAGCATGAACGACCAGGGTAACACATCCTATTACTCTACTGGTTCTACTGGTTCAGCATGAACGACCAGGGTAACACATCCTATTACTCTACTGGTTCTACTGGTTCTACTGGTTCAGCATGAACGACCAGGGTAACACATCCTATTACTCTACTGGTTCTACTGGTTCTACTGGTTCAGCATGAACGACCAGGGTAACGCATACTAATACTAATACTCTACTGGTTCTACTGGTTCTACTGGTTCAGCATGAACGACCAGGGTAACGCATACTAATACTAATACTCTACTGGTTCTACTGGTTCAGTATGAACGACCAGGGTAACGCATACTAATACTATTACTCTACTGGTTCTACTGGTTCTACTGGTTCAGCATGAACGACCAGGGTAACCCATACCCGTACCAAGTACTGATGATGCTCTACTGGTTCTACTGGTTCAACTGGTCTACTGGTCTACTGGTTCTAGTGGTCTACTGGTTTTACTGGTTCTACTGGTTCAACTGGTCTACTGGTTCTAGTGGTCTCCGTCTGTCTCTTCAGAACTGGACAGTAAAGACGGAGCGAAGCTGTTCAGTAAGCAGCCCAACAGGATCCAGAGAGTCGCTCGGGGGTCCGGAGTCGCCACCAGAGACGTCCAGGAGCTGCTGACCCAGTACACCAAGTTCGCCCAGATGGTCAAGAAGATGGGGGGCATCAAGGGACTCTTTAAAGGTAGAGACAGAGGGGGGACGGTGGAGGACGGTGGGGGATGGTGGGGGATGGTGGGGGATGGTGGAGGACGGTGGGGGATGGTGGGGGACTTTGGGGGACAGTGGAGGACGGTGGAGGACGGTGGAGGACTTTCGGGGACGGTGGAGGACTGTTGGGGACTTTGGGGGACTGTGGAGGACTGAGGGGGACTGTGGAGGACGGTGGGGGACTGTGAGGAGGTGGGGGACTTTGGAGGACGGTGGGGGACTGTGAGGAGGTGGGGGACTTTGGAGGACGGTGGGGGACTGTGGAGGACTGTGGGGGACTTTGGAGGACGGTGGGGGACTGTGGAGGACGGTGGGGGACTGTGGAGGACGGTGGGGGACTGATTAGTCCGGGGTTTGAACCGGTGTGTGATGTGTTTTGTTTCTTCCAGGTGGAGACATGTCCAAGAACGTGAACCCGTCTCAGATGGCTAAACTGAACCAGCAGATGGCCAAAATGATGGACCCCCGAGTCCTGCACCACATGGGTGAGGCATGGTCTACCTGTTACCTGGTCTACCTGTTACCTGGTCTACCTGTTACCTGGTCTACCTGTTACCTGGTTTACCTGTTACCTGGTCTACCTGTTACCTGGTTTACCTGTTACATGGTCTACCTGTTACCTGGTCTACCTGTTACCTGGTGTACCTGTTACCTGGTTTACCTGTTACCTGGTCTACCTGTTACCTGGTCTACCTGTTACCTGGTCTACCTGTTACCTGGTCTACCTGTTACCTGGTTTACCTGTTACCTGGTTTACCTGTTACCTGGTCTACCTGTTACCTGGTCTACCTGTTACCTGGTCTACCTGTTACCTGGTCTACCTGTTAACTGAGAGCAGGAAGTTTAATAATATAAAATATAAATAAATGGAGCCGGACAGATGTCTTAAAGCTGATGAATTAACGAGCTTCATTATTAACGAGCCTCATCATTAACGAGCCTCATCATTAACGAGCTTCATCATTAACGAGCTTCATCATTAACGAGCTTCATCATTAACGAGCTTCATTATTAACGAGCCTCATTATTAACGAGCTTCATCATTAACGAGCCTCATCATTAACGAGCCTCATCATTAACGAGCTTCATCATTAACGAGCCTCATCATTAACGAGCCTCATCATTAACGAGCTTCATCATTAACGAGCCTCATTATTAACGAGCTTCATTATTAACGAGCCTCATTATTAACGAGCTTCATCATTAACAAGCTTCATTAAGGAGCTTAATTAAGGTTCTAACGGTGTGTTCTGCTCGTTAGGTGGGATGGCCGGCCTTCAGTCGATGATGCGTCAGTTCCAGCAGGGAGCTGCTGGCAACATGAAAGGCATGATGGGATTCAACAACATGTGACCGCCGACCAACCAGCTGCCTTAAAACAAGAACTTCACCTTAAAGCTCCGCCTCCTGAGAGGTACAGGTGGAGAGGGGCGGGGCTTAGAGACAGACAGGAAGTGTAATGAGACAGAATGACAGCAGGATGTTCTGTCGTCTGCTGCTTTTAGAAAAACACCAGAAGATGTAAAGTAATGATTTAAAGGAGCAGGAAGCTTTTTCTTCTCCTTCTTCTCCTCCTTTTCCTCCTTCTCCTCCTTTTCCTCCTCCTTCTCCTCCTTTTCCTCCTCCTTCTCCTCCTTTTTCTCCTCCTTCTCCTTTTCCTCCTCCTTCTCCTCCTTTTCCTCCTCCTTCTCCTCCTTTTCCTCCTCCTTCTCCTTTTCCTCCTCCTTCTCCTCCTTCTTCTCCTCCTTCTCCGTCTTCTTCTTTTCCTCCTCCTCCTTTTCCTCCTCCTTCTCCTCCTTCTCCGTCTTCTTCTTTTCCTCCTCCTCCTTTTCCTCCTCCTTCTCCTCCTTTTTCTCCTCCTTTTTCTCCTCCTCCGTCTTCTTCTCATGTTTCCATCTGCCTGCTCCTTTAAATATGTGAGGAGGAGGAGGAGGAGAGAAGGAGGAGGAGGAGGACCAGCTGGTTCGTTAATTTAATTCTGTATAAGTTGTTTGTGTATAAGATTTAAACAGAGCAGAGAGTCTGTCCTGATTGGACGAGGAGACGCCACATGATGATGATGATGATGATGATGATGATGATGAAGATAAAGATAACATTAGTTAGTGACAGTATTTTTGTCATATAATAAACATTTGTATTTCTCCATTTTAAACCTGCAGTGTTTTTATTTCTTTGTCCTTTTGATAGTTATTAAAGGGACTGTTTATTATTATATATTTCATGTTTATTATTATATATTTAATGTTTATTATTATATATTTCATGTTTATTATTATATATTTAATTTTTATTATATATTTAATATTTATTATTATATATTTAATATTTATTATATATTTAAAGGGAGTGTTAGTTAGAATCCTAAATGTCTTGTTAACAGCTTCACCTGTGTCCGTTAAGTCAACTAAAGTCAGCGTCCTGTTGCTGGCGCTTGTGCTCGCTCTACATAGACATGAAGGAGCATCACTCAACACAGTGAGGAGACACACGTCAGCTAAAAGCACAATATCACTCTATATTTCAGCTGCTTAGCAGTAATGTTAGCTGACCAGACCAAGGTCTCTCCATGAATCAATGCTGATCCTAGTGTTGGCTTTTCCCGCCTCAGCCTCCCGACCGCGGCCGGAGGGAACGGGGGAGACGCCGGCACCCGGTCGGTAACGAGACAACAACGTTTCTCTCTGCGGAGCCCCGTCACTTCACAAGACACGGGAAACCTCTGTTGGTCTGGAGGAGCTGCAGCAGTTATTTCTGCACAAACGTCCACTGAACATTCACTAGATATTCTCAGAGCTAAACTAACTCTTCTGCAGTGTGGAGTGAGCAGCATGCACGTGAGAGGTGGAGCGAGAGAGAGAGAAGGAGCACGGTGTGTGAGTGAAGGCAGGCAGAGGAGCAGAGGAGCAGAGACTCCGGTCCTGGAGACCAAAGCTACGGTCTCCCCCGCGTCCTCCGACCGCGGCCAACACTGTTTAACAGCTTCACTAGATACAACCAAGAGGTTTTGGTGCTTCACTGGAGTTTGTGTTGGAGTCTGAGTCTGAACAGCGGAGACACACGAGAGACCATGAGACACCGACCAGCAATGAGTTATACCTGGAACAAGTTACTAACAGGAAGTTTAACTGATATACTGCTTTAAAATTATATTACTATGTTACTATTATAATACTACCATACAATATTAGTATAGTATAAAATCACAACTTTATTTCACTAATAGTATGACTTATTTCTCTACATGTTATATTATTTATTTATTAACAGTGATCAATAAACAGTAAACAGTGATCAGTGATCAGTGATCAGTGATCAATGATCAATCAGTCCTGTCAGTAGCTTGTCGTGTTGTGAAGGTGGTTCCTGAATGTTGGTCAGAGTGAGACCTCCTGAATATTGGTCAGAGTGAGACCTCTCTCTGTTTCTCCTCTCTGTGTCTTGACGTGGCGCCGGGCCGCAGCCATGTTGTTCTGCTTCGTGTCCAGTCAGAGAGGAGGAGGAGGAGGAGCATCCTGTAGAGCAGAGAGGAGCAGAGAGGAGCAGAGAGGAGCTGTAGCAGGGTTAGAGAGAGAGAGAGACTAACCCAGAGCAGCAGAGCAGCAGGTGAGTGACTGATCCTCCACACAGAGACTCACCTTTACCCGACTGACCTGCAGACTCACCTGGACTCACACAGCTCACCTGTCTGTTTACCTGCTAGCTGCTAGCTGCTAGCTGCTAGCTGCTAGCTGCTAGCTGTTAGCTGCTAGCTGTTAGCTGCTAGCTCTGAGTGGACTTTAAATCCAGACTCTCAGCTGCTCTCATTGATTATCAGCTAGCATCGATAATCGGATGATCAGCTGTGATTGATTACCTGCAGTACTGAGGTATTTGTACTGATACTGTGTACTTGTACTTGTACTTGTAGTTGTGTACATGTCTGAGGGAAGTATTTCACTGCTCCAGAGACCTGACAGCTCCTGACTGGAAACACCAGAACACCAGAACACTAGAGCACCAGAACACCAGAACACCAGAACACTAGAGCACCAGAACACCAGAACACCAGAGCACTAGAGCACCAGAACACCAGAACACTAGAGCACCAGAACACCAGAACACCAGAACACTAGAGCACCAGAACACCAGAACACTAGAGCACCAGAACACCAGAACACCAGAACACTAGAGCACCAGAACACCAGAACACCAGAGCACTAGAGCACCAGAACACCAGAACACTAGAGCACCAGAACACCAGAACACCAGAACACTAGAGCACCAGAACACCAGAACACTAGAGCAACAGAACAGCTGAACACCAGAGCACCAGAGCACCAGAACAGCTGAACACCAGAGCACCAGAGCACCAGAGCACCAGAACACCAGAACACTAGAGCACCAGAACACCAGAACACTAGAGCACCAGAACACCAGAACACTAGAGCACCAGAACACCAGAACACTAGAGCACCAGAACACCAGAACAGCTGAACACCAGAACACCAGAACACCAGAGCACTAGAGCACCAGAACACCAGAACACCAGAACACCAGAGCACCAGAACACCAGAACACTAGAGCACCAGAACACCAGAACACCAGAACAGCTGAACACCAGAACACCAGAGCACCAGAGCACTAGAGCACCAGAGCACCAGAGCACCAGAGCACCAGAACACCAGAACACCAGAACAGCTGAACACCAGAACACCAGAGCACCAGAGCACCAGAACACCAGAACACCAGAGCACCAGAGCACCAGAGCACCAGAGCACCAGAACAGCTGAACACCAGAGCACCAGAGCACCAGAGCACCAGAACACCAGAACAGCTGAACACCAGAGCACCAGAGCACCAGAACACCAGAACACCAGAACACCAGAACAGCTGAACACCAGAGCACCAGAGCACCAGAACACCAGAACAGCTGAACAGCTGAACAGCTGAACAGCTGAACACCAGAGCACCAGAGCACCAGAACACCAGAACACCAGAACACCAGAACAGCTGAACACCAGAACACCAGAGCACCAGAACACCAGAACACCAGAACACCAGAACAGCTGAACACCAGAACACCAGAACACCAGAACACCTGAACACCAGAGCAGCTGAAGGCTGAAGGCTGAAGGCTGAGCAGGCTGGTGCTGGACTGGAACTCATACATTTACTGCTGTAAACATTAAAGTGATCGATCACTAGGGAATCAATCATTAAAGTGATCGATCACTAGAGAATCAATCATTAAAGTGATCGATCATTAAAGTGATCAATCATTAAAGTGATCGATCACTAGAGAATCAATCATTAAAGTGATCGATCATTAAAGTGATCGACCATTAAAGTGATCGATCATTAAAGAACAGTAATATCATTTACATTATTCTGCACGATGAGTACTTTTACTTTTGGTACTTAAACTTCAGTAACATTTCAAATGTAGAAGTCTGCTGAGAGCAGCCAGCAACCAAACCCCCATTCACCCTCTATATACAATATACTATAGGATTTACTCATTCATCCTCTATATACTATAATACTATAGGATTTACTCATTCATCCTCTATATACTATAATACTATAGGATTTACTCATTCAACCTCTATATACTATATACTATAGGATTTACTCATTCAACCTCTATATACTATAATACTATAGGATTTACTCATTCAACCTCTATATACTATAGGATTTACTCATTCAACCTCTATATACTATAATACTATAGGATTTACTCATTCATCCTCTATATACTATAGGATTTACTCATTCATCCTCTATATACTATAATACTATAGGATTTACTCATTCAACCTCTATATACTATAATACTATAGGATTTACTCATTCAACCTCTATATACTATAATACTATAGGATTTACTCATTCAACCTCTATATACTATATACTATACGATTTACTTATTCAACCTCTATATACTATATACTATAGGATTTACTCATTCATCCTCTATATACAATATACTATAGGATTTACTCATTCATCCTCTATATACTATAATACTATAGGATTTACTCATTCATCCTCTATATACTATAATACTATAGGATTTACTCATTCAACCTCTATATACTATATACTATAGGATTTACTCATTCAACCTCTATATACTATAATACTATAGGATTTACTCATTCAACCTCTATATACTATAATACTATAGGATTTACTCATTCAACCTCTATATACTATAGGATTTACTCATTCAACCTCTATATACTATAATACTATAGGATTTACTCATTCATCCTCTATATACTATAGGATTTACTCATTCATCCTCTATATACTATAATACTATAGGATTTACTCATTCAACCTCTATATACTATAATACTATTGGATTTAATCATTCAACCTCTATATACTATATACTATAGGATTTACTCATTCAACCTCTATATACTATATACTATACGATTTACTTATTCAACCTCTATATACTATATACTATAGGATTTACTCATTCATCCTCTATATACTATAATACTATAGGATTTACTCATTCAACCTCTATATACTATAATACTATAGGATTTACTCATTCAACCTCTATATACTATAATACTATAGGATTTACTCATTCAACCTCTATATACTATAATACTATAGGATTTACTCATTCAACCTCTATATACTATAATACTATAGGATTTACTCATTCATCCTCTATATACTATATACTATAGGATTTACTCATTCATCCTCTATATACTATAATACTATAGGATTTACTCATTCATCCTCTATATACTATAATACTATAGGATTTACTCATTCAACCTCTATATACTATATACTATAGGATTTACTCATTCAACCTCTATATACTATAATACTATAGGATTTACTCATTCATCCTCTATACTATATACTATAGGATTTACTCATTCAACCTCTATATACTATATACTATAGGATTTAGTCATTCAACCTCTATATACTATAATACTATAGGATTTACTCATTCAACCTCTATATACTATAGGATTTACTCATTCAACCTCTATATACTATATACTATAGGATTTACTCATTCAACCTCTATATACTATAATACTATAGGATTTACTCATTCATCCTCTATATACTATAGGATTTACTCATTCATCCTCTATATACTATAATACTATAGGATTTACTCATTCAACCTCTATATACTATAATACTATAGGATTTACTCATTCAACCTCTATATACTATAATACTATTGGATTTAATCATTCAACCTCTATATACTATATACTATAGGATTTACTCATTCAACCTCTATATACTATATACTATACGATTTACTTATTCAACCTCTATATACTATATACTATAGGATTTACTCATTCATCCTCTATATACTATAATACTATAGGATTTACTCATTCATCCTCTATATACTATAATACTATAGGATTTACTCATTCAACCTCTATATACTATATACTATAGGATTTACTCATTCAACCTCTATATACTATAATACTATAGGATTTACTCATTCAACCTCTATATACTATAATACTATAGGATTTACTCATTCAACCTCTATATACTATAATACTATAGGATTTACTCATTCATCCTCTATATACTATATACTATAGGATTTACTCATTCAACCTCTATATACTATAATACTATAGGATTTACTCATTCAACCTCTATATACTATATACTATAGGATTTACTCATTCAACCTCTATATATTATAATACTATAGGATTTACTCATTCAACCTCTATATACTATAATACTATAGGATTTACTCATTCAACCTCTATATACTATAATACTATAGGATTTACTCATTCAACCTCTATATACTATAATACTATAGGATTTACTCATTCAACCTCTATATACTATAATACTATAGGATTTACTCATTCATCCTCTATATACTATAATACTATAGGATTTACTCATTCAACCTCTATATACTATATACTATAGGATTTTACTTTCACTTCATTTAGTGATCGATTTAACAGAATACTACATCAGGTACATCATTCTAAAGTGTAGTTAGTAGTACTACGGTGTAGTTAGTACTATGGTGTAGTTAGTACTATGGTGTAGTTAGTAGTACTACGGTATAGTTAGTACTATGGTGTAGTTAGTAGTACTACGGTGTAGTTATTACTATGGTGTAGTTAGTAGTACTATGGTGTAGTTAGTACTATGGTGTAGTTATTACTATGGTGTAGTTAGTACTATGGTGTAGTTAGTAGTACTATGGTGTAGTTAGTACTATGGTGTAGTTAGTAGTACTATGGTGTAGTTAGTACTATGGTGTAGTTATTACTATGGTGTAGTTAGTAGTACTACGGTGTAGTTAGTACTACGGTGTAGTTAGTACTATGGTGTAGTTATTACTATGGTGTAGTTAGTAGTACTACGGTGTAGTTAGTACTACGGTGTAGTTAGTACTATGGTGTAGTTAGTACTATGGTGTAGTTAGTAGTACTACGGTGTAGTTAGTACTACGGTGTAGTTAGTACTATGGTGTAGTTAGTAGTACTATGGTGTAGTTATTACTATGGTGTAGTTAGTAGTACTATGGTGTAGTTAGTACTATGGTGTAGTTAGTAGTACTACGGTGTAGTTAGTACTATGGTGTAGTTAGTAGTACTATGGTGTAGTTAGTACTATGGTGTAGTTAGTACTATGGTGTAGTTAGTAGTACTATGGTGTAGTTATTACTATGGTGTAGTTAGTACTATGGTGTAGTTAGTGCTATGGTGTAGTTATTACTATGGTGTAGTTAGTAGTACTATGGTGTAGTTATTACTATGGTGTAGTTAGTACTATGGTGTAGTTATTACTATGGTGTAGTTAGTAGTACTATGGTGTAGTTATTACTATGGTGTAGTTAGTACTATGGTGTAGTTATTACTATGGTGTAGTTAGTAGTACTACGGTGTAGTTAGTACTATGGTGTAGTTAGTATTATGGTGTAGTTAGTACTATGGTGTAGTTAGTAGTACTATGGTGTAGTTATTACTATGGTGTAGTTAGTACTATGGTGTAGTTATTACTATGGTGTAGTTAGTAGTACTATGGTGTAGTTAGTACTATGGTGTAGTTAGTAGTACTACGGTGTAGTTAGTACTATGGTGTAGTTAGTAGTACTACGGTATAGTTAGTACTATGGTGTAGTTAGTAGTACTACGGTGTAGTTATTACTATGGTGTAGTTAGTAGTACTATGGTGTAGTTAGTACTATGGTGTAGTTAGTAGTACTATGGTGTAGTTATTACTATGGTGTAGTTAGTAGTACTACGGTGTAGTTAGTACTATGGTGTAGTTAGTAGTACTATGGTGTAGTTAGTACTACGGTCCTCTGATATTGTGTCCCGTCTCCCCCCCCTCACAGTGTCTGGCCCCTCCCACCTCCCTGCGTTGCCATGGCGACCTTCCCAGAGTACATCTCTCAGAACGAGGAGCGTGACGGCGTGCGGTTCAGCTGGAACGTCTGGCCGTCCAGCCGGCTGGAGGCCACCAGGATGGTGGTCCCGGTGGCGTCGCTGTTCACACCGCTGAGGGAGCGGCCCGACCTGCCGCCAATCCAGTATGAACCTGTCCTCTGCAGCCGTGCCACCTGCCGCGCCGTCCTCAACCCGCTGTGGTACGTATGACATCACACACCGGGGTCTAAGGTCACATACGGGGGTCAGAGGTCACAGACGGGGGTCTGAGGTCACACACCAGGGTCAGAGGTCACAGACGGGGGTCTAAGGTCACACACCAGGGTCAGAGGTCACAGACGGGGGTCAGAGGTCACAGACGGGGGTCTAAGGTCACACACCAGGGTCAGAGGTCACAGACGGGGGTCAGAGGTCACAGACGGGTGTCTGAGGTCACAGACGGGGGTCAGGGGTCACAGACGGGGGTCTGAGGTTACAGACAGGTGTCTGAGGTCACAGACGGGGGTCAGAGGACACAGACGGGGGTCAGAGGACACAGACGAGGGTCAGAGGTCACAGACGGGGGTCAGGGGTCACAGACGGGGGTCAGGGGGTCTAACGCGTACCTGTTTGTCTCTTTCAGTCAGGTGGACTACCGGGCCAAACTGTGGGCCTGTAACTTCTGCTACCAGAGGAACCAGGTTCAGTAGAAACACACACACACTGATTTAATGAAACGTCCTCTCAGAGACAGAAGAGCAGAACTCAGACTCAGGTTCTGGTTCTGGTTCTGTTTCAGTTTCCTCCGTCGTACGCTGGAATCTCTGAGGTGAACCAACCGGCTGAGCTGCTGCCTCAGTTCTCCACCATCGAGTACGTGGTCCAGGTAAGACAGACAGGTGGACGGACGGACAGACGGACGGACGGACCGTACTGTCAGATGTATAACCCGATGTGGTCTCTGTCCTCAGCGGGGTCCTCAGATGCCGCTGGTCTTCCTGTACGTGGTGGACACCTGTATGGAGGACGAGGACCTGCAAGCCCTGAAGGAGTCTCTGCAGATGTCCCTGTCTCTGCTGCCCCCCACCGCACTGGTCGGACTCATCACCTTCGGACGCATGGTTCAAGTCCACGAGCTGGGCTGTGAGGGGATCTCCAAGAGCTACGTCTTCAGGGGGACCAAGGACCTGAACGCCAAGCAGCTCCAGGTATCTGACCGCCACTGGGACCAGTCCAGCAGGTAGCAGGTAGCTACTGGTGACCAGTCCAGCAGGTAGCAGGTAGCTACTGGTGACCAGTCCAGCAGGTAGCAGGTAGCTACTGGTGACAAGTCCAGCAGGTAGCAGGTAGCAGGTAGCTACTGGTGACCAGTCCAGCAGGTAGCAGGTAGCTACTGGTGACAAGTCCAGCAGGTAGCAGGTAGCTACTGGTGACCAGTCCAGCAGGTAGCAGGTAGCTACTGGTGACCAGTCCAGCAGGTAGCAGGTAGCTACTGGTGACCAGTCCAGCAGGTAGCAGGTAGCTACTGGTGACCAGTCCATTAGGTAGCAGGTAGCTACTGTTGACAAGTCCAGCAGGTAGCAGGTAGCTACTGGTGACCAGTCCAGAAGGTAGCAGGTAGCTACTGGTGACCAGTCCAGCAGGTAGCAGGTAGCTACTGGTGACCTGACCCCAACCTTTACAGAGAAGCCTCTGTAGCAGCCCAGGGACGGTAGAGATGAAGTAGTAATCATCTGTGTACTGTTTACAGGAGATGCTGGGTCTGACCAAACCGGCGGCAGCAGCAGTGGTGGCGGCGGCGGCGGCGGCGGCGGCGGCGGCGGCGGCGGCGGCGGCGGCTCAGGGACGAGGACCTCAGCCAGCCCAGCAGCCTCTGTCCAACAGGTAAATGTAATCTATTACTAGCTCCTAACGAGGGATGCAGCCCTCCATTACTTTAGTAATACATGACTGTAGTAATAGATGACTGTAGTAATAGATTACTTTAGTAATAGATGACTGTAGTAATAAATGACTTTAGTAATAGATGACTTTAGTAATAGATGACTGTAGTAATAGATGACTTTAGTAATAGATGACTGTAGTAATAGATTACTTTAGTAATAGATGACTGTAGTAATAGATGACTGTAGTAATAGATGACTTTAGTAATAGATGACTGTAGTAATAGATTACTTTAGTAATAGATTACTCTAGTAATAGATGACTTTAGTAATAGATTACTTTAGTAATAGATTACTTTAGTAATAGATGACTTTAGTAATAGATTACTTTAGTAATAGATGACTGTAGTAATAGATGACTGTAGTAATAGATTACTTTAGTAATAGATGACTTTAGTAATAGATTACTTTAGTAATAGATGACTGTAGTAATAGATTACTTTAGTAATAGATGACTTTAGTAATAGATGACTGTAGTAATAGATGACTGTAGTAATAGATGACTTTAGTAATAGATGACTGTAGTAATAGATGACTGTAGTAATAGATTACTTTAGTAATAGATGACTTTAGTAATAGATGACTGATGACTGTAGTAATAGATTACTTTAGTAATAGATGACTTTAGTAATAGATTACTTTAGTAATAGATGACTAGTAATAGATGACTGTAGTAATAGATGACTTTAGTAATAGATGACTGTAGTAATAGATGACTTTAGTAATAGATGACTGTAGTAATAGATGACTTTAGTAATAGATTACTTTAGTAATAGATGACTGTAGTAATAGATGACTTTAGTAATAGATGACTGTAGTAATAGATGACTTTAGTAATAGATGACTGTAGTAATAGATGACTTTAGTAATAGATTACTTTAGTAATAGATGACTGTAGTAATAGATGACTTTAGTAATAGATTACTTTAGTAATAGATGACTGTAGTAATAGATGACTTTAGTAATAGATGACTGTAGTAATAGATGACTTTAGTAATAGATGACTGTAGTAATAGATGACTGTAGTAATAGATTACTTTAGTAATAGATGACTGTAGTAATAGATGACTTTAGTAATAGATGACTGTAGTAATAGATGACTGTAGTAATAGATGACTGTAGTAATAGATTACTTTAGTAATAGATGACTGTAGTAATAGATTACTTTAGTAATAGATGACTGTAGTAATAGATGACTGTAGTAATAGATGACTGTAGTAATAGATTACTTTAGTAATAGATGACTGTAGTAATAGATGACTGTAGTAATAGATTACTTTAGTAATAGATGACTGTAGTAATAGATGACTTTAGTAATAGATGACTGTAGTAATAGATGACTATAGTAATAGATGACTGTAGTAATAGATTACTTTAGTAATAGATGACTGTAGTAATAGATGACTTTAGTAATAGATTACTTTAGTAATAGATGACTGTAGTAATAGATGACTGTAGTAATAGATTACTTTAGTAATAGATGACTGTAGTAATAGATGACTGTAGTAATAGATGACTGTAGTAATAGATGACTGTAGTAATAGATTACTTTAGTAATAGATGACTGTAGTAATAGATGACTTTAGTAATAGATGACTGTAGTAATAGATGACTGTAGTAATAGATGACTTTAGTAATAGATTACTTTAGTAATAGATGACTGTAGTAATAGATGACTGTAGTAATAGATTACTTTAGTAATAGATGACTGTAGTAATAGATGACTGTAGTAATAGATTACTTTAGTAATAGATGACTGTAGTAATAGATGACTGTAGTAATAGATGACTGTAGTAATAGATGACTTTAGTAATAGATGACTTTAGTAATAGATGACTGTAGTAATAGATGACTGTAGTAATAGATTACTTTAGTAATAGATGACTGTAGTAATAGATGACTTTAGTAATAGATTACTTTAGTAATAGATGACTTTAGTAATAGATGACTGTAGTAATAGATGACTGTAGTAATAGATGACTGTAGTAATAGATTACTTTAGTAATAGATGACTGTAGTAATAGATGACTTTAGTAATAGATTACTTTAGTAATAGATGACTGTAGTAATAGATGACTGTAGTAATAGATGACTTTAGTAATAGATGACTGTAGTAATAGATTACAGCGCTGTGCGGTGCGGCGTGTCCCTTCAGGTTCCTGCAGCCGGTGCAGAAGGTGGACATGAACCTGACGGACCTTCTGGGGGAGCTGCAGCGTGACCCCTGGCCCGTCACTCAGGGGAAGAGGCCGCTGCGCTCGCTGGGCGTCGCCATGTCCATCGCCGTGGGCCTGCTGGAGGTGAGGGGGTCGGCGTCTTTACACAGCGGCGCCGAGCCGTCGCCGACGCGTCACACTGAGCCTGTGTGTTTTACCCACAGTGCACCTTCCCGAACACGGGCGCTCGGGTCATGACCTTCATCGGCGGCCCGGCGACGCAAGGCCCCGGCATGGTGGTGGGAGACGAGCTGAAGACCCCCATCAGGTCCTGGCACGACCTCGAGAAGGACAACGCCAAGTTCATGAAGAAAGCCACCAAGGTGAGTCAGAGTAGTACTATCATAGAACTACTATCAGGGTACTACTATCATAGAACTACTATCAGAGTACTACTATCATAGAACTACTATCAGGGTACTACTATCATAGAACTACTATCAGAGTACTACTATCATAGAACTACTATCAGAGTAGTACTATCATAGAACTACTATCAGGGTACTACTATCAGAGTACTACTATCATAGAACTACTATCATAGAACTACTATCATAGAACTACTATCAGGGTACTACTATCATAGAACTACTATCAGGGTACTACTATCATAGAACTACTATCATAGAACTACTATCAGGGTACTACTATCATAGAACTACTATCATAGAACTACTATCAGGGTACTACTATCATAGTACTACTATCAGAGTACTACTATCATAGAACTACTATCAGGGTACTACTATCATAGAACTACTATCAGGGTACTACTATCATAGAACTACTATCATAGAACTACTATCAGGGTACTACTATCATAGAACTACTATCAGGGTACTACTATCATAGAACTACTATCAGGGTACTACTATCATAGAACTACTATCAGGGTACTACTATCATAGAACTACTATCATAGAACTACTATCAGGGTACTACTATCATAGAACTACTATCAGGGTACTACTATCATAGAACTACTATCATAGAACTACTATCAGGGTACTACTATCATAGTACTACTATCAGAGTACTACTATCATAGAACTACTATCAGGGTACTACTATCATAGAACTACTATCAGGGTACTACTATCATAGAACTACTATCATAGAACTACTATCAGGGTACTACTATCATAGAACTACTATCAGGGTACTACTATCATAGAACTACTATCATAGAACTACTATCAGGGTACTACTATCATAGAACTACTATCAGGGTACTACTATCATAGAACTACTATCATAGAACTACTATCATAGTACTACTATCAGGGTACTACTATCATAGAACTACTATCATAGAACTACTATCATAGAACTACTATCAGGGTACTACTATCATAGAACTACTATCAGGGTACTACTATCATAGAACTATCATAGAACTACTATCATAGTACTACTATCATAGAACTACTATCATAGAACTACTATCATAGTACTACTATCATAGAACTACTATCATAGTACTACTATCATAGTACTACTATCATAGAACTACTATCAGGGTACTACTATCATAGAACTACTATCATAGTACTACTATCATAGAACTACTATCATAGAACTACTATCAGGGTACTACTATCATAGAACTACTATCATAGAACTACTATCAGGGTACTACTATCATAGTACTACTATCAGAGTACTACTATCATAGAACTACTATCAGGGTACTACTATCATAGAACTACTATCAGGGTACTACTATCATAGAACTACTATCATAGAACTACTATCATAGTACTACTATCAGGGTACTACTATCATAGAACTACTATCATAGAACTACTATCATAGAACTACTATCATAGAACTACTATCAGGGTACTACTATCATAGAACTACTATCATAGAACTACTATCATAGTACTACTATCATAGAACTACTATCATAGAACTACTATCATAGTACTACTATCATAGAACTACTATCATAGTACTACTATCATAGTACTACTATCATAGAACTACTATCAGGGTACTACTATCATAGAACTACTATCATAGTACTACTATCATAGAACTACTATCATAGAACTACTATCAGGGTACTACTATCATAGAACTACTATCATAGAACTACTATCATAGTACTACTATCATAGAACTACTATCATAGAACTACTATCATAGTACTACTATCATAGAACTACTATCATAGTACTACTATCATAGAACTACTATCATAGAACTACTATCATAGTACTACTATCATAGAACTACTATCAGGGTACTACTATCATAGAACTACTATCATAGAACTACTATCATAGTACTACTATCATAGAACTACTATCAGGGTACTACTATCATAGAACTACTATCAGAGTACTACTATCATAGAACTACTATCATAGAACTACTATCAGGGTACTACTATCATAGAACTACTATCAGAGTACTACTATCATAGAACTACTATCAGGGTACTACTATCATAGAACTACTATCAGAGTACTACTATCATAGTACTACTATCATAGAACTACTATCAGAGTACTACTATCATAGTACTACTATCATAGAACTACTATCAGGGTACTACTATCAGGGTACTACTATCATAGAACTACTATCAGAGTACTACTATCATAGTACTACTATCATAGAACTACTATCAGGGTACTACTATCATAGTACTACTATCATAGAACTACTATCAGAGTACTACTATCATAGTACTACTATCATAGAACTACTATCAGGGTACTACTATCAGGGTACTACTATCAGGGTACTACTATCAGAGTACTACTATCATAGTACTACTATCATAGAACTACTATCAGAGTACTACTATCATAGAACTACTATCATAGTACTACTATCAGAGTACTACTATCAGAGTACTACTATCAGAGTACTACGTAGTACTATATAGTACTGAGTAGTACTACTCAGTACTACTCAGTACTGAGTAGTACTGAGTAGTACTGAGTATGCATCTTGTGTGTTGCAGCACTACGAGTCTCTGGCTAACAGAGCGTCTGCTAACGGTCACATCATCGACATCTACGCCTGCAGCCTCGACCAGACCGGACTACTGGAGATGAAGTGCTGCTGTAACTACACCGGGTACACACACACACACACACACACACACACACACACTCACTCACTCACACACACACAACCACAACCACACACTCACACTCACACACACACACACACACACACACACACACACACAACCACAACCACACACTCACACACACACACACACACACACACACACACACACACACTCACACACACACACACACTCACTCACTCACTCACTCACTCACTCACTCACTCACTCACTCACTCACTCACTCACTCACACACACACAACCACAACCACACACTCACACTCACACTCACACACACACAACCACAACCACACACTCACACACACACACACACACACTCACACACACACAACCACAACCACACACTCACACTCACACACACACACACACAACCACACACTCACACACACACACACACACACACAACCACACACACACACACACTTCTTCTTAGCTGTCCATCGTGTCCGATGATGACGGTTGCTCCAGGGGGTTGGGGGATGGGGGAGGGGGTTCAGCGTCGTTGGCGCTGGTGCCACTTCATGTGGCTGTGGAGGCCGATGCGTGAGCCACACACTCGCCCGCAGATGGGGCAAGGGAGCCCAGATGTTGTTGTAATGCCGGCTGCCCGCTGGTGTCGTTGGGCACGCCTTTCGGTCCTCCTCTGTTGGGTGGTGTGGTGTATTTGTTCGGTTGCTCTGGCACAGGTGACCTGCCAGGCTGACCTATCAAGTGCCAGATGTTCCAGATGGGTGGGGTTTATGTTGCAGCGCTTGAGGAGGTCTTTAGTGTAGTCCTTGTAGCGCCTCTTTTGTCCGCCAGCAGCCCGTTTTGCATTGCTGAGTTGCCCATAGAGGGCTTGGCGGGGCAAGCGGTGGTCAGGCATGCGGATAGTATGCCCTATCCAGCGGAGATGTTTTTTTGCTAATGCTGCTTCCATGCAGATGGAGTTGGTCATGGAAAGGATCTCTGTGTGAGGCACCCGATCTTCCCAAGAGAGGCCGAGGATTTTTTGGAGGCATCGAATGTGGAAGGCCTCCAAGTTTTTGATATGCCGTCTGTATGGGGTCCATGTTTCTGCCCCATAGAGCAGAGTGGAGGCACATACCGCGTTGTAAACAGCCACCTTGGTACTGATCTTCAGGTTTTTGTTTTGGAATACCCTTCTACGGAGTCGCCCAAAGGCTGATGAGGCTTTGTTGATGCGACTGTTTATTTCAGTGTCAAGGGAGCAGTCTGAGGAGATTGTGGAGCCAAGATAGGTGAACTGGTGAACTACTGTGAGTGGAACACCACCTATTTGAAAGTTAGAGAGTGAAGGAGGTTGGGTAGTGAGTTGTGCCATGACTTCGGTTTTTTGAACATTGACCTGGAGACCAAAGGACTGGTATAGGCTGGAGATTGTGTTAAGGGCATGCTGCATGGACTCTGGGCTATGTGCAAAGACAGTGCAGTCATCTGCGTATTGGAGCTCATGGATTTGGCATGTCTTTGTCTTTGTGTAGGCCTGGAGCCGTCGGATGTTGAATAGACTTCCATCAAGGCGGTGCTCCAGGTGAACTCCATCTCTGTGTCCCAGGGTATGGTGGAAGAGGTGGGTAGTGGCTGAGGAGGAGATTGAACAGGACCGGTGCCAAGACACAGCCCTGTTTCACCCCAGTGTTGACCTTGAAGGGCTCTGACTGGAGTCCTCCTGTGAGAACTCTGGCTTGCATCCCATCATGCAGTTGCTGCAGGATGGAAAGAAACTTGGGTGGTACCCCAAGTTTTGAGAGCTGTTTCCAGAGCAACTCACGGTTTATGGTGTCAAAGGCTTTGCTGAGGTCGATGAAGGCTATGTACAGGTCCTTGCGTTGTTCTCTGCTCTTCTCCAGCAGCTGCCGTAAAACAAAGATCATGTCAGTAGTGGATCTGGTCTTCCGAAAGCCACATTGCGTTTCTGGGAGAGCACTTTCCGAAATGTACTCCACCAGCCTATTGAGCATGATCTTTGCCAGCACTTTCCCTGCGGTGGAGAGGAGAGAGATTCCGCGGCCGCTCCCACAGATGGCTCTGTCGCCCTTCTGTTTGTAGATGACCACAATGTTAGCGTCCTTCCAATCCTGAGGGACTATCTCGGACTTCCAGATGTTTATGATCAGGAGATGTAGGCGGTGTGTAAGGAGGAACCCCCCATGTTTGAGGATCTCTGCTGGGATGCCATCAGGTCCTGCACTTTTGTTGTTCTTTAGGCTTTCAATGGCTTTACGGGTTTCAGAGAACTGTGGTGGAGTGTCAAGAGGGAGGATTGGTGGAAGGTCTGGGAGTTTATTGAGGATATGGAGATCAACGGGGTTTCTGTGGTTGAGGAGGGTTTCAAAATGATCCGCCCAGCGGCCAAGAATATCATGGCGGTCCTTGAGAAGAGTGTTCCCGTTTGCTGATCGGACAGGGGCGATGGTCTGCTTCCTGGGGCCATATATGGCTTTGATGGCATCATAGAAGCACTGGGTGTTGCTGTAGTCTGCAAACTTTTGGATTTCTTGTGCCCTCTGTATCCACCATGCGTCTTCCATGGTCCGGAGCGCATGCTGGGTTGTAGCTCTTGCTTTGGCAAAAGTGGCTTTCAGAGTGGAGGAACCAGGGTTTGCCAGGAGAGCTATGTGGGCTTCATGCTTTGCTTGGAGGAGTGATTTTATTTCTGTGGAGTTGTTGTCAAACCAGTCCTGATGACGTTTCCTTGACAGGCCAAGTGCTTCCGAGGCTGCAGCGTGGATGGCTGTGCGCAGAGCTGACCAATCAGTGGGTTCCTCTGGAACTTGGTTGAGGTTTCTTGCAAGGAGTTGTCGGAGGTTGCCTATAGTGTCGGGGTTGTTGAGTGCTGTGCAGTTTAGTTTTCTGATTGGGGCGGTCGTTGGGCGACGTGGTTGAATACCCATACGGAGTTTGGATCTGACCATAAGGTGGTCGGTCCAGCATTCAGCCCCGCGCATGACGCGGGTGATGAGAACGTCCTGTCTGTCCTTTTGGCGGACGATGATGTAATCCAGGAGGTGCCAGTGTTTTGAGCGGGGGTGTTGCCAGGTGGTTTTAAGCCTGTTCTTCATCTGGAAGGTGGTGTTGGTAATGACCAGGCGATGTTCCGCGCAGAGGGAGAGGAGCCGTAGTCCGTTGCTATTCATTTTCCCCACTCCATGCTGGCCTAGGATCTTACTCCAGACGTGATGCTCTGTGCCCACTCTGGCATTAAAGTCTCCCATAAGTATGAGCTTATCTGTAGCTGGGGTTTTCTGGATGATGGAGTCGAGACTTCTGTAAAAGTCCTCTTTGACATTGTGTTCTGCATCCAAGGTCGGTGCGTAGGCACTGATGAGGGTGGCAGAGCGTCCCTTTGTAAGGGGAATGCGCAACGTCATCAGTCTTTCATTGATGCCGATAGGGGAGTCAGGGATCCGTTGCAACAGTTGGGTCTTCGCTGCAAAACCCACACCATGGAGGCGGTGTGCCTTCAAGGACCCCGTTCCAGAAGAAAGTGTAACCTGCACCGACTTCTGTCAGGGAGTCCTCTCCATGCAGCCTGCTCTCTTAGCAAGCTCGAGAGCCACAAGTGCTGTTCTGCGGTGGGGTCTGTCAGGTGTTCCTGCCGTATCCAAGAGCGTGCGAACGCGAACGTTCCACCAAGCCACGTGCACATTTTCTTTGTTTTACGACCGCAGTAAAGGGATGCACACACACACACACACACACACAGGTCTCGGTGTTAGCTGGAGGATAAACAAAGTCTGGACAAGTTAACTACATGAGCTAGTTAGCTAGCGTTGTAGCGTTAGCTCACTAGCTGTCTCTTGTCTCCAGAGGCTACATGGTGATGGCCGACTCCTTCAACACGTCTCTTTTCAAACAAACCTTCCAGAGAGTTTTCACCAAAGACGTCCAGGGATCCTTCAAGATGGCCTTCGCCGCCACGCTGGAGGTCAAGGTACCAACTACAGCCCGCTACAGCTGACCCTCACCTGTGTCCCCTAGAGGCTCACCTGTGTCCCCTAGAGGCTCACCTGTGTCCCCTAGAGGCTCACCTGTGTCCCCTAGAGGCTCAACTGTGCCCCCTAGAGGCTCACCTGTGTCCCCTAGAGGCTCACCTGTGCCCCCTAGAGGCTCACCTGTGTCCCCTAGAGGCTCACCTGTGCCCCCTAGAGGCTCACCTGTGTCCCCTAGAGGCTTAACTGTGCCCCCTAGAGGCTCACCTGTGTCCCCTAGAGGCTCAACTGTGCCCCCTAGAGGCTCACCTGTGTCCCCTAGAGGCTCACCTGTGCCCCCTAGAGGCTCACTTGTGTCCCCTAGAGGCTCACCTGTGCCCCCTAGAGGCTCACCTGTGCCCCCTAGAGGCTCACCTGTGTCCCAGGTGGATCCGTAGTGATGTCACTAATGAAGACGTCTTGTTGTCTTGTTGTCTTGTTGTCTTGTTTCAGACGTCCAGAGAGATCAAAGTATCTGGAGCCATCGGACCCTGTGTGTCCCTGAACGCTAAAGGACCCTGTGTCTCCGAGAACGTAAGGACCCACCATTATACTGTAGTACCCTGTAGTACCCAGTAGTACCCTGTAGTACCCAGTAGTACAGCTCAGTACCCTGTAGTACCCTGTAGTACTCTGTAGTACCCTGTAGTACTGCTCAGTACCCTGTAGTACCCTGTAGTACCCTGTAGTACCCTGTAGTACCCTGTAGTACAGCTCAGTACCCTGTAGTACCCTGTAGTACCCTGTAGTACAGCTCAGTACCCTGTAGTACCCTGTAGTACCCTGTAGTACAGCTCAGTACCCTATAGTACCCTGTAGTACCCTGTAGTACTCTGTAGTACCCTGTAGTACTGCTCAGTACCCTGTAGTACCCTGTAGTACCCTGTAGTACCCTGTAGTACCCTGTAGTACCCTGTAGTACAGCTCAGTACCCTGTAGTACCCTGTAGTACCCTGTAGTACCCTGTAGTACAGCTCAGTACCCTGTAGTACCCTGTAGTACCCTGTAGTACCCTCTCTGTGTGTGTATATATATATACATGTATATCTGTGTGTGTGTTCCAGGAGATCGGGACAGGAGGGACGTGTCAGTGGAAGATCTGTGGTCTGGACCCGAGCACCACGCTGGCTCTCTACTTTGAGGTCGTCAACCAGGTACACACACCTGACCTCTGACAGCTCTGACCTCTTACACACCTGACCTCTGACCTCTGACAGCTCTGACCTCTTATACACCTGACCTCTGACCTCTGACACACCTGATCTCTGACCTCTGACACACCTGACCTCTGACCTCTGACACACCTGACCTCTGACACACCTGACTTCTGACCTCTGACACCTGAAAATCAAAGCACCATATACAAGCAGTAATAATAAATGAGCACTCAGAGGTCCAGATCCATTAGTAGTATTTATTGTTATGATGATGAGGTTATTGCTCGTTATGAGCCAGCAGAGCTGCGACCCCACAGGTTCAATCCTCAGCTGGACTCTCAGGGTTCAGGTAGTTCTGGGTCGGTCCTGGTTCTCCTCCCAGTTAGTCCAGTTTACTGATTAGACCATGAAGCTCTACAGCCGGGGCTGATGGGATTGTAGTTCTAGAGGTGTCCTGGTATGAAGTGAAGGTGAGTGATGATGACGCCGGAGGGGAAGTGGTAGCGTTCATCCTCTGTGGGGCGTGAACATCACTAACGGAGGAGAGGTGGTAGGGTTCATCCTCTGTGGGGCGTGAACATCACTAACGGAGGAGAGGTGGTAGGGTTCATCCTCTGTGGGGCGTGAACATCACTAACGGAGGAGAGGTGGTAGGGTTCATCCTCTGTGGGGCGTGAACATCACTAACGGAGGAGAGGTGGTAGGGTTCATCCTCTGTGGGGCGTGAACATCACTAACGGAGGAGAGGTGGTAGGGTTCATCCTCTGTGGGGCGTGAACATCACTAACGGAGGAGAGGTGGTAGGGTTCATCCTCTGTGGGGCGTGAACATCACTAACGGAGGAGAGGTGGTAGGGTTCATCCTCTGTGGGGCGTGAACATCACTAACGGAGGAT
>CAKALS010000027.1:2404628-2412128 GCA_916701275.1 Sebastes miniatus
TGGGACCAGTCGGTGTCTCAGTCTGGGACCAGTGGTGTCTCAGGACTGGGACCAGTCGGTGTCTCAGACTGGGACCAGTGGTGTCTCAGACTGGGACCAGTTGGTGTCTCAGACTGGGACCAGTTGGTGTCTCAGACTGGGACCAGTCGGTGTCTCAGACTGGGACCAGTCGGTGTCTCAGACTGGGACCAGTCGGTGTCTCAGACTGGGACCAGTGGTGTCTCAGACTGGGACCAGTTGGTGTCTCAGACTGGGACCAGTTGGTGTCTCAGACTGGGACCAGTCGGTGTCTCAGTTGGTGTCTCAGACTGGGACCAGTCAGTGTCTCAGACTGGGACCAGTTGGTGTCTCAGTTGGTGTCTCAGACTGGGACCAGTTGGTGTCTCAGACTGGGACCAGTCGGTGTCTCAGACTGGGACCAGTCGGTGTCTCATTCGGTGTCTCAGACTGGGACCAGTCGGTGTCTCAGTTGGTGTCTCAGACTGGGACCAGTTGGTGTCTCAGTTGGTGTCTCAGACTGGGACCAGTCGGTGTCTCAGACTGGGATCAGTTGGTGTCTCAGACTGGGACCAGTCTGTGTCTCATTTGGTGTCTCAGACTGGGACCAGTCTGTGTCTCAGACTGGGACCAGTTGGTGTCTCAGACTGGGACCAGTTGGTGGACCAGTTGGTGTCTTAGACTGGGACCAGTCGGTGTCTCAGTTGGTGTCTCAGACTGGGGTCAGTTGGTGTCTCAGACTGGGACCAGTTAGTGTCTCAGACTGCGACCAGTTGGTGTCTCAGACTGGGACCAGTTGGTGTCTCAGACTGCGACCAGTTGGTGTCTCCGACTGGGACCAGTTGGTGTCTCAGACTGGGACAAGTTGGTGTCTCAGACTGGGACCAGTTGGTGTCTCAGTCGGTGTCTCAGTTGGTGTCTCAGACTGGGACCAGTCGGTGTCTCAGACTGGGACAAGTTGGGTGTCTCAGACTGGGACCAGTTGGTGTCTCAGTTGGTGTCTCAGACTGGGACCAGTCGGTGTCTCAGTCGGTGTCTCAGTTGGTGTCTCAGACTGGGACCGGTCGGTGTCTCAGTCGGTGTCTCAGTTGGTGTCTCAGACTGGGACCGGTCGGTGTCTCAGTTGGTGTCTCAGACTAGGACCAGTCGGTGTCTCAGACTGGGACCAGTCGGTGTCTCAGACTGGGACCAGTTGGTGTCTCAGACTGGGACCAGTTGGTGTCTCAGACTGGGACCAGTCGGTGTCTCAGACTGGGACCAGTCGGTGTCTCAGACTGGGACAAGTTGGTGTCTCAGACTGGGACCAGTTGGTGTCTCAGTTGGTGTCTCAAACTGGGACCAGTCGGTGTCTCAGTCGGTGTCTCAGTCGGAGTCTCAGACTGGGACCAGTCGGTGTCTCAGTCGGTGTCTCAGTTGGTGTCTCAGACTGGGACCGGTCGGTGTCTCAGTTGGTGTCTCAGACTGGGACCAGTCGGTGTCTCAGTTGGTGTCTCAGACTGGGACCAGTCGGTGTCTCAGTCGGTGTCTCAGTTGGTGTCTCAGACTGGGACCAGTCGGTGTCTCAGTCGGTGTCTCAGTTGGTGTCTCAGACTGGGACCAGTCGGTGTCTCAGTCGGTGTCTCAGTTGGTGTCTCAGACTGGGACCAGTCGGTGTCTCAGTCGGTGTCTCAGACTGGGACCGGTCAGTGTCTCAGTCGGTGTCTCAGACTGGGACCGGTCGGTGTCTCAGTTGGTGTCTCAGACTGGGACCGGTCGGTGTCTCAGTTGGTGTCTCAGACTGGGACCGGTCGGTGTCTCAGTCGGTGTCTCAGACTGGGACCAGTCGGTGTCTCAGTTGGTGTCTCAGACTGGGACCGGTCGGTGTCTCAGTTGGTGTCTCAGACTGGGACCAGTCGGTGTCTCAGTCGGTGTCTCAGTCGGTGTCTCAGACTGCGACCGGTCGGTGTCTCAGTTGGTGTCTCAGACTGGGACCAGTCGGTGTCTCAGTTGGTGTCTCAGACTGGGACCAGTCGGTGTCTCAGTCGGTGTCTCAGTTGGTGTCTCAGACTGGGACCAGTCGTTGTCTCAGTTGGTGTCTCAGACTGGGACCAGTCGGTGTCTCAGTCGGTGTCTCAGTTGGTGTCTCAGACTGGGACCAGTCGGTGTCTCAGTTGGTGTCTCAGTTGGTGTCTCAGACTGGGACCGGTCGGTGTCTCAGGTCAAACACTCACCTTCATGTCTCCGGTTATTTGAGGGAGTCCAGCTCGGAAGATGGTGGATCGCTGAAAAACAGAGACAGGACGGGACTTAGCTGGACAGCAGAGGACAGACGGGGACAGGATGTCACACTAAGACAATGCTAAGCTAACCAACTAGCCTCTGACCCCCCCCCCCCCTAGCAGCGCTACTCACACCGGACACAGAGCTCCGGTTACAGCCGGCTGACGGTTCAGAGGAGAGGACACGGAGAGAGGACAGGGAGACACGGAGAGGACACACGGAAAGGGGACACTGAGAGAGGACACGGAGAGCAGTCTGTCTTCCCGCTCCTCTCAGTCTCTGGGTCTCTGGGTCTGGTCGCCATCACAGCTCGGCTAACTCCCCCCCCTCCTCTCTAACCCGCTGCTAGCAGCTGCTGGAGACAGAGACCCGGGACAGACAGAACCGAGTCCCGGCACCAGTAAAGTGTAAACTCTGTGTGTGTGACGGCAGCAGCAGCGCTCAGGCTCTCTGAGCTAACTGTAGCTAACGGCTAACAGGGTTAGCCGTTAGCTACAGTTAGCTCGCTAGCTAGTCAGTGGATCAGATGTAAAGCTGCTGTTAGCAGCTAGCTGCTAGCTGCTAGCTGCTAGCTGCGACATTAGCTCGTGTTTCAGGCTAAACTAAGTTCGTACCGAGCCGAACCGGACCGGACCGGGTGACATTGGACGGAACCACAACTGTTGTGTTTCTTATTGATGATTGGTTGTGTGATGTTTGTCTCCTCAGAGCAGCAGCTTGTCTTCATGTCTTCATGTCTTCATGTCTTCAGTGAACAACAACCAGCAGCCATCAGAGACTCATCACAGCTAAACACACAGAGCTACAGAGACTCACCGAGAGCTGCCGGTCACATCCACACGGCTCCGGTTCTCCGGTTCTACCGGGGATCAGAGTCAGAGGAAGGTTTTAATAGTGTTCTATAGGGTTATATGGGGTTATATGGGGTTATATGGGGTTATATACTCACACTAGCGGCTCCGCTGCTTCTCCTCTTTAACAGCGAGACACGAACAACAAGCTGTTGAGCTCTGAGCTCTGTTTCCAGACACCTGATTGGCTGCGGTGACAGCGCTGGACGCAACGGAGCAATCTGATTGGTCGAGCGATTCCTGGATTTTAATAGGACATACCGTCTTCTGGCGTCGCTATTGGTCGATACGAACGCGGCGCCACGAGGGAAATGACGGCATCCGCTGGATGGTTGTCCAATCAGAGGCAAGTTCACAAGAAAAAACCCGCCACTGAGGATCGTAATTGGTCTCGCGCGTTTTGTTCCAAGAAGCGGCGCGTCGCTATTGGCTGAGCGGGCTTCCGTCTATCGCGTCACTGCAGGAAGCTCCGCCCCGTTACGTGCTGTGAGCCGCTCACCAGACTCCATTCAGAAACCTGCTCATTTAACAGAACCTGTTTACCACTGAGCTGCGGACCTGCGAGACAAACACACAATACATTCTGGAAGCCGTTACAATTTATAATATATCTGCTCACAAAGCATGAATTAATGTACACAAAATATAAACAATTACAACAGTTCGCCACCGCGTTCCGAGGTGAAAGCTGCTGGACCGGATTCACCGGAAACAGGTCAAATAGTGAATAAAAGTGCAATTAGTGTTTATATACGAGCTGCTTGTTGCATGACATGTAAGCCGAAACTAAGAGGTGCTATTGTGACTTTGTTATAGCTCCCAAATTCTGTTCTTTTACGTCAATAACTGGCCGATGACCGCTGTCAACCTTTAGTGGTCACTTTTTTAAATGGAGTTTGGCGATGCGGGTCCATACGTGAGACAACGTCACATCTCGGGGGGTCGTGTTGAACCAGGCTCCGAACCGGTCCGCTGATACACAAACACCCGCTAAACGAGCCGAACCGGAGCCAGAACACTATAAAAACACATTTAAACCAGAATCACGGGAACAAACGTCGGTTTTATTCGGAGACACTCGGTGTTTGTGACGCGGTTCTCCCAGTGGGCGGGCTCATCGGCGCCTTACGTCACAGGAAGAGAGTGACGACAAAACCATATATGGTATGTTCCTGTCTAATACACACTGAGCCCTTCACACCTTCTGGACAGTAGTGCTCTGGTCCTTTACTGCAGTACAAGTACAAGTACTACTACTACTACTACTACTACTACTACTACTACTACACATTCCATGTGATGTCTATGGATGAAGTATAAAGTATTAGTTACCTCAAAGTAGAAAGTAGCAGAACATGGAAATACTCAACTTAAAGGGACTGTTTGTTATTATATATTTCATGTTTATTATTATATATTTAATATTTATTATATATTTAAAGGGACTGTTAGTAAGAATCCTAAATGTCTTGTTAACAGCTTCACCTGTGTCCGTTAAGTCAACTAAAGTCAGCGTCCTGTTGCTGGCGCTTGTGCTCGCTCTACATAGACATGAAGGAGCATCGCTCAACACAGTGAGGAGACACACGTCAGCTAAAAGCACAATATCACTCTATAGTTCAGCTGCTTGGCAGTAATGTTAGCTGACCAGACCAAGGTCTCTCCATGAATCAATGCTGATCCTAGTGTTGGCTTTTCCCGCCTCAGCCTCCCGACCGCGGCCGGAGGGAACGGGGGAGACGCCGGAGTTTTGGTCGGAGACGATAACGTTTCTCTCTGCGGAGCCCCGTCACTTCACCAGACACGGGAAACCTCTGTTGGTCTGGAGGAGCTGCAGCAGTTATTTCTGCACAAACGTCCACTGAACATTCACTAGATATTCTCAGAGCTAAACTAACTCTTCTGCAGTGTGGAGTGAGCAGCATGCACGTGAGAGGTGGAGAGAGAGAGAGAGAGGAGCGTGGTGTGTGAGTGAAGGCAGGCAGAGGAGTAGAGGAGCAGAGACTCCGGTCCTGGAGACCAAAGCTACGGTCTCCCCCGCGTCCTCCGACCGCGGCCAACACTGTTTAACAGCTTCACTAGATACAACCAAGAGGTTTTGGTGCTTCACTGGAGTTTGTGTTGGAGTCTGAGTCTGAACAGCGGAGACACACGAGACACCATGAGACACCGACCAGCAATGATTTATACCTGGAACAAGTTACTAACAGGACCTTTAAGTACCTTAAATGTACAGTACTAGAGTAGAAGTACCTGGTTCCTCCTGACTGACAGGTCGGGGGGGTTAATGAGTCACACAGAAAAACAGAAAACATATTTTTTATTGTGAAAGCTGAAACTGATCAGAGCAGAAACATCATGAATGTTATTAAACTAGAAAACATGAAGAAGGAGCAGCAGAGGAGAGACTACATGTTGTCTTCATCAGAGTCGTCCTCCTCCTCCAGAGAGTCCTGAAACACACAGACACACCACTTCACATCTTTTTTCTTTTAAAGTTATTTTTTGGGGGCATTTTTTAAGCATTTATTGATAGGACAGTGGATAGGGTGTTGGAAAGGGGGAGAGAGAGAGATGACATGCGGAAAGGTCCACAGGCCGGATTCGAACCCGGGTCCACCGCGGCTAGGACTGAGCCTTGGCCATACATGGGCGCCCGCTCTACCGACTGAGCTAACCAGCCGCCAGTTCACATCTTTAATCACCATTAATCTCACATGTTTTATCACTAGGGATGCACCGATACCGATACCAGTATTGGACCAGATACCAGTATTGGACCAGATACCAGTATCGGACCAGATACCGGTATCGGACCCGATACCAGTATCTGGTGCTCATGTACTCGTAAAACAGCTCCGATACAACGGCTCCGATACCACTTTACGGCAGCGTAACCAGATCAGAGATGCAACCAATTCATTCAGTCAGTCAATCAGTCAGTCAGTCATTCAGTCATTCAGTCATTCATTCAACGATGGAAAGAGACTTGATGAAAGAGCGGTTCTGAAGACGGATCAATAATCTTCTCAGGTGTTTATATATGATGATATTAGATTACAGATGTGTGCTGCTCACCTTGGCGTATTTCTCAGCTTCCTCTCGGATGTCTCTGGGTACCAGCACGTGGCGTCCGTTAGTCACTGAGGACAAGAGAACACAGTTCAACCACAGTTTAGCTTAGCATTCCGCTAACCTCCACCGCCACCACTGCTGCTGCTGTGACCTCAGCGGTGACCACGGCGGTGACCTCGGCTGTGACCTCAGCGGTCACACAGAAGGTGAAAGTGTTAGCGAGATGTAGAGAACATGTTGCTAATAGTTTAGCCTCCTGCTAACGTCCCGCCGTGAGCTAACCTACCAGCAACGCATCCATCTCTGAAATGCTTCGCCAACATTGTGATGGTTCGTGGTCACGGGGCGGAAACTTTCTCCTCTTGTGTCATGAAACCATGAAACGAGTTGACTGAGAGGTTTGTGGAGACGCTGAATGGAGAGATGGTCGTGGTGATGAATCCGTCTGATCAACGGTCACTTTAACGTTTCTAGAGTCTCTAGAGGCGGCGAGTCGCGTCGGACGCCGCTGATTTACATCAAGTAGCCTCGACCTCAACTTTATGCAAAAGAGGAGCGGGCGACGGACCGTCTCTTGAACCGCGCCGCCGCCACGCTCCCAGAATGCATTGCTGCACAGCTGCTTACACAGGCAGCGAACGGGAAGCGTGGAACGGACGGACGGTCCCTCTTCCTGTTTGGCGAAGGCGGCGTGAACTGAGGTTTGTTTTGGTTGACGGATACAGAACGGATATGACGTCACGTTACTCAGACTACCACAATAAAAGCGGTGACTTCCTGCTACCTCCACATAGACTCAGATATTAAAATATCTGTTTAGAAATCAGAAGAATCAAATACGGCGATACATCGGTGAGTCCATGTTGTTTCCACCCCGGATGTTTCCTGAGAGGAACGGCGTCCGTTCACACCGCCAGCCGGCGGTACAGATCCAGACGCTGAGCGTCATCAGTGAGGAGCTCTCCTGGTGAAGGAACACCAGATTATTAACCGGTGAGGAAACGTCCTCAGCACGGCGTCATTAGCTGGTGAGTGTGTGTGTGTGTGTGTGTGTGTGTGTGTGTGTGTGTGTGTGAGAGTGTGAGTGTGAGTGTGTGTGAGTGTGTGTGTGTGTGTGTGTTTTTGTGTGTGTGTGTGTGTGTGTGTGTGTTTGTGTGTGAGTGTGTGTGTGTGTGTGTGTGTGCGTGGAGGTCAGCTCAGGGATTGGTCAGACAGCCAAGAGGAAGTGACATCACAGGAGTTCAGTCCAGTGAGCGAAACCTCTGTGACTCTCATCATCCGTCCCCGCTGATCGATCACTCTGATCGACTGTATTGAT
>CAKALS010000027.1:2435886-2443386 GCA_916701275.1 Sebastes miniatus
CTACATAATCTGGCGTCACCAGCAGGATTGGAAGCAGACGGGCTACGGGCTGCTGGCAACGCAACTGTGAGGCGTCATCTTTCCATTATAAAATGAGCTGGGATCTTACTTTTGTGTGAGCGGATCATTCTGTCCGATTTGGCCGACGCATCTTTCACTCTGTTGTGATATTCTAACAGAAACGTCTTCTCGTGCTCGAAGAAGTCGTCCACGTCCTGCAAACAGACAAACAAGAAATACAGATGAAACCCGACAGACGTGAAACCGTGAAGCTCAGGTAGAAGATCAGAAAGGTCACCTTGACTCCGGCCACCAGGACGCCGTCCGCCGACTTCACCACGTTCTTAAAGAAATCCTCCAGCTTCTCCTTCTTGTTCTTCCCTCGGACACTCAGCTGTCAAGAGAGGAGAGGTCAGAGGTCAGAGGTCAGAGGTCACACTACGACAACAACATGAACTGTACACGCAGCGGAATCACAACATTAAACCGTCTCCAGCTTCTGTTAGAACTGATCCTTTCTGGGACTTCCGGTGTGGCGCTGAAGCAGATGGCTGCTCGAAAGAACCTCTCCCAATCAGTGGGTTTTAATCCCCTTGTACAAACTTGAGATGTCAAATTAAACTGAAATATAACATGGAAGGGGAAAAGCAAAAAAAGGGTAAAGGTAAAACTGGCTCCAGACGCGAGAAAGGTGAAATAGCAGAGGAAATCTACGGCGATGAAGAAAGTCACGGGAACAACGGCGAGACAGGGAAAGCTAACGAAGCGCTAGCTAGCTCGGACATGCAGGCCATCTACAATGAGATCCGGGCGCTCAGATCGGATCTTAAAAGTGATTAAGTGAATTCCCACTCACGTTTTGTGAAGACATAAAGAAAGAGCTGAACGAGTTTAGGGGAGAAATCAACCAGAAACTCAAAGAAGCTACAGGTGACCTGCAGGCCACCAAAGTCAGAGTGGTGGAGGCGGAACAACGCATCGCCGGTATTGAAGAACGGGACGCAGCGGCGAGAGAGGCACTTATTCAGACGATGGAGACTCAAGAGGCTCTGCAGGCTAAGCTAACTGATTTAGAAGCTCTTTCTCGCCAGAACAACCTCGGCATATACGGCGTGCCGGAGGGATCTGAGGGGAACAACCTCGGCATATACGGCGTGCCGGAGGGATCTGAGGGGAACAACCTACCGGAGTTTGTGACAAAGCTTATAAAGTCGGAGCTTGGCCCGCCGATAACGGAGATGGACCTCGGAATACAGCGCTGTCCCCGGGCTCTCGCTCCAAAGCCTCCAAGCGATGCACCACCAAGATCACTGGTGATCTGCTTCCTCGAGTTCAGAATGAAAGAACAGATAATGCATACTGCTTGGAGAAAGATAGATGTCCGTTACGACGGGAAGAGGATCTATTTTCATCAAGATTATCCTTCCGACATTTTCAAGAAAAGGAAGGCATACGTGGAAATACTGACGGAACTTAAAGCCAAAGGAATCCGTTTCCAAACGCCACATCCAGCCAAACTGAAGGGGTTCTTTGACAGCGGTACCCACACCTACGAGATCGCGGTAGAAGCGGCTAAAGACTTGAAGAAGAGAGGATTCTCCATAGGAACCGTCAAGGAGCTCGACTCTGCAGCGGTGAAACAGCGGAGACTAGCAACGTGGGAGAAGGCAGGTGCGGGCCGCCGGGCTGTGGACCGAGAGCAGATACGGGAGAGGCTACGGAGTTTTCAACGCGCCCCCCCCCCCCCCCTCCCTCCCCGGGAATATTCGGCGCTGACGAGTGGTACGTTGAAGGGTAATTATAACGGGGCTTATCGGTAAGTGGACGGAGCCATACACCTCCACGATGAGTCACTTGAATGACAGCCCAGTTCTGAGTAGACTGACAGTGATACCGGGGCGTTAACACTGCTTCACTAAACAACACAGACAAAGTCATATTGGTTTAAACTAAGAGGTCACTCTGCTATTTTACTTTCAGCCAGTTTATTAAGGTACTTAATATCATTTCTCCTGGAGCCTGCCTAGCTGAATCTTTATACCGGCCACATGGGAACAGTTGTGAACATTACCGGTGCAGAGTATTCTCTGTTGCACTGACGGGAGGCCCTCGATGGACTCACTCTCAATGTGAGGATTTATTCAAACCTCGGACTTGCAAGTCTTTTTCTTTTCTTTGTTGCATGTACTTGTTTTATTATGATGGTTCATATACATTCACTGGCCACTTTATTAGGTACACCTTGCTAGTACCGGGTGGTCTTCATCTGCTTCCAGGTTGGACGTGTTGTGCGTTCAGAGATGGTATTCTGCATACCTTGGTTGTAACGAGTGGTTATTTGAGTTCCTGTTGCCTTTCTATCATCTCCAACCACTCTGCCCATTCTCCTCTGACCTCTGACATCAACAAGGCATTTCCGTCCACACAACCCCCGCTCACTGGATCTGTTCTCTTGTTGGGACCATTCTCTGTAAACCCTAGAGATGGTTGTGCGTGAAAATCCCAGTAGATCAGCAGTTTAATACTCAGACCAGCCCGTCTGGCACCAACAACCATGCCACGTTCAAAGTCACTTAAATCCCCTTTCTTCCCCATTCTGATGCTCGGTTTGAACTTCAGCAAGTCGTCTTCACCACGTCTAGATGACGTAATGCATTGAGTTACTGCCATGTGATTGGCTGATTAGCTATTTGTGTTAACAAGCAATTGAACAGGTGTGCCTAATAAAGTGGCCGGTGAGTGTATATTGTTCATTGTCATGGGTTAGGTTACACAAGTGCACAGGATTTTAATTGAACATATGCATTTACAGGACTACAAGATAGTTACACTTAATGTCAATGGGTTGCATTGTGGGTAGGTAGGTGGGTTGCATTGTGGGTAGGTAGGTGGGTAGCTAGGAAGCTAAACTAATGTTTAGTTTCTGAAGGTAAATTGTGCTCAGGTGATGAAGTCAAACAGGTGTGAGTGTTTACAGAACATCCAGCTCTAGAGTCAACAGATCTCATGATCACACCTGATCTCACCTGATCTCACCTGATCTCACCTGATCTCACCTGATCTCACCTGATCTCACCTGATCAAACCTGATCTCACCTGATCAAACCTGAGTGGATTTTACACTTTGGCTCAGAAAACAGGAGCAGAGTGAGACCTCTCACTGTTGCTGTTTAAAGTTCACCTGCTCACTGGTGGGCTTCACCTGGATGGACACCTGTAGTGTCAGCAGTGACTGAAGGTGTGAGAAGTGTCAGCAGTGACTGAAGGTGTGAGAAGTGTCAGCAGTGACTGAAGGTGTGAGAAGTGTCAGCAGTGACTGAAGGTGTGAGAAGTGTCAGCAGTGACTGAAGGTGTGAGAAGTGTCAGCAGTGACTGAAGGTGTGAGAAGTGTCAGCAGTGACTGAAGGTGTGAGAAGTGTCAGCAGTGACTGAAGGTGTGAGAAGTGTCAGCAGTGACTGAAGGTGTGAGAAGTGTCAGCAGTGACTGGAGGTGTGAGAAGTGTCAGCAGTGACTGGAGGTGTGAGAAGTGTCAGCAGTGACTGAAGGTGTGAGAAGTGTCAGCAGTGACTGGAGGTGTGAGAAGTGTCAGCAGTGACTGGAGGTGTGAGAAGTGTCAGCAGTGACTGAAGGTGTGAGAAGTGTCAGCAGTGACTGAAGGTGTGAGAAGTGTCAGCAGTGACTGAAGGTGTGAGAAGTGTCAGCAGTGACTGAAGGTGTGAGAAGTGTCAGCAGTGACTGAAGGTGTGAGAAGTGTCAGCAGTGACTCACGTCCTGGTTGTACTCCAGGAAGACGTGGAAGTTGAGGTCTTTCCTGAGGACAGGATGAGCCGCCACGCGACACAGGAAGACCTCGTGCATGGCGACAGTCTTCTTAAAGATGGCCAGGTACTCTCTGAAAACACAAGGTGTGATCATCAGGTAGGCAGGCAGGTAGGTAGGCAGGTAGGTAGGCAGGCAGGTAGCTAGGCAGGTAGGTAGGTAGGCAGGTAGGTAGGTAGGCAGGTAGGCAGGTAAGTAGGTAGGTAGGTAGGTAGGTAGGTAGCTAGGTAGCTAGGCAGGTAGGCAGGTAGGTAGGTAAGTAGGTAGGTAGGTAGGTAGCCAGGTTGGTAGGCAGGCAGGTAGGCAGGTAAGTAGGTAGCTAGGTAGGTAGCTAGGTAGGTAGGTAGCCAGGTTGGTAGGCAGGCAGGTAGGCAGGTAGGTAGGTAGCCAGGTTGGTAGGTAGGTAGGTAGCCAGGTAGCTAGGCAGGTAGGTAGGTAGGCAGGTAGGTAGGTAGCTAGGTAGGTAGCTAGGTAGGTAGGTAGCCAGGTTGGTAGGCAGGCAGGTAGGCAGGTAGGTAGGGAAGGACTCACGCCTCCAGCTCTTGCTTCATCTTAGTGAACTCCTCCTTCGTCATGGATCCTTCTCCTTCTCCCAGTTTCTGCAGCTTCTCTCTGGACGCATCAAAGTCTGGTCTGGGAGGCGCGGGGGGGATCTACACAACATCACCATCATCATCATCAGTGTGTGTGTGTGTGTGTGTGTGTGTGTGTGTGTGTGTGTGTGTGTGGTTCTCACGATGTATCCTGCGTACTCTTCGTTCTCAACGAAGGAGTCGTGCAGCCAGATGAACTCTTCGTGCTGTCGGACCACTGAGAACTCGTTCTGCTTGAAGTTGGGCAGCGTGCTCTGAGGAAACAGGAAGTACATCATCACTACGCTACTCACATCAGGTCTCAGAGGACGGAGGCGTTTTACCAGATTACACCTGAACACAACATGATAGAACTCAATGGATCCTCCGTACGTTAGCTGTTAGCTCCCTTATTAAGCATTCTGCCCACCGGCTGCTAACAGCTAACAGCTAGCAGCTAACACCTAGCAGCTAACAGCTAGCAGCTAACAGCTAGCAGCTAACACCTAACAGCTAGCACCTAGCAGCTAACAGCTAACACCTAGCAGCTAGCAGCTAACAGCTAGCAGCGAGCAGCAAGCAGCTAACAGCTAGCAGCTAACAGCTAGCACCTAGCAACTAACAGCTAGCAGCTAGCAGCTAGCCAGTTTCAAAGTGTCCCCTTTAGTCTCTGAGACAGAGACACACAAAGAGTCTGACCTTGGTGTGGACGGTGAACTTGACCTTGTCTCTCTCACTCAGAGCGTCGGAGATGTCCACCTGCAGCGTGGCGTCCGTCTGGAGGTCCACGTTGACCGCCCGCGGCTGCAGAGAGACCACAGAGACCACATATTCCATGATGCACCACACCCACTAATCAGCTGCTTAACATAACACAGTGATGATGATATAATGTGACATCACAATATATGAGCTGTAATTATCTAACTGTCAAATATCATCAAGATGAAATACAACGACTCTACAGAGAGAACTATGAAGATGATTCAATCTAATGAATATAATAAAATGATTATATTATATATATTTCTTTATATTATAGTACTATAGAGGACGGTTTCAGTCTGACACATCTTTATATTCTATATATATATAGTTATTTCTATGCTAGCCCTTCCAGTCACCAGCACATACTGGATCTATTCCAGCTCTCTCTGCACATGACCAGCCATCAGTCTCACATATAGACCGTCCTGTGAAGCTCACATTAACACGTGCACCACGGTGTACACACACACACACACACACACACACACACACACACACACACACACACACACACACACACACACACACACACACACACACACACACACACACACACACACACACACACACACACACACACACACACACACAAACGCCTACTGTCACAGTGTTGACAACTCGCTTATTTACAGACTTTATTTCTAAAAAGAGACCAGCGACTCATTCAAGTTATATTATATATCATATCTCTCCCTCTCCTCTGTCACTATTAATAATATAGATAACATAATATAACATTATATAATACACCTCTACATACTTGTAAACAGATCCTGAGTCATTAATAGTTTTGTATAAATATATATTTAAATAAATACATAGTGTATAGATAGATAATAAACAGTTGACTCTGTCGTGGTACGCCACGTTAACCCGGTGGTACACCACGGTGGTACCGGTGGTACGCCACGGTGGTACCGGTGGTACGCCACGTTAACCCGGTGGTACGGCACGTTAACCCGGTGGTACACCACGGTGGTATGCCACGTTAACCCGGTGGTACACCACGGTGGTACCGGTGGTACACCACGTTAACCCGGTGGTACGCCACGGTGGTACCGGTGGTACGCCACGTTAACCCAGTGGTACGCCACGTTAACCCGGTGGTACACCATGTTAACCCGGTGGTACACCATGTTAACCCGGTGGTACGCCATGTTAATAACCCGGTGGTACGCCATGTTAACCCGGTGGTACCGGTGGTACCCCATGTAAACCCGGTGGTACTCCATGTAAACCCGGTGGTACTCCATGTAAACCCGGTGGTACTCCATGTAAACCCGGTGGTACTCCATGTAAACCCGGTGGTACACCATGTAAACCCGGTGGTACACCATGTAAACCCGGTGGTACTCCATGTAAACCCGGTGGTACACCATGTAAACCCGGTGGTACCCCATGTAAACCCGGTGGTACACCATGTAAACCCGGTGGTACTCCATGTAAACCCGGTGGTACGCTATGTTAACCCGGTGGTACCCCATGTAAACCCGGTGGTACGCCATGTTAACCCGGTGGTACGCCATGTTAATAACCCGGTGGTACGCCATGTTAACCCGGTGGTACGCCATGTTAATAACCCGGTGGTACGCCATGTAAACCCGGTGGTACACCATGTTAACCCGGTGGTACGCCATGTTAATAACCCGGTGGTACGCCATGTTAATAACCCGGTGGTACGCCATGTAAACCCGGTGGTACGCCATGTAAACCCGGTGTTACGCCATGTTAACCCGGTGGTACGCCATGTTAATAACCCGGTGGTACGCCATGTTAACCCGGTGGTACGCCATGTTAATAACCCGGTGGTACGCCATGTTAACCCGGTGGTACGCCATGTTAATAACCCGGTGGTACGCCATGTAAACCCGGTGGTACACCATGTTAACCCGGTGGTACGCCATGTTAATAACCCGGTGGTACGCCATGTTAACCCGGTGGTACGCCATGTTAACCCGGTGGTACGCCATGTTAACCCGGTGGTACGCCATGTTAACCCGGTGGTACGCCATGTTAACCCGGTGGTACGCCATGTTAATAACCCGGTGGTACGCCATGTTAATAACCCGGTGGTACGCCATGTTAACCCGGTGGTACGCCATGTTAATAACCCGGTGGTACGCCATGTTAACCCGGTGGTACGCCATGTTAACCCGGTGGTACGCCATGTTAATAACCCGGTGGTACGCCATGTTAACCCGGTGGTACGCCATGTTAATAACCCGGTGGTACGCCATGTTAACCCGGTGGTACGCCATGTTAATAACCCGGTGGTACGCCATGTTAACCCGGTGGTACGCCATGTTAATAACCCGGTGGTACGCCATGTTAATAACCCGG
>CAKALS010000027.1:2452619-2507619 GCA_916701275.1 Sebastes miniatus
TAGTAGTAGTAGTAGTAGTAGTAGTAGTAGTAGTACTTGTAGTAGTAGTAGTAATAGTAGTACTTGTACTAGTAGTAGTAGTACTAGTACTAGTACATCTACTAGTAGTAGTAGTAGTACTTGTACTACTAGTAGTAATAGTAGTACTTGTACTAGTAGTAGTAGTAGTAGTAGTAGTAGTAGTACTTCTACTAGTAGTACTAGTAGTAGTAGTAATAATAGTACCAGATGCCTTTATTATAATCTGATAAAGACATGATGATGTCAGGTACCGATATTAATATTTGCAACTATAAAACAACATCATGTTGTTATTAATGTAAACAGTATTACAGCCACACAGGTCTGCAGCTGAATGTCCATATAATAATAATAATAATCATAATAATCATAATCATAATAATCATCTCTCCTCACAGAGTCATCCAGGACATGGACCAGAAGCTGCAGGCTGATGAGATGGTGAGTTGAGTCGTTGTATTTAATGGAAGCAGCCTCAGACGTGTCGGAGCAGACGGAGCTTTCACTGTTTTTTGGCTCTAATGAGAATATAATTAAACTTCTGAGTTATGTCTTCATACCTGAATTATTGCTTAAGCTGATTCTTAGTGTTGGATGTGACTGACGAGCTGCTGCTTCCTCTCAGAAATGGAAGATCATGTCGTGTAAGATGAAGATCGAGCAGCTGAAGGAGGCGGTCGCCGGGGGCAACGAGGAGGTGAAGAGCGGTGAGTCTGTTTAACTTGAGATGTTCTGATTGTACTTTATAACTGACAGCACACAGCGTAAAATGAGGAGTATTTAATGTAGACAGGAGTAAACAACACTCAGCTTCACCGCGTGGTCAGTTCATCTAAACTATTGAGTTCATGAATTACCAAAAGACATGCAGGAAACATCCTGTTAGCGGCTCATTTAGCCACGTCCGCCGGTAGTGGACGTATTTATGTCGCCTCATTCCGGTGCACGCTGTGACGTCACAAGACTAAACTCTGTTTTCCCCATCGCCACGGCAACACTGACGGAGGAGTTTACAGTGAAACGCCGTCAGGATGTGGACGACGCATAGAAGACGCTACGTGTCTGAATGAGTGGATTAGTGATGAAGGAGACACACTGATGGTTTACAGGTTCATTATTCTCCTCTTCCTCTTCCTCCTCCTCCTCCTCCTCCTCCTCCTCCTTCTGCTCTTCTTCCTCCTCCTTCTCCTCCTCCTCCTCCTCTTCCTCTTCCTCTTCCTCCTCCTCCTGCTCTTCTTCCTCCTCCTCCTCCTCCTCCTCCTCCTCCTCCTCCTCCTCCTCTTCCTCTTCCTCTTCCTCCTCCTCCTGCTCTTCTTCCTCCTCCTCCTCCTCCTGCTCTTCTTCCTCCTCCTCCTCCTTCTCCTCCTGCTCTTCTTCCTCTTCCTCCTCCTCCTCCTTCTCCTCCTGCTCTTCTTCCTCTTCCTCCTCCTCCTCCTCCTCCTCCTCTTCCTCTTCCTCCTCCTCCTGCTCTTCTTCCTCCTCCTCCTGCTCTTCTTCCTCCTCCTCCTCCTCCTCCTCCTCCTGCTCTTCTTCCTCTTCCTCCTCCTCCTACTCCTCTTCCTCTTCCTCCTCCTCCTCCTCTTCCTCTTCCTCTTCCTCCTCCTTCTCCTCCTGCTCTTCTTCCTCTTCCTCCTCCTCCTCCTCCTCCTCTTCCTCTTCCTCTTCCTCCTCCTCCTGCTCTTCTTCCTCCTCCTCCTCCTCCTGCTCTTCTTCCTCCTCCTCCTCCTTCTCCTCCTGCTCTTCTTCCTCTTCCTCCTCCTCCTTCTCCTCCTGCTCTTCTTCCTCTTCCTCCTCCTCCTCCTCCTCCTCCTCTTCCTCTTCCTCCTCCTCCTGCTCTTCTTCCTCCTCCTCCTCCTCCTCCTCCTCCTGCTCTTCTTCCTCTTCCTCCTCCTCCTACTCCTCTTCCTCTTCCTCCTCCTCCTCCTCTTCCTCTTCCTCCTCCTTCTCCTCCTGCTCTTCTTCCTCTTCCTCCTCCTCCTCCTCCTCCCCCTCTTCCTCTTCCTCCTCCTCCTGCTCTTCTTCCTCCTCCTCCTCCTCCTGCTCTTCTTCCTCTTCCTCCTCCTCCTACTCCTCTTCCTCTTCCTCCTCCTCCTCCTCTTCCTCTTCCTCCTCCTCCTCTTCCTCTTCCTCTTCCTCCTCCTCCTCCTCTTCCTCCTCTTCCTCCTCTTCCTCCTCCTCCTCCTCCTGCTCTTCTTCTTCTTCCTCCTCCTCCTCCTCCTCTTCCTCCTCCTCCTCCTCCTCCTCTTCCTCCTCCTCCTCCTACTCCTCCTCTTCCTCTTCCTCTTCCTCCTCCTCCTCCTCCTCCTCCTCCTCCTCCTCCTCCTCCTCCTCCAGATAAGGAGCTCCTCCTGCGCTCTCAGGAGGAGAGCCAGCGGCTGCAGCGCCGGGCCGGACGCCATCAGGAGAAACGGGACAAGATTGAGCGTCACAACCGGCGTCTGGGTGAGCTGCTGGAGAGACGCAGCCGGGAGCTGCAGAGCCGCCTGGCTCAGCTGGCGGCTCTGAGGCGGGAACACATCCTGGAGCTCACCACCCACATCTTCCCCACGCAGGAAGAGAAGCAGGGCAGCAGGTGAGTCCTCGCACACCTGAGGCTCCACCTGTTCAGCCTTCAGAGGCGGCGCCGCAGCAGACGGAGTCTTCCTGAGGCTTCAGAGGCGGCGCTGCTGCAGACGGAGTGTTCCTGAGAGACTAGCTAGCTCAATGCTAACACCTGAACATATGTCACAACCCTGTTAACCTGTCCTCTGCCCCTGCGTGTGTCGCCCAGAGACCCCGCAGACGTGGTGGCGGAGTGCGACCCCGCGTTGACCTCCAGCACGGTGAGTGAGCTGGCCGAGGCCCGGAGGACCACCTACCTGTCGGGACGCTGGATCTGGGACGACCAGAACGGAGAGACCAGCATCAGCATCACGGGACCCCCCGTCACGCTGCCTAGCAACGGAGACTGCTCCGCCTACTACAGCTGGGTGGAGGAGAAGAGCACCAATCAGGGCCCAGGTGAGGGGGGAGTGGGCGGGGCTTCACAACGAGTAGTCCGTTAATCCATCAGAACATGAATCCTATCTTAAACCTCCAGTGTGTGTGACCTTTGACCTCTGGTGTGTGTGTGTGACTTTTGACCTCTGGTGTTTGTGTGACCTTTGACCTCTGGTGTGTGACCTTTGACCTCTGGTGTTTGTGTGACCTTTGACCTCTGGTGTGGGTGTGTGTGACCTTTGACCTCGTGTGTGACTTTTGACCTCTGGTGTGTGTGTGTGTGTGTGTGTGTGTGTGTGTGTGACCTTTGACCTCTGGTGTGTGTGACTTTTGACCTCTGGTGTGTGTGACTTTTGACCTCGTGTGTGTGTGTGAGACCTTTGACCTCTGGTGTGTGTGTGACCTTTGACCTCTGGTGTGTGTGACTTTTGACCTCTGGTGTGTGTGTGTGTGTGACCTTTGACCTCTGGTGTGTGTGTGTGACTTTTGACCTCTGGTGTGTGTGACCTTTGACCTCCGGTGTGTGCAGAGTTGGACCACATCAACCCGGCCCACACCATCGCCGCCGCTCTCTGCTACGCCACGCAGCTCGTCACCATCCTGTCTCACATCCTGGACGTCAACCTGCCCAAGAAGCTCTGCAACAGGTGAGACAGGAAGCACCTGCTGCTGCTGCTGCCTTCACTGACTCGTCCCGGCGTCAGGAGAACAGAGCGTCGGCCTCTTTCATGTGTCTGATTTCATGTTTCTGTTCCTCAGTGAGTTCTGTGGAGAGAACCTGAGCCGCTACCGCTTCACCAGAGCTCTGAGCAAACTCAACACCAACATCCTCCACCTCTGCTTCTCACAGGTCAGACACCCTGAGACACTCTGAGACATCCTGAGACACTCTGAGACACTCTGAGACATCCTGAGACATCCTGACACACTCTGAGACACTCTGAGACATCCTGAGACAGACTGAGACAGACTGAGACACTCTGAGACATCCTGAGACACCCTGAGACAGACTGAGACAGACTGAGACATCCTGAGACACTCTGAGACACTCTGAGACACTCTGAGACAGACTGAGACACTCTGAGACTCTCTGAGACACCATGAGACTCCCTGAGACACCCTGAGACACTCTGAGACACCCTGAGACACTCTGAGACACCCTGAGACACTGTTAACCGTGGACATGTGGTGTGTTTTCAGCATGTGGACAGTGAGAAGCTGCATCCTCATCACACTCTGAGGAACATCATGTTCCTGGTTGCCCCCGACAACAACAACCTGGGCAGGTGAGGACCTGGTCACATGATCACATCTGCTTTATTAAACATCACACTGAAGCTGTTCTGGTTCTGGTTCTGGTTCTGGTCCAGGACGGGTCCGTTCGAGGTGAGCGCTGACCTGGAGGAGTCCATGGAGTTCGTGGAGCCGGAGGCGGCCGGGCCGGCGGAGGAGAGCGGAGACGAGGCGGTGACCGACGAGGAGACGGACCTGGGGGGGGACTGGGAGACGGTACCAAGTCCTCGATTCTGTGACATCCCATCACAGGTAGAGACACCACTTAGACCAGGTCCAGGTCTGTAGAGTTAGACCAGGTCCAGGTCTGTAGAGTTAGACCAGGTCCAGGTCTGTAGAGTTAGACCAGGTCTGTAGAGGTAGACCAGGTCTGTAGAGTTAGACCAGGTCCAGGTCTGTAGAGTTAGACCTGGTCCAGGTCTGTAGAGTTAGACCAGGTCCAGGTCTGGAGCGTTAGACCAGGTCCAGGTCTGTAGAGTTAGACCAGGTCCAGGTCTGTAGCGTTAGACCAGGTCCAGGTCTGTAGCGTTAGACCAGGTCCAGGTCTGTAGAGTTAGACCAGGTCTGTAGAGTTAGACCAGGTCCAGAGTTAGACCAGGTCCAGAGTTAGACCAGGTCCAGGTCTGTTGAGTTAGACCAGGTCTGTAGCGTTAGACCAGGTCCAGGTCTGTAGAGTTAGACCAGGTCTGTAGAGTTAGACCAGGTCCAGAGTTAGACCAGGTCCAGGTCTGTAGAGTTAGACCAGGTCCAGAGTTAGACCAGGTCCAGGTCTGTAGAGTTAGACCAGGTCCAGAGTTAGACCAGGTCCAGAGTTAGACCAGGTCCAGGTCTTGACACTGATCCAACCAAACTCCAGTCAGAAAACAAGCGTTTTAAGAGTTGTTTGCTCTTCCTCTTCCTCCTCTTTTTCCTTTTCCTCTTCTCCTCTTTTTCCTCTTCCTCTTCTTCCTCTTCCTCCTCTTCCTCCTCTTCTTCCTCCTCCTCTTCCTCCTCCTCTTCTTCCTCTTTTTCCTCTTCCTCCTCCTCTTTTTCCTCTTCCTCTTCTTCCTCCTCTTCTTCCTCCTCCTCTTCCTCCTCCTCTTCTTCCTCTTCCTCCTCCTCTTCCTCCTCTTCTTCCTCGTCTTCCTCTTCCTCTTCCTCGTCTTTCTCCTCTTCTTCCTCTTCCTTTTCGTCTTCCTCCTCTTCTTCCTCTTCCTCCTCTTCTTCCTCTTTTTCCTCTTCCTCCTCCTCTTCTTCCTCTTCCTCGTCTTCCTCCTCTTCTTCCTCTTCCTTTTCGTCTTCCTCCTCTTCCTCCTCTTCTTCCTCTTTTTCCTCTTCCTCCTCCTCTTTTTCCTCTTCCTCTTCTTCCTCCTCTTCTTCCTCTTCCTCCTCTTTTTCCTCTTCTTCCTCTTCTTCTTCTTCTTCCTCTTCCTCGTCTTCCTCTTCCTCATCTTCCTCCTCTTCTCCTCCTGCAGTCCATGGATCTTTCCCAGAGTGCATTGCAGGTGTCCCAGCCCTCCGCTAACGCTGGAGGGATGATCTCGTCTGCTGCTGCCTCCGTCACCTCCTGGTTCAGAGCGTACACCGGCCAGCGCTGATCCAACCGGTCTGAACCGGGTCTGGACTCCCGGAGGTCTCTCAGACCCTGGACTGGACTGGGTCAGAGGTCAGCGGTTAAAGGTCAGGCTGACAGGTCAGAGGTCAGCAACTGGATGACCTTGTTTTCTATGTAATTCTGTTCACCAGCATCTTGTGGAGACACTAAAGAGTCAACTGAAGTGAAATGCTCAGCTCCATTTCAGTGTGTCATAAACCAGTTATTACATGTGTGTATCGTGGTTATTAATGCTGAATAGAGACGTTACCTGTTAGGAACCTGTCCACCTGCCGGCCCGGCTGCCTGCTCACAACAAAGGGAACGGTTCTGCTTTTATTTTTATCTTTTAATTCCTTTTTTTTGTTTGAGCCGACAAACTGAACTGATGACGGATCCATGTTTACATTCACGAGACGCCGTTCACACTGGACAACCAATCAGAAACCAGACTGACTCTGGTTCCACATAGAGCATCACGAGGATCTGGACGTGAGAGGAGAAAATAAACAAATGTAAAACACCAGATATGATGATGGCATGTGTCCGCTGTGATGATGGGATGAATCCGGTGTGATGATGGCATGTGTCCGGTGTGATGACGGGATGAATCCGGTGTGATGATGGCATGTGTCCGCTGTGATGATTGGATGAATCCGGTGTGATGACGGGATGAATCCGTTGTGATGATGGCATGTGTCCGGTGTGATGACGGGATGAATCCGGTGTGATGACAGGATGTATCCGGATGTAACCGCATGTATCCGGTGTGATGACAGGATATATCCGGATGTAACCGGATGTATCCGGTGTGATGATGGGATGAATCCGGTGTGATGACGGGATGTATCCGGATGTAACCGGATGTATCTGGTGTGATGACAGGATGTATCCGGATGTATCCGGTGTGATGATGGGATGAATCCGGTGTGATGACAGGATGTATCCGGATGTAACCGGATGAATCCGGTGTGATGACAGGATGTATCCGGATGTAACCGGATGTATCCGGTGTGATGATGGGATGAATCCGGTGTGATGACAGGATGTATCCGGATGTAACCGGATGTATCCGGTAGCATTGAGACCAGAACTCGTTCTTCTTCCTGTTGAAGGAACAAAGTGTGTTTTAAAGTTTCTGTGTTAAAAAGATTTAAAATAAAATCCTGTTTTCTGGTTTCGGACAACGACGTTTCTTTTCTTCTAAATACTTTTGAGATTTTCTAAGAATCAACCTAAAGTCCCAGAACTCCTCTCACACCTGTGTGTCTGCTTCTGTGACCGCGGCAGCTGCAGCCCTTCTGGCCAGCCGGTACCTGTCAGCTGTTTCTGGAGACTCCCGGGCCAACCGAGCCCGGAAGGCCTCCTTCACTGCTGGTGTCCTCCAACGGGTTCTTAGGTTGCAGCCACGACAGGCACCGACGACCTTCAGACCACAACTCCTAGCAGCTGCTTCCACGATGGAGGTTCTGAACGTGGCCCGCTCTGAGTCCATGTCCCCAGCCTCTCCGGGATGCACCAGAAGTTCTTCCAGAGGAGGGAGTTGCAAATCGTAGTCGCATCGAGGCGACCCTCTCGTTCTCCGGGGAGAACTCCAACACAGCGGCGCTCAGCCGGGGGCTCGTGAATATCGCCCGCCCGGCGACTCTCATCCTGGGCGAGAAGTCCAGCCCCTCTCCAGGAGTTTGATTCCAGAACCAGAGCTATGTTTGGAGGTGTAGGGATTTGGCAGTAACAGGTTTGGTTATTAGCAAATTAATTAATAAATAATGATAGAATTATTAGTATTAATAAAAATTATCAATAAACATTAATAATAAACGGGGCACCACCCTGGAATCAGGGACCAATAACCAAATCGTTAAGATAGTCTCATTAAATATACTAAACTATCAATTTGGAACGTTGATTAATACTTAAATTAATAACTATAACCAAAATAGATAGTAAAGGTTGAAGGATATCGGAGTTCTTGACATAGCAGAGGTTGGCATTATTCACTCTTGTACAACATTAAACAGACCAGCATGTATATTCCACAAACATTTATTTACAAGATAATAAAGGTTTTAAACACAATATTAATCTGACTAAATAACTAAACTAAACAAACCAAACAAAGTGTGTGTGAGTGAGTGAGAGACAAGATGGCTTCTTGTCTCAAGATGTCTGCCTACAGACATCAGGGGCGAGCACTGTAAAACTACAAAGATGGCCGCCAACATGTCACCACATGGCCTCTTTGTTCTTCGGAACACATGTGCTCAGGAAGGACAGAGAGGGGGGGGGGGTGATGTGGGGGTTAAGATTATCTGAAGCTGTATGTTTATGTTTAACTAATTCACAGTTTCTGTATGTGATCTTAATGTGTGTTAGATAATGCAGTGGGTTAGAAAAGATGGTTAGTTTGCATGCAAGACCTTGTCTATGTGAAGCATAAACTAAATACATCAGATGTGGCGAAGCCAGCTACCCAAATATCTTAACTACAAATAATATCACAACAGTCAAACTCAATGAATAACATTAAACCAAATCAATACAAGTACATTCTAGAAATCAAAGTTGAACAGTCTTGCTCAGCCATGTGTAATTGCTACTGCTAAGGTAAGCCCAGTACGTTACCGATCCATGGAAGAAAAGGGTTTGTAATTCCATGTGTTGAAGTTGTGGTTCCAAGTGAAGGATGTCGTCTTTGCTGTGCTCAAATCAAGTTGTGCAGATTGGAGGAAGCTGATCGCTCCAATACTTCTTCCCAGCAGCTTGATAGCTTGGTGCTAACTTCCTTGCGGTTGTTGCTTGAAGTTAGTTGGTAAAAAGGGCAGGCTCTCGCGTCCTGTGCCTTAGAGGTTCCTTGTGTTCCTATGTCTGTTTCCTAACAGGCCATAGATCAGAGAGCAGAGCTGCTTCTGGTCTGGAGAGCAGCAGCTCACCTCCACAGGTCATGAGAGGTGAGAAGAAGGAGCAGAAAGAGAAGGAACAAAGAGATTCCTCTGGTTTTGTCCTGGGTGAATTTCACACCTATGTGTGAATGCTACAGTAGCCAATTGCTACTGAGCTGAGTCCTCAGCCAATGGCTGCATGACTCAAGGATCCTGAGAAGCATAGTTCATTGTCTTTGCCACCAGTAATAGTGGGTCGCTACATCCCCCCTTTTGGTCTTAAGATGTGTATCATCCTTCAAGAGCAAAACAGAAGGTTGAACAGTTCACAGGTCCTTGGAACAACCTGGGGGTTGTACAGTCCAATCCCTGGGGACAACTCAAAGGTTGTTAAATCCATGATTGAAAAAGTTCATTCAACAGTTCATTCAATTTTGTAACGTCTGGGCAGTTCATTAACAACTGGGCATTGGTTAAGACTATCTATCTTGGCTAAGCAAGAACATTCCCTAAGTTACAAATAAAACCAGATAAACAAAAACAACAGCCTTGTATAAAATACATAACTAGTGTTTCTCTGTTAGTTATAGGGTTAGTGACGAACAGGAATGTTAGAGGTGTAAAGTTGTTAAGGTGAGATGCGGAGAGTGTCACCTAAAACAATGCAGAAAGGTGTATGACTGGCTCTGTACAGTCATAATGTGGTGTCCTAAGCTAGTGTTGTGCACTAGTGATCTCTAAACAAGATACTACCAAGGAGTTGGTCTAAGTGTACTTGTAAAGTTGGACAGTGGTGTCTGAGTTGAGTTTTTGCTGTTGCTAACAAACTCAAGTTTTCCCTAGTAACTGCAAAAGAGGAAAGGAAAATTAAGGCACTGTTATCTAGCGTCAGTCTCACTGTTAACTAGGTGTTAGCTAGTACCGTGGGAAGATAACTCTGGGTCTCTCGTGCTTAACTCGTGGCTCAGGGCTGTAACGCTCCAGGTAGCCAGAGGCAGAGAGGCACTCAGAGTAGCTATCACTGTCGGCTAGATTATGTCCATGTTCTAAACCTTGTTCAGAGTCTGAACTGTGGTCCGAGATGCTGTGGTGATCGTCAGACCGGTCACGCCAATTCTGGGACAGAATTTATGGCCTTCTAACACTTCTGTTGTGTGAATGCCTATCTCTACGCAACTGGGGCACATGGCGGTTACGCTCAGTGTCCTTATGTAGCCTTTTGTGACCCCCCCTTCGACCTGTTGTGAAGGTGGTCTTTTGAGGTGGCAGATCTGCTTGACACATCAGTGTTTGAGCTGGTGGGCTCAGTTGGTTTGCCCCCCCTTTTGGAGATGACCAGAGATTCCCAAGCTATCTGTATCATCTTCCTTATCTCAAGCAGTGAGGGGTTACCCTGATGCGTCCTGAGTACGACGTGAGTGCGTACACATGGGTGCAGGTTCTGCAAAAACAAGGATTTGAAGATGGTGTTTATTTCAAAGCCTGGCGCATTCTTACCTTGGAAATATGCATGTCTTAAACGTTTGTAGTAATCTCTAGGATTCTCACTACGTGAATGTTTAATTTGAAGGGCTGCAAACATCACTGTGGTCTCGTCAGCAGTAGAAGAGAATTCTTCTATCAGTGCGTGACGAAGCTCACTATAGTCATTTCTGACACTGGGAGGTTGTGACTGTATAAACTTGTGCACAGCTTTAGAGCTGGTTTCCCACACAAGTTTAACTTTCTCCCTTTGGGTGGCGTGTTGCAAGTCAATTAGATTGTGATCTAATTCCCTAAAATAGTCATCAATGTGATGATCACAGTTGTCTGGATCAAAACATTCAATGTCTTTAGCTATGAATTCAAGTACTTCATGGCGGGGACACTGTGGGGTCCTTTCTGCTGAAGGCGAGACTAAATTAGCATTACAATGCACTCATGCATCACATGCTAAAGTTCTCTCTGGCTGAGAAGCAGAGGCTGAACAGCTGTCATCACCCTTGTGACAGAGTGGAAAGGAGGCTGAACAGGCTGAACCTTCGGAGGGAGGAACATAGATGAGGGTGTCATTTCTCAGTAGCTGAGAACGACATGGGGCAGAGTATCTTTTTGAAGATAAACTACATGTGTCTTCACTGTCAGTTTCACAACAATAAGTAGTCAGGTAGCTGTTCACTCGTTCTCTCAGTGGAGGTTGAGGAGCTGACTTCATTCCCAAGGACTTTGAGTCGGTTGGAAATCTTTCACTTCTGAGTGGAGAGGGAGTTAACCTCTCATCAAGTGAGGAGTGTGAATCTGAGTAACCAGAATCACAGTGACTGACAGACTGTGGTGGGGAGAGATGTTCTAATCTAAGCCCTAACAATTTCTCTTTGTATTGAAACAGAGCTAACTCTGCTGAATGCAGGTCTTCTAAGTAACGCATGGCTTTCTTATCAGCTGTCCGAACTTCATGGAGGAGACTAGCATTTTGCGTTCTTAGGCTATCTACCTCTTTTTCCAGGGCTGCTTTACTCTGAATGGCAAGACTAGTTTGCCTGTGAAAAATCAGAAGCAAGCATTTTAACAATGAGTCTTTGGATGCGGTCTGCGCATCACACCTGTCTGTGAGGAGTGATTCTATTTCTTTCCTGCACTCACTGAAACTCAACCTGCTGATGAGTTCAGGGCAGCCAGGGTTTAGGCTCTGTGCTAGGGAAGAAATAAAAAGCTCTACACAGGGGTTCTCCATTGTTAAACCTGGAATGGAGGGTGAAGCTAAACAGGATGTCTAGTAGAAAACAAAAACAATGTTGTTGGCTATGGTGTTGCGTTGGCAGATACCTTTTAGTGTAGCTTAGGAGGTACACTAGCCTAACAACAATGCACTGGCCTACACCATGGGGGGCAGCTTCCTGTGGAGGAGGGGTAGCTACATGACCAACTAGTGATTCTAGTGGGCATCAAACAAAAGGGGCCAGTAAAATAAAGGTTTTACAAAAGAAGTTTGCTTACACACAACATGCACTAACTGAGATGCAGGGCAGTAACAGTTGTGATGATGTTTCTTAAAGGTGACTCAAGCTGGAACATGTGGAGTAACAGCTAGGTGCAAAACTTATATCAAAGGGCTGGTAGCACTCCGTGGCTCTATTTAACCCACTCAGGCTGGAATGCATGGCAGTTACACAGCCAGGTACAAGCTCTCTATGTTATACAGGGCCGGTGGCACGCTGTGTAATTAAAGGAACACTTGGATTAACAGCAAAATATGACAACTAGACTAGATTGCATTGAATACTTGGTATTCAATTGCTGAACCAAAATCTTTCAAGCTCTACAGCTTAGGTCAACTTGAATTAGCAGCAAAAGCAAATTATTAAAATTAACACCATAAAGGCTTAAAGTGTTAATAATCAAAATCTCTCAAATAAACAATTCTAACCACGATGTCCTTGTTTAAAAGTACAGCTGGACTTCTACTCCTGTGGAAGACTAGTGGTGTAGAATGTAAACACTTTTGGTTTGTTTAGAAGTGGAATATGAATTTTTTGTTTTTGACCAAAAATTATGCTGAAAATCAATATTGCACAATTATGAATAATATGCCAACAATAATACTATGCCTCACACGGGGCACCAACATGTAGGGATTTGGCAGTAACAGGTTTGGTTATTAGCAAATTAATGAATAAATAATAATATAATTATTAATATTAATAAAGATTAATAATAAACGTGGCACCACCCTGGAATCAGGGACCAATAACCAAAACGTTAATATAGTCTCATTAAATAAACTAAACTATCAATTTGGAACGTTGATTAATAATAACTATAACCAAAATAGATAGTAAAGGTTGAAGGATATCGGAGTGCTTGACATAGCAGAGGTTGGCATTATTCACTCTTGTACAACATTAAACAGACCAGCATGTGCCCACAGGGTGCGGGCTCCATGTAGATCTTTTCGGGCTGTGCCCGACCAAACCTCATGTGTCAAGGCCCGGGCCACCAGACGCTCACTGGCAGGTTCTTTTCTCCCAGGTCGGGCTCCCGAAAGGGCCTCGGTTTCCTTTTTCTGAGCGAGGTGCTACAGCTCCTCTCTGGCCAGTTCATATAGGAAGTGACTCGTTGTTGGGTCTGGCGCCTCCTCTGGGACTGCTGGGGCCTTGGGAGACCTGACCAGGAGCTACTGTCCTCGACAACACAGCTCCCAGAGTCACTGGACCAGTCCGACCCCTCCGACCCCTCCACCACAGTGAGCTGGTGATTCACTGGAGAATATTTATAAGAGCAGAAAAAAAGAGAAGATAAAATAACATGTTCAGATAATTAACTTTATAAACTAGAATACTGTATACACACTAAAACAAAAATAAAAGGTATTAATACTATATCCAGAAATCTAAACAGTAACTATAACGTGTGTTGAGACAGATAAAGACGAGGACATGAGATAGAGACGTGAGTGATGATCCTGTTAATAAACCAGCTTCTTACACCTCCAGCATCCAAACAACACACAGCAGAGGTTAAGATTTAAATTATATTGATCTTTAACACACTCACACTGGCCATGCACGTGTATGTGCATGTGACAGTTTAGTGCACAGATCCTCTGAGCTGCAGATTATTGTGTTAGTTCTGTTAGTTATGTTTGGTATGCAGCGCTGCAGAGGAGCTGATCCCAGCGACTAAAACCTACAACTGAGAGAGAGGAGTCCGTTAGAGTCCCTGTATCAGAGTACCTGTATGAGAGTACCTGTATCAGAGTACCTGTATCACAGTACCTGTATGAGGGTACCAGTATCAGAGTACCGGTATGAGTACCTGTGTCAGAGTACCTGTATCACAGTACCTGTATGAGAGTACCTGTATCAGAGTACCTGTAACAGAGTACCTGTATGAGAGTACCTGTATCAGAGTACCTGTATCAGAGTACCTGTATGAGAGTACCTGTAACAGAGTACCTGTATGAGAGTACCTGTATCAGAGTACCTGTATGAGAGTACCTGTATCACAGTACCTGTATGAGGGTACCAGTATCAGAGTACCTGTATGAGAGTACCAGTATCAGAGTACCGGTATGAGTACCTGTATCAGAGTACCTGTATCACAGTACCTGTATCAGAGTACCTGTATGAGAGTACCTGTATCAGAGTACCTGTAACAGAGTACCTGTATGAGAGTACCTGTATGAGAGTACCTGTATCAGAGTACCTGTATCAGAGTACCTGTATGAGAGTACCTGTAACAGAGTACCTGTATGAGAGTACCTGTATCAGAGTACCTGTATGAGAGTACCTGTATCAGAGTACCTGTATGAGAGTACCTGTATCAGAGTACGTGTATCAGAGTACGTGTATCAGAGTACCTGTATGAGAGTACCTGTATCAGAGTACCTGTATCACAGTACCTGTATGAGAGTACCTGTATCAGAGTACCTGTATCAGAGTACCTGTATCAGAGTACGTGTATCAGAGTACCTGTATCAGAGTACCTGTATCAGAGTACCTGTATCATTGTACCTGTATCACAGTACCTGTATCAGAGTACCTGTATGAAAGTACCTGTATCAGAGTACCTGTATGAGAGTACCTGTATAAAGCCCGGGACACCAGGAACGTCAGCAGCGCGATGCGGCTGCGTTACCTGTTGTTTTTTATTTCGGCATCCGTGTTAACAGACTTATTTTTAAATCAACACTTCCTGCATTCATTTAAAAATAAAAGCCCTCAAGCGTTTTTTCTGTGGACAGAATTCCTTCGTTTGTTAACAAGAGGCTTTTATTCTGAAATATGCGCTGGACAGTGTTGTTGAACATGCAGTGACTTGCAGAGCTCCATGAATGAATATAGTACGGGGTTCAAATTGTGGATTATTACTATTATTTACAAACTACCACACGTTTCTGAACCTTTCTCTGTCTAAAATAAATATAAATGATATTTATAATGAAATGAAATGGCCATTATGAAAGGCAAATTCTATGTAGAAAGAAAGAGCTGACAGCAGCGGCAGCAGACAGGCAGCTGAAACGCAGCTGGTGCGAACGCCCGACGCGCGAATCTCGCAGCCACCACGCGCTCCTGACGTTCCCTGTGTGTCCCGGGCGTCAGAGTATCTGGTCTGATCAGTCGTCAATACGGAGTTCGTCTACCAGAGAGCGCCGACACTGTGAAATATATATATATACTGTATATATACATTATATATACAGTATATATATATTATATACATTATATAATATATATACATATACATATGTATATGTATATATATATATATAAATAAATATACTGTATAACTTACTGGACCTGGAGGACTTTCCTAACAAACATGTTTCTGAGTTGACTCAATCATCCATGATGAAGGGTTTCACCAAGATTAGTGTGTGTGGGTTGTGTTGTGTTGTGTTTGTGTGTGTGTGTGTGTTGTGTTGTGTGGGTTGTGTTGTGTTGTGTTGTGTTGTGTTGTGTGTGTGTGTGTGTTGTGTTGTGTTGTGTTGTGTTGTGTGTGTGTGTGTGTTGTGTTGTGTTGTGTGTGTGTGTGTGTGTGTGTGTGTGTGTGTGTGTGTGTTGTGTTGTGTGTGTATATAAGCTGTTGGACTCTTGTTCAGCAGCTTTTAGTTTCAGGATGAAGTCGGTTCTTGTGTTTCGCTCTCTGCTGCTGTTCTTCTGTTTGTCTCCAGCCGCCAGTCAGAGACAGCCAGACACTTCTGTCCACCAGGAGGACGTCGGGACGGGGGTGGAGGATGTTAGGACGGGGGCCGGTGTCCCTCCGGAGCTCGCCGTCCTCCGGGACGAGCTGCGGGGTTTGAAGGAGCTGATCCTGAGCCTGAAAGCAGTGGAGGTGGAGCAGCGTCAGGCCCTGCGGAGCGTGGAGAGTCGGCTGAGAGACGGCGAGGTGGAGGCCCGGCAGCAGAGACACAGTCTGGACGGACTAGAGGATACGGCGGTCCAGCAGAGGGAGGAGCTGAGGGAGGCCGAGGCGAGGACAGAGGCTGACAGGAAGCTGCTGATGGAGCTGAACTCAGATCTGAGGAGGAAGGTGGAGGAGCTGGTGGAGCAGAGCAGAGGTAGGTGATGGAGGAGGAGGAGTTTATATGTTTCCTAAGATGTTGTTGTGTAGCAATAATAATGTTAATAGCATAATTAGCATGCTAACATTATCTAACGTGAGCTAACTCAACTCTTATTGGAGCACAGAGCGAAAGGGGGCGGGACTTAGGAAGGGTCACTGATCAGAAACCACAGAGTCATAAACACATGTTGACCCGATGATGGCGCTGGAGGATGATTCATCCTGAACCACATCTCATCACCATCCATCCAATAATACTTGTTCTTGATGTGTCGTCGTGTTTCGGATGTTTCAGTTCGAGCCGTCGAGTTTTCGTCTGAAGTGTCGACGCTTCAGTTCAGACTGAACGCCAGCGAGAACTCCGTGGACGAGCTGAAGAAGAAGAACGCAGGTGAGACCACTGCTGACACTTCAATACGCTTCAACTACTCACAGTACCTGTATCTGATGCTCCATGTTCAGCTGAGGTTTAACATGTTACCACTGCTGACACTTCAATACGCTTCAACTACTCACAGTACCTGTATCTGATGCTCCACGTTCAGCTGAGGTTTAACATGTTACCACTGCTGACACTTCAATACGCTTCAACTACTCACAGTACCTGTATCTGATACTCCATGTTCAGCTGAGGTTTAACATGCTACCACTGCTGACACTTCAACTACTCACAGTACCTGTATCTGATACTCCACGTTCAGCTGAGGTTTAACATGTTACCACTGCTGACACTTCAATACGCTTCAACTACTCACAGTACCTGTATCTGATACTCCATGTCCAGCTGAGGTTTAACATGTTACCACTGCTGACACTTCAATACGCTTCAACTACTCACAGTACCTGTATCTGATACTCCATGTCCAGCTGAGGTTTAACATGTTACCACTGCTGACACTTCAATACGCTTCAACTACTCACAGTACCTGTATCTGATACTCCATGTTCAGCTGAGGTTTAACATGCTACCACTGCTGACACTTCAACTACTCACAGTACCTGTATCTGATACTCCACGTTCAGCTGAGGTTTAACATGTTACCACTGCTGACACTTCAATACGCTTCAACTACTCACAGTACCTGTATCTGATACTCCATGTCCAGCTGAGGTTTAACATGTTACCACTGCTGACACTTCAATACGCTTCAACTTCTCACAGTACCTGTATCTGATACTCCATGTTCAGCTGAGGTTTAACATGTTACCACTGCTGACACTTCAATACGCTTCAACTACTCAAAGTACCTGTATCTGATACTCCACGTTCAGCTGAGGTTTAACATGTTACCACTGCTGACACTTCAATACGCTTCAACTACTCACAGTACCTGTATCTGATACTCCACGTTCAGCTGAGGTTTAACATGTTACCACTGCTGACACTTCAATACGCTTCAACTACTCACAGTACCTGTATCTGATACTCCATGTTCAGCTGAGGTTTAACATGCTACCACTGCTGACACTTCAACTACTCACAGTACCTGTATCTGATACTCCATGTTCAGCTGAGGTTTAACATGCTACCACTGCTGACACTTCAACTACTCACAGTACCTGTATCTGATACGCCATGTTCAGCTGAGGTTTAAATCAAATCAAATCAAATCAAATCAATTTATTTTTGTATAGCGTCAAATCACAACAGAAGTCATCTCAAGACGCTTTATATATAGAGCAGGTCTATGACCGTACACCATAGTTTTGAGACCCAACAGGATCCACCAAGCGCACTGTGGCCAGGAAAAACTCCCCGATTACTGGGAAGAAACCTGGAGCAGAACCGGGCGCAGGGCGGGCGGCCATCTGCCGAGACCGGCTGGGGGGATAGATAGATAGAGTGAGAGAGAGAGAGACAGAGAGATAGAGAGAGAGAGATATAGAAGCAGCCACAATAGCAGTCTAGCAGCTGTAATAGCTAATACAAGTAGGGCTGATAACACAAAACCAATAGTGGTGGATGGAAAGAGTGATAATACAACTATCGGAAAGCCAGCACTGTCCAGCATCTCTCCTCAGTACGTCCATGTGTATTGGTGTGGGACGTCCCTGCGATCGATGCCCGTGCGTTGGTTCCTGCAGCATCAGCATGCTTGCTGGGAGCTCTTGATGTCTTTGGCAGTGATTGAGAAGTGTTATTCTCCAGGCTGCCACATTGTCACTAGGTGTTGGAAATCCCTCGTTAGCATTGGTAGTCCCTCGTACAGACGTAGTTAATTAGGGATGGTAGCAGTTGGTGTCAAGCAGGCACCGACGCGGCAGCAGATGCAGCCACAATACCGGAGACCACCAAGATCCAGGTGAAACCCTGCTCCAAGTGTACCCATGCTCCAGGTATAACCTCGCTCCCGGTGTGATCCCGCTCCAGGTATGACCTCACTCCAGGTGTGACCCCGCTCCACGGTTAGCTGCGAGACAAGGAGGCACAAGGACTCCCGGGAAGGAATGAAGTTAGTAACAACATGGACATGGGACATGAGTATATACAGAAGGAGAGGGGAGCTCAGTGTGTCATAGGAAGTTCCTTATGACAGTGTGTCATAGGAAGTCCCCCGGCAGTCTATGCCTATAGCAGCTTAAGTATAAGCGTTATCAAAGAGGAAAGTCTTTAGCCTACTCTTAAATGTAGAGACGGTGTCTGCCTCCCGGACTGAAACTGGGAGCTGGTTCCAGAGAAGAGGAGCTTGATAGCTGAAGGCTCTGGCTCCCATTCTACGTTTGGAGACTCTAGGAACCTCAAGTAACCCTGCATTCTGTGAGCGCAGTGCTCTAGTGGGGTAGTAGGGTACTATGAGCTCTTTAAGATATGATGGGGCCTGACCGTTTAGCGCTTTGTAGGTGAGGAGGACGATTTTAAAATCTATTCTGGATTTTACAGGCAGCCAGTGCAGAGAAGCTAATACAGGCGTAATATGATCTCTTTTTCTAGTTCTAGTCAGTACACGTGCTGCAGCATTCTGGATCAACTGGAGAGTCTTAAGAGACTTATTGGAGCAGCCTGATAATAAGGAATTGCAGTAATCGAGTCTAGAGGTAACAAATGCATGGACTAATTTTTCTGCATCATTTTGACACAGGATGTGTCTGATCTTCGCAATGTTACGTAGATGAAAGAAGGCAGTCCGTGAGGTTTGTTTTATGTGAGAGTTAAAGGACATATCCTGGTCGAAGACAACTCCCAGATTCCTTACGGTGGTGCTGGAGGCCAGGGCAATGCCATCTAAAGTAACTATATCATTAGATAATTTGTTTCGGAGGTGCTCAGGGCCTAGTACAATAACTTCAGTTTTGTCTGAGTTTAACATCAGGAAATTGCAGGTCATCCAGGTTTTTATGTCCTTAAGGCATGCTTGAAGTTTAGTTAACTGGTTTGTTTCGTCTGGCTTGATTGATAGATATAATTGGGTATCATCTGCATAACAATGAAAGTTTATGGAGTGTTTTCTAATAACATTGCCTAAGGGAAGCATATATAAGGTAAATAGAATTGGTCCAAGTACAGAACCCTGTGGAACTCCGTGACTAACTTTGGCGTACATGGAGGACTCATCGTTGACATGTACAAACTGAGATCGATCTGATAAATAGGACTTAAACCAACTTAGTGCAGTTCCTTTAATGCCAATTAAATGTTCCAGTCTTTGTAATAGGATGTCATGGTCAATGGTGTCGAAAGCAGCACTGAGATCTAGCAAGACAAGTACAGAGACAAGTCCTTTGTCAGATGCCATTAGAAGGTCATTTGTAATTTTCACTAGTGCTGTCTCTGTGCTATGGTGCACTCTAAATCCTGACTGATAATCTTCGAATAAATGATTGTTCTGTAGAAAGTCACACAGCTGACTGGCAACTACTTTCTCGAGTATTTTGGAGGTAAAGGGAAGGTTAGATATAGGTCTATAGTTGGCTAGGACCTCATTTACCTCGTCACCTCGTTTAACATGTTACCACTGCTGACACTTCAATACGCTTCAACTACTCACAGTACCTGTATCTGATACTCCATGTTCAGCTGAGGTTTAACATGTTACCACTGCTGACACTTCAATACGCTTCAACTACTCACAGTACCTGTATCTGATGTTCCATGTTCAGCTGAGGTTTAACATGTTACCACTGCTAACACTTCAATACGCTTCAACTACTCACAGTACCTGTATCTGATACGCCATGTTCAGCTGAGGTTTAACATGTTACCACTGCTGACACTTCAATACGCTTCAACTACTCACAGTACCTGTATCTGATACGCCATGTTCAGCTGAGGTTTAACATGTTACCACTGCTGACACTTCAATACGCTTCAACTACTCACAGTACCTGTATCTGATACGCCATGTTCAGCTGAGGTTTAACATGTTACCACTGCTGACACTTCAATACGCTTCAACTACTCACAGTACCTGTATCTGATGTTCCATGTTCAGCTGAGGTTTAACATGTTACCACTACTGACACTTCAATACGCTTCAACTACTCACAGTACCTGTATCTGATGTTCCATGTTCAGCTGAGGTTTAACATGTTACCACTGCTAACACTTCAATACGCTTCAACTACTCACAGTACCTGTATCTGACGCTCCATGTTCAGCTGCGTTCACTTCTCACATTAACTGATATTTTCCTGTTTTCACGGCTCTGATGTTCACCAACATCTGCCTGCTCTCTGATGTTCACCAACATCTGCCTGCTCTCTGACGTTCACCAACATCTGCCTTCTCTCTGACGTTCACCAACATCTGCCTGCTCTCTGATGTTTACCAACATCTGGCTTCTTTCTGACGTTCACCAACATCTGGCTGCTCTCTGATGTTCACCAACATCTGGCTGTTCTCTGATGTTCACCAACATCTGCCTGCTCTCTGATGTTCACCAACATCTGGCTGCTCTCATCTGGCGCCTCCACAGCAGTGGCAGCGGAGCTTCCGTTCCTGCAGACGAGACTGAGGGCGAGTGAGAACACGTTGGAGCAGCTGAGGAGGAAGAACACAGGTCATCATCATTTAGCTTGATAGCTAAAGCTGGCTAGCTAGCTAGATATTTATTTATATATAGATATAGATATATATTTATATATCTATATATAAAGTAAATTAGATCTTATTGTCCAATAAAGAATGATAACATGGATGTACTCACAGTGGTGATGCTAAGCTAAATAATGCTATATGTGCTGTAAGCGATGCAGAAGCTGGTTCAGGTAGAGGATGAGGTGAAGAGAACAGAGAGAAGCTTCTTAATGAAATATGAAATATAGTTATTAATATGTGTTTCAGTGATGGCCATGAGACTGTGCCACACGGAGAGTCTGCTGGAGGAGCTGATGACACAGACCTCAGGTCAGATTCACCCCTCTGCCTCCTCTCATTAATAATCAGTATATAAATATATATATACATTTATATACTGATGATATATACATTTATATACTGATGATATATACATTTATATACTGATGATATATACATTTATATACTGATGATATATACATTTATATACTGATGATGTATATCTTAACCCGTTTATTTCCCAGCATTCCCGGCTTCTAACGGTTCCTCTCAGACTGCAGCGTCTGAGCAGGAGGAGCTCAGTCTGAGTCTGAGTCTGAGGAGTCGACTGAACACACTGGAGGAGAAACTCAACTCATCAGCTGAGAGACACCAGCTCAGGGTCATACAAGGTCATCCATCATTCATCATCCATCCATCATTCATTCATTCAGTCAAATATATCTTTACTGTATATATTTATATATATATATATATATATATATACTGGAAAAACAAAGTAGTTAAACTTGTGTTTGTTGGATTATTTCTCTGTTGTTCCAATGCTAATGGTCATTGTATTTTACATGGTTGGAAAGCCTGTTTATTTACCTTCACAATGATGTCACACTTGTAAGGATCATGTATTTGTGGGATGAGCAGCACAGCTGATTATGTGGGGAGCTCCGTAGAACAATGTTCCAAAATGCTCTGCCAATGGTAAACAGTGTATTCTCATAAGGCTACCAGGAAGCCTGCAATGACTGCCCTTCACCGTCAGGCCCGTTGGCGCTGGTGTCTCCAACACAGACAATGGAACCTGAACATGTGGGGGAATGTCATGTTCAGTGATGAGTCCAGGTTCTGTCTGCCAAAGTTGGATGGCAGGTCAAAGTATGGAGACGACGTGGAGAACGCTATGCTGATTGTTGCACTGATGGAGTAACAGCTTTTGGTGGGGGCAGTGTCATGGTGTGTGGGGGGGGGGCATCTCCCTCACTGGCAAAACAAGGCTTGTCATCATTGAAGGCCATCTCAATGCAGGGAGATATCAGGATGAGATTCTGCAGCCAGTGGCGATCCCATATCTCCACAATCTGGGACCTAACTTCATCCTCCAAGAAACAACGCCCCCCCCCCCCACAGAGCCAGGGTTATCACAGACTACCTCCACAATGTGGGAGGAGAGAGAATGGAACGGCCTCCAAGAGTCCAGACCTCAACCCAATTCAACACTTGTGGGATCAGCTTGGGCGTGCTGTACGTGTTAGAGTGACCAACACAACCACGCTGGCTGACCTGCAACCAATCCTGGTTGAGGAATGGAACGCCATCCCACAGCAACGTGTGACCAGGTTGGTGACCAGCATGAGGAGGAGGTGCCAGGCTGTTGTGGCTGTGTATGGATCTTCCACCGCTACTGAGGCTCCTGACGGTGGATTAAATCAATCAATATGTCTTGTTTGTTCCTTGTTACTGATAGAGAGTTCAATCATCCACCAAACAACTCACAACAAGAGTCAACACCAACAGGACAATACACTGTTTACCATCGGCACCGGGGCTCCACACATCATCAGCTGTGCTGCTCATCACACAAATACATGATCCTTACAAGTGTGACATCATTGTGAAGGTAAATAAACAGGCTTTCCAACGATGTAAAATACAATGACCATTAACATTGATACAACAGAGAAATAATCCACCAAACACAAGTTTCCAAACTTTGTTTTTCCAGTTTATATATACATATATATAATGTGAGTCTGTGTTTCTGTCAGTCAGGTATTTAGTTTGTTATATTTAAGTCACATGTTAATAATAATAATAATTTATTACTTTATTAATCTCAGATGAGGTGTCAGAGAACAGCAGGAGACTGAACTCCAGCCAGAGTCACCTGGAGGAGCTGGAAAGACGCTCTGGAGGTGGGTCACATGACACGCCGGTCACATGACACGCCGGTCACACGCAGGTCACATGATGAGTCAGTAAAGTAGCTGATTACTCTGTTATATATATATATTATATTATATTATATATAAACTGGGAACAAAAACTTGTGTTTGGTGGATTATGTCTCTGTTGTTACAATGCTAATGGTGATGCTAATGCTAATGGTCATTGTATTTTACATGGTTGGAAAGCCTGTTTATTTACCTTCACAATGATGTCACACTTGTAAGGATCATGTATTTGTGTGATGAGCAGCACAGCTGATGATGTGGGGAGCACCCAAGAAACATGTTCCAAAACACATTATTATTATTATTTATTATTACTATTACTATTACTATTATTAATTATTATTATTATCTTTATTATTATTATTATTATTACTATTATTAATTATTATTATTATCTTTATTATTATTATTATTATTATTATTATTACTATTATTAATTATTATTATCTTTATTATTATTATTATTACTATTATTAATTATTATTATTATCTTTATTATTATATTATTATTATTATTATTAATTATTATTATTATCTTTATTATTATTATTATTATTAATTATTATTATTATCTTTATTATTATTATATTTATTATTATTATTATTATTAATTATTATTATTATCTTTATTATTATTATTATTATTACTATTATTAATTATTATTATTATCTTTATTATTATTATATTTATTATTATTATTATTATTAATTATTATTATTATCTTTATTATTATCTTTATTATTATTATTATTATTAATTATTATTATTATCTTTATTATTATTATTATTATTATTATTATTATTATTATTATTATTAATGTCCCTGGCGTTGATGAACGTTAACGTCTGTAAACGGAGTCGTTGAACTAGTTTTCTCTTCTTCTTCTTCTTCAGCTGAACTTTCTGCTGTGAAGTCTGAGCTGATGAAGATGAAGACTCAGAGTTCAGGTACAGAAGTAACTAAGTACATTTACTCAGGTACAGTACCTGAGTTAGTTACTGGTAGTTGATTACACCCTTTAATGTTTGGATGCCTCCTCGCCGCTGACTGCCGTGGCTTCAGGTCGTGTGTCTGTCCGGTCCATCTGGTCCGTCTGTTGATCTCTCAGGAACATCTGGAGGGAATTCTTCAGATTTGGCTCAAACGTCCGCTTGGACTCGAAGATGAACTGATTTGATTTTGGAGGTCAAAGGTCACTGTGACCTCACACAAAACATGTTTTTGGCCATAACTCAAGAATTCATATGTTAATTATGACAATTACACACACCTGTCTTAACCTGGTCACACGGTACGTTCTGGACCGAACTTTGAGCCGCACGACTCGACGCGACGCATGACTGAGTTTCAGCTTCGTTGGGGGTCGTTGGCCGTTTGGCAGCGTTCAGGTTCAGACTCTCACAGCTGAAGCAGAGCAGCTGATTCTCCATCAGCACCTTACTGCTCCCTTTCTCTCAGTGATCCCAGCGTAGCTCTACCAGGTACTGTAGATCTAGTAAGACCTAGCTAGCTGACCTCCAGCTCTCGTCTGTCCACGTCTTCTTTGTTACCTGGGAGTCCGTCTACGCCGGCGCAGACAGGAAGTTTCAGATGATGAATGTGACCTGTTAACCTGAATACAGCCGTGAGCTGCTGGTTCTGGTTTCCTCTCGTCTTCTCTCGTCTCCTCTCGTCTCCTCTCGTCTCCTCTCGTCTCCTCTCGTCTCCTCTCGTCTCCTCTCGTCTCCTCTCGTATCCTCTCGTCTTCTCTCGTTTCTTCTCGTCTCCTCTCGTCTACTCTCGTCTCCTCTCGTCTACTCTCGTCTCTTCTCGTCTTCTCTCGTCTCCTCTCGTCTCCTCTCGTCTTCTCTCGTCCTCTCGTATCCTCTCGTCTCCTCTCGTATCCTCTCGTATCCTCTCGTCTCCTCTCGTATCCTCTCGTATCCTCTCGTCTCCTCTCGTATCCTCTCGTCTCCTCTCGTCTCCTCTCGTATCCTCTCGTCTCCTCTCGTCTCCTCTCGTATCCTCTCGTCTTCTCTCGTCTCCTCTCGTATCCTCTCGTCTTCTCTCGTCTCCTCTCGTCTCCTCTCGTCTCCTCTCGTATCCTCTCGTCTTCTCTCGTCTCCTCTCGTCTCCTCTCGTCTACTCTCGTCTCCTCTCGTCTACTCTCGTCTCTTCTCGTCTTCTCTCGTGGTGCTTCAGGACCAACCTGCTCTCTGTTTCACTCCACAACATAATAAATGAATGAATGTGTTCATGTAAAAACTTCAGGAATAATAAACCAATATGTAAACATGGCAGGATCAGTGATGTCACTTCCTGTGTTTCCTCTCAGTTCAGGCTGAAACAGTGAAGCAGCTGGAGGTCAGACTGAGATCCACTGAGACACATCTGGAGCAGCTGGAGGTCAGACTGAGATCCACTGAGACACATCTGGAGCAGCTGGAGGTCAGACTGAGTGTTAATGAGACACATCTGGAGCAGCTGGAGGTCAGACTGAGATCCACTGAGACACATCTGGAGCAGCTGGAGGTCAGACTGAGTGTTAATGAGACACATCTGGAGCAGCTGGAGGTCAGACTGAGATCCACTGAGACACATCTGGAGCAGCTGGAGGTCAGACTGAGTGTTGGTGAGAAACATCTGGAGCAGCTGGAGGTCAGACTGAGTGTTGGTGAGACACATCTGGAGCAGCTGGAGGTCAGACAGAGTGTTGGTGAGACACATCTGGAGCAGCTGGAGGTCAGACTGAGTGTTGGTGAGACACATCTGGAGCAGCTGGAGGTCAGACTGAGTGTTGGTGAGAAACATCTGGAGCAGCTGGAGGTCAGACAGAGATCCAATGAGACACATCTGGAGCAGCTGGAAGTCAGACAGAGTGTTGGTGAGAAACATCTGGAGCAGCTGGAGGTCAGACTGAGATCCACTGAGACACATCTGGAGCAGCTGGAGGTCAGACAGAGTGTTGGTGAGAAACATCTGGAGCAGCTGGAGGTCAGACAGAGTGTTGGTGAGAAACATCTGGAGCAGCTGGAGGTCAGACTGAGTGTTAGTGAGACACATCTGGAGCAACTGGAGGTCAGACTGAGATCCACTGAGACACATCTGGAGCAGCTGGAGGTCAGACAGAGTGTTGGTGAGAAACATCTGGAGCAGCTGGAGGTCAGACTGAGTGTTGGTGAGACACATCTGGAGCAGCTGGCGGTCAGACTGAGTGTTGGTGAGAAACATCTGGAGCAGCTGGAGGTCAGACAGAGATCCACTGAGACACATCTGGAGCAGCTGGAGGTCAGACTGAGTGTTTGTGAGAAACATCTGGAGCAGCTGGAAGTCAGCCTGAGTGTTGGTGAGAAACATCTGGAGCAACTGGAAGTCAGCCTGAGTGTTGGTGAGAAACATCTGGAGCAGCTGGAAGTCAGACAGAGTGTTGGTGAGAAACATCTGGAGCAGCTGGAGGTCAGACAGAGATCCAATGAGACACATCTGGAGCAGCTGGAGGTCAGACTGAGTGTTGGTGAGAAACATCTGGAGCAGCTGGAGGTCAGACAGAGTGTTGGTGAGAAACATCTGGAGCAGCTGGAGGTCAGACAGAGATCCAATGAGACACATCTGGAGCAGCTGGAGGTCAGACTGAGTGTTTGTGAGACACATCTGGAGCAGCTGGAGGTCAGACAGAGATCCAATGAAACACATCTGAAGCAGCTGGAGGTCAGACTGAGTGTTGGTGAGAAACATCTGGAGCAGCTGAAGGTCAGACAGAGTGTTGGTGAAACACATCTGGAGCAGCTGGAGGTCAGACAGAGTGTTGGTGAGAAACATCTGGAGCAGCTGGAGGTCAGCCTGAGTGTTGGTGAGAAACATCTGGAAGACCTGAGGACAGAGAACACAGGTAACACTCTGAAGGTTTAAACTAACTGTTTCCTCCTGCTGCTTTAACAAAAGTCTAAACATCTGTAAATCATCAGTTTCATGTGTTTTTGTCTGAACTGTTTTCTGATTTTCAGTTTTGAGCTTCAGACTGAATGAAACTGATGATTGTCTGCAGCAGCTCAACAACATCTCAGGTCTGGAACCAACTTCTTTACAACTCACAATATGGATGTGATGTTAGTACTGATGTGATGTTAGTGTTGATGTGATGTTAATACTGATGTGATGTTAATACTGATGTGATGTTAGTGTTGATGCGACGTTAGTGTTGATGCGATGTTAGTGTTGATGTGATGTTAGTGTTGATGTGATGTTAGTGTTGATGTGATGTTAGTGTTGATGTGATGTTAATACTGATGTGATGTTAGTGTTGATGTGATGTTAGTGTTGATGTGACGTTAGTGCTGATGCGACGTTAGTGTTGATGTGATGTTAGTGTTGATGTGACGTTAGTGCTGATGCGACGTTAGTGTTGATGCGATGTTAGTGCTGATGTGATGTTAGTGCTGATGTGATGTTAGTGCTGATGTGATGTTAGTGCTGATGTGATGTTAGTGTTGGTGTTAGTGCTGATGTGATGTTAGTGTTGATGTGATGTTAGTGTTGATGTGATGTTAGTGCTGATGTGATGTTAGTGTTGATGTGATGTTAGTGCTGATGTGATGTTAGTGTTGGTGTGATGTTAGTGTTGGTGTTAGTGCTGATGTGATGTTAGTGTTGATGTGACATTAGTGCTGATGCGACGTTAGTGTTGATGCGACGTTAGTGTTGATGCGACGTTAGTGTTGATGCGATGTTAGTGCTGATGTGATGTTAGTGTTGATGTTAGTGTTGATGTGATATTAGTGCTGATGTGATGTTAGTGTTGATGTTAGTGCTGATGTGATGTTAGTGTTGATGTTGGTGTTGATGTGATGTTAGTGCTGATGTGATGTTAGTGTTGATGTTAGTGCTGATGTGATGTTAGTGTTGATGTGATGTTAGTGCTGATGTGATGTTAGTGTTGATGTGATGTTAGTGCTGATGTGATGTTAGTGTTGATGTTAGTGTTGATGTGATGTTAGTGCTGATGTGATGTTAGTGCTGATGTGATGTTAGTATTGATGTTAGTGTTGATGTGATGTTAGTGCTGATGTGATGTTAGTGTTGATGTTAGTGTTGATGTGATGTTAGTGCTGATGTGATGTTAGTGCTGATGTGATGTTAGTGTTGATGTGATGTTAGTGTTGATGTGATGTTAGTGCTGATGTGATGTTAGTGTTGATGTCAGTGCTGATGTGATGTTAGTGTTGATGTTAGTGCTGATGTGATGTTAGTGTTGGTGTTAGTGCTGATGTGATGTTAGTGTTGATGTGATGTTAGTGTTGATGTGATGTTAATACTGATGTGATGTTAGTGTTGATGTGATGTTAGTGTTGATGTGACGTTAGTGCTGATGCGACGTTAGTGTTGATGTGATGTTAGTGTTGATGTGACGTTAGTGCTGATGCGACGTTAGTGTTGATGCGATGTTAGTGCTGATGTGATGTTAGTGCTGATGTGATGTTAGTGCTGATGTGATGTTGGTGTTAGTGCTGATGTGATGTTAGTGTTGATGTGGTGTTAGTGCTGATGTGATGTTAGTGTTGATGTGATGTTAGTGCTGATGTGATGTTAGTGTTGATGTGATGTTAGTGCTGATGTGATGTTAGTGCTGATGCGATGTTAGTGCTGATGCGATGTTAGTGCTGATGCGACGTTAGTGTTGATGCGACGTTAGTGTTGATGCGACGTTAGTGTTGATGCGATGTTAGTGCTGATGTGATGTTAGTGTTGATGTTAGTGTTGATGTGATATTAGTGCTGATGTGATGTTAGTGTTGATGTTAGTGCTGATGTGATGTTAGTGCTGATGTGATGTTAGTGTTGATGTTAGTGCTGATGTGATGTTAGTGCTGATGTGATGTTAGTGCTGATGTGATGTTAGTGTTGATGTGATGTTAGTGCTGATGTGATGTTAGTGTTGATGTGATGTTAGTGCTGATGTGATGTTAGTGTTGATGTGATGTTAGTGTTGATGTGATGTTAGTGCTGATGTGATGTTAGTGTTGGTGTTAGTGTTGATGTGATGTTCGTACTGAGTAAAACCTTTATCCTGCAGGTGAGCTGAAGGTGGCGTTCTCAGCCGGTCTGACTGATTCTGGATCAGTCGGACCGTTCGATGAGGAGACGACACTGATCTTCTCCAAAACCATCACCAACATCGGTGAAGCCTACAACCAGACTGCAGGTCAACCACGTCACACTAATCCTCGCTCATGTTTTCATGATGAACGTGACCGTGTGTTAACTTTGACCTGCTCTCTGTCTTTCAGGTGTGTTCACAGCTCCCGTCAGAGGACTTTACTTCTTCAGCTTCACGGCTGCAGATTACCTGAAAGGTTACATGGGTCTCCACCTGTACAGGAACAACCAGCCGATCATCTTCAACCTGGACCTGAACGACCACGGCGGCTACACGTCCACGTCCAACGGCGTGGCTCTGCAGCTGGACGAGGGCGACGGGGTCCGCCTCAGTCTGCCGGCCAGCTACCGGCTCTACGACGACTCCCGAAACTTCAGCGTCTTCTCTGGCTTCCTGCTGTTCGCCCTCTGACGGAGGCGGTCCCAGGACCAGGATCAGAATCAGAATCAGAATCAGGATCAGGATCAGGATCAGGATCAGGATCAGCTTCAGGATCAGGATCAGGATCAGGGTAGGAGTGAGACATCCTCTCAGCTGTAAACTATCATTCAGGTTTTACTCTGCAACTGAAAGACTGGACTTTTGTTTTGGTAGGGACTTCCTGTGGCTACAACCAGGATGGACTAACGATGTCACAGGAAACAGACGTGTTTACATCTATAAATATTATTAACATTCATAAAAACACAAACATGTGAACAAGTCTCAAACTTTTATTAAATTGACAAAAAACATTTCAAAGTAAAGTGTGTTTTAGTGTGAAAGTGTTAAACCCAACGAGCCCAAAAGGGTTCCTCTAGTCCTAAATATAAAAATGTACATCGTCCTCTAACCGCTGACTCGGAGTCAGACGGCGTTCAGTAGTCTGACTCGGAGTCAGACGGCGTTCAGTAGTCTGACTCGGAGTCAGACGGCGTTCAGTAGTCTGACTCGGAGTCAGACGGCGTTCAGTAGTCTGACGGGTCAACACAATAAATACTAACAAACCTTCAACAGGAAGTCAAGTGAACTCAGGAAAGAACAATAAATCAACATGTCTCCTATTGCTGTTTGCTCCTTTAAAAAGTCTCTACAGTCTAACATCAATAATCAATAATCAATGAAACAAACTACGGAATGAAAACGGAGAAACGTCCACGATTCAGTCTTTAAAAAACAACGAGATAAAAAGGTGTAAAAAACGTTGAAATGATCCGACGTTCCTTTAAGACCCGAGAGATTCTGCATCACTATAAAACACAGGAATACAAGTCCAAATCAAGATGGCTTCAGGTCCTTCATCTGTGATGAAGAGGAGGAGGAGGAGAGGAAGAGGAGGAGAAAAGATGGATGAAGAGGAGGAGGAAGAGTGGAGATGGAGGATTTGGACACAGAGGACCAGACTGAAGAGGAGGAAGACGAGAAAGAGAGGATGAAGGTAGAAGATTGTTTTCTCGTCTTCCTCTTCTCCTTCATCCAAAACCAAAGAGATGAACAGAAGAATGAAGAAGAGAAGATTGTGCAATGAAGGAAGAGGAAGAGGAGGAGGAGGAGGAAGACTAAGAGAAGAGAGGGATGAGAAAGAGGAAGCAGACGAGAAGAAAAGAAAGATGAAGAGAAAAAGGGAAAAGAGGATTAAGAGGAGGAAGAGCAGATGAAGAAGAAGAGGAGGAGGAGTAGCAGATGAAGAGCCTCATCAGTGAGCGGTGCTGTTGCTCCTCCTGCTGACGGAGGAGGTGATGAAGAGCATCAGTGAGCGGTGCTGTTGCTCCTCCTGCTGACGGAGGAGGTGATGAAGAGCATCAGTGAGCGGTGCTGTTGCTCCTCCTGCTGACGGAGGAGGTGATGAAGAGGAGTATCTGATGAAGAGCCTCATCAGTGAGCGGTGCTGTTGCTCCTCCTGCTGACGGAGGAGGTGATGAAGAGGAGTATCTGATGAAGAGCCTCATCAGTGAGCGGTGCTGTTGCTCCTCCTGCTGACGGAGGTGGTGATGAAGAGGAGGTGATGAAGAGCCTCAGTGTGCGGTGCTGTTGCGCCTCCTGCTGACGGAGGTGGTGATGAAGAGGAGGTGATGAAGAGCCTCAGTGTGCGGTGCTGTTGCTCCTCCTGCTGACGGAGGTGGTGATGAAGAGGAGGTGATGAAGAGCCTCAGTGTGCGGTGCTGTTGCTCCTCCTGCTGACGGAGGTGGTGATGAAGAGGAGGTGATGAAGAGCCTCAGTGTGCGGTGCTGTTGCTCCTCCTGCTGACGGAGGTGGTGATGAAGAGGAGGTGATGAAGAGCCTCAGTGGGCGGTGCTGTTGCTCCTCCTGCTGACGGCCTGCAGCAGCAGCAGAGAGTATTCCTCCAGCAGAGCTGCCGTCTTCACCTCCCCCACTCCTCCCAGCCCCCCCTCCTCTCCCAGCATGCCCAGCGGCAGACAGTCAAGCTCCGCCCTCATAGCCAGGAAGGCCTCTGATAGGACGACAGCCATCTGACGCTGGTCGGGGGCGGAGCCGTCGGGGGAGGAGCCGCTCACCTGGAGGAGAGAGAGAGAGACAGGTGAGGAGAGAGAGAGAGACAGAGACAGGTGAGGAGCGAGAGAGAAACAGGTGAGGAGAGAGAGAGAGAGAGAGAGACAGGTGAGGAGAGAGAGAGAGACAGGTGAGGAGAGAGAGAGAAACAGGTTAGGAGGGAGAGAGAGACAGGTGAGGAGAGAGAGAGAGAGACAGGTGAGGAGAGAAAGAGAGAGAGAGAGACAGGTGAGGAGGGAGAGAGAGACGGGTGAGAAGAGAGAGACAGGTGAGGAGAGAGAGAGAGAGAGACGGGTGAGGAGAGAGAGACAGGTGAGGAGCGAGAGAGACAGGTGAGGAGAGAGAGACAGGTGAGGATCGAGAGAGACAGGTGAGGAGCGAGAGAGAGAGAGACAGGTGAGAGAGAGACAGGTGAGGAGAGAGAGAGAGACAGGTGAGGAGCGAGAGAGAGAGAGACAGGTGAGGAGAGAGAGAGACAGAGAGACAGGTGAGAGAGAGACAGGTGAGGAGCGAGAGAGAGACAGGTGAGAGAGAGAGACAGGTGAGGAGCGAGAGAGATAGGTGAGGAGAGAGAGAGAGAGACAGGTGAGAGAGAGAGAGACAGGTGAGGAGCGAGAGAGAGACAGGTGAGAGAGAGAGAGACAGGTGAGGAGCGAGAGAGACAGGTGAGGAGAGAGAGAGAGAGACAGGTGAGAGAGAGACAGGTGAGGAGCGAGAGAGAGAGAGATAGGTGAGAGAGAGAGAGACAGGTGAGGAGCGAGAGAGAGACAGGTGAGAGAGAGAGCGACAGGTGAGGAGCGAGAGAGACAGGTGAGGAGCGAGAGAGAGAGAGATAGGTGAGAGAGAGAGAGACAGGGGAGAGAGAGAGAGACAGGTGAGGAGAGAGAGAGACAGACAGGTTAGGAGAGAGAGAGAGAGAGAGAGAGAGACAGGTTAGGAGAGAGAGAGAGACAGGGGAGAGAGAGAGAGACAGGTGAGGAGCGAGAGAGACAGACAGGTTAGGAGAGAGAGAGAGAGAGACAGGTTAGGAGAGAGAGAGAGAGACAGGTGAGGAGCGAGAGAGAGAGAGATAGGTGAGAGAGAGAGAGACAGGTGAGGAGCGAGAGACAGGTGAGGAGCGAGAGAGAGATAGGTGAGAGAGAGAGAGACAGGTGAGGAGCGAGAGAGACAGGTGAGGAACGAGAGAGAGACAGGTGAGAGAGAGAGACAGGTGAGGAGCGAGAGAGAGACAGGTGAGAGAGAGAGAGACAGGTGAGGAGCGAGAGAGACAGGTGAGGAGCGAGAGAGAGAGATAGGTGAGAGAGAGAGAGACAGGGGAGAGAGAGAGAGACAGGTGAGGAGAGAGAGAGAGACAGGTGAGGAGCGAGAGAGACAGACAGGTTAGGGGAGAGAGAGAGAGAGAGAGAGACAGGTTAGGAGAGAGAGAGAGAGACAGGTGAGGAGCGAGAGAGACAGGTGAGGAGAGAGAGAGAGAGACAGGTGAGGAGAGAGGAGAGAGACAGGTGAGGAGAGAGAGAGAGACAGGTGAGGAGCGAGAGAGACAGACAGGTTAGGTTAGGGGAGAGAGAGAGAGAGAGACAGGTTAGGAGAGAGAGAGAGAGACAGGTGAGGAGCGAGAGAGACAGGTGAGGAGAGAGAGAGAGAGACAGGTGAGGAGAGAGGAGAGAGACAGGTGAGGAGAGAGAGAGAGAGACAGGTGAGGAGAGAGAGAGAGAGACAGGTGAGAGAGAGAGAGACAGATGAGGAGCGAGAGAGACAGGTGAGGAGCGAGAGAGAGAGATAGGTGAGAGAGAGAGAGACAGGTGAGGAGCGAGAGAGACAGGTGAGGAGCGAGAGAGAGACAGGTGAGAGAGAGACAGGTGAGGAGCGAGAGAGAGACAGGTGAGAGAGAGAGAGACAGGTGAGGAGCGAGAGAGACAGGTGAGGAGCGAGAGAGACAGGGGAGAGAGAGAGAGACAGGTGAGGAGAGAGAGAGAGACAGGTGAGGAGCGAGAGAGACAGACAGGTTAGGGGAGAGAGAGAGAGAGAGAAACAGGTTAGGAGAGAGAGAGAGAGACAGGTGAGGAGCGAGAGAGACAGGTGAGGAGAGAGAGAGACAGGTGAGGAGAGAGGAGAGAGACAGGTGAGGAGAGAGAGAGAGAGAGAGACAGGTGAGGAGAGAGAGAGAGAGAGACAGGTGAGAGAGAGAGACAGATGAGGAGCGAGAGACAGGTGAGGAGCGAGAGAGAGAGAGATAGGTGAGAGAGAGAGAGACAGGTGAGGAGCGAGAGAGACAGGTGAGGAGCGAGAGAGAGACAGGTGAGAGAGAGAGAGACAGGTGAGGAGCGAGAGAGAGACAGGTGAGAGAGAGAGAGACAGGTGAGGAGCGAGAGAGACAGGTGAGGAGCGAGAGAGAGAGAGATAGGTGAGAGAGAGAGACGGGAGAGAGAGAGAGACAGGTGAGGAGAGAGAGAGAGACAGGTGAGGAGCGAGAGAGACAGACAGGTTAGGAGAGAGAGAGAGAGAGACAGGTTAGGAGAGAGAGAGAGACAGGTGAGGAGCGAGAGAGAGAGAGATAGGTGAGAGAGAGAGAGACAGGTGAGGAGCGAGAGAGACAGGTGAGGAGCGAGAGAGAGAGAGATAGGTGAGAGAGAGAGACAGGTGAGGAGCGAGAGAGAGACAGGTGAGAGAGAGACAGGTGAGGAGCGAGAGAGAGACAGGTGAGAGAGAGAGAGACAGGTGAGGAGCGAGAGAGACAGGTGAGGAGCGAGAGAGAGAGAGAGATAGGTGAGAGAGAGAGAGACAGGTGAGGAGCGAGAGAGACAGACAGGTTAGGGGAGAGAGAGAGAGAGAGAGAGACAGGTTAGGAGAGAGAGAGAGAGAGACAGGTGAGGAGCGAGAGAGACAGGTGAGGAGAGAGAGACAGACAGGTGAGGAGAGAGGAGAGAGACAGGTGAGGAGAGAGAGAGAGAGAGACAGGTGAGGAGCGAGAGAGAGAGACAGGTGAGAGAGAGAGAGGCAGGTGAGGAGAGAGAGAGACAGGTGAGGAGAGAGAGAGACAGGTGAGGCGAGAGAGAGAGACAGGTGCGTTCATATCTTCATCATGTTGTTAATCACCTTCCTGTACAGGTGAGTTGCTCTCTTGAAGCAGCTCTGCAGCTCATTGGTCAGAGCTCTGCAGGTCTCCACACTGATTGGCTGGTCTGCACAGAGAGAGAGAGACAGGAAGTGAGGTCACTACCAACAGGAAGAGGAAAGGGAAGACGAGGAGAAGAGAAGACAAGGAGGAGGAAGAGGAGGAGAGAAGAAGACGAGGAGGAGAAGAGAAGGAAGAGGAAGAGGAGGGGTAGGAGGAGCCAGAGCCCAGATGCAGAGATGAAGGGATGAAAAGGAGGAAGAGTCCAAACCTGCGTTGTCTCTGTGCTCCACGTCGTTGCCGCCGACAGCAGGAGGAGGAGTGTGAGGCTCCTCCTCCTGGTGGGGGGGGGTCAGCGGGGAGACGGAGACTGGAGGAGGCCGCGCCGCCGAAGACAAGGAGGCGAGGGACGGCTTATCCGGGAGCGGTCTGCTGCTGCCGGAGACCCGAGCCTGGAGGCCGCGGTTTCCATGGTTACCCACGGCCGTCTGGTTACCGTGGTTACCCAGAGACGAGGAGGAGGCGACGACAACGGGGATGACGGCGGCGTGGGGGGGCGTGGCCAGAGCTGCGTTGGAGGGTACCACGGCAACGAGAGGAGGTGCAGTGTCTTTGACCTGAGAGGAGGAGGTTGCCGTCGCCGCCTCCGTCGCTGATGACACTGCGGGATCCTCGCCGGATTCGGGGATGTTGAGGCCGTCGCCCATGGAGACGGAGCGCGACATCTTGGCCATGGAGCTGGCGGTGGGGCTCATGTAGGAGCGCGACGCCGCCGGAGTGGAGGAGCAGGAGGAGGAGGAGGAGGAAGACTTCCTCGGGGTGGTGACAGCAGGTGGCGCTGCAGGTGAGGCGGTGGCGGCAGCGGCGGCAGCGGCGGCAGCGGCGGCAGCAGCGGCGGCAGCGGTTTCTTGCTGCGGGGACCTGGGGGAGGCGGGGCTGGGTCTCTGAGGGGGCGGGGCTACAGACGGGGGTCGTCGAGGGGAAGAGGGGAGGGTGGTGGGACGCTGCAGGGGGAGGAGCAGCTGAGGAGGAACCTCTCTGACCTCTCTGGTTGGACAGGAGGAGTCACCTGAGGGAGACAGAAAGACCAACATCACTTTACTGCTCACCCGGTTACGGCCCTCACCGGTCTCACCCGGTTACGGCCCTCACCGGTCTCACCCGGTTACGGGCCTCACCGGTCTCACCCGGTTACGGGCCTCACCGGTCTCACCTGTATCGGTCAGCAGGCTCTGGACCGAGTGAGCCTTCCGAAGTCCGGAGGAGGAGTTCAGATGTGTGGCGGTGGCTCGGGCCGTCGGGCCCAGGTTCCTCCTGGACTCCACCATGGTTTGGACCTTCTTCTTCAGTGGGGAGGGCCGGTGGGCCTGCTGGGTCTCCTCCTCTGTCCGGCTCTGGTGCTGATCTGGTCCCTGCTGGATCTGGTTCTCGACCTGAGGAGGCTGGTCCTGGTTGGTCCTGTTCTGGGACTGTGGGAAGGATTGGTCCTGGTTCTGTTTCTGGGTTTGGTCCTGGCTCCACGACACCTTCCTGTTCTGGATCTGGCTCTGGTTCTCCTCCATCAGAGGTCGGACCTCTGAGACCAGAGGACGGGCCTTCACCTCCCCTCCTCCCCCCCCGGTGGTCCGAGATGGGAGAGGAAGCAGCGTCCGACTGAAGAGGAGGAAACAAAGCAGAGACTTTACATCGGAAACACAAGTAGAAGAACCAGAACCAGAACCAGAACCAGAGCCAGAACCAGAACCAAAACCAGAACCAGAGCCAGAACCAGAACCAAAACCAGAACCAGAACTAGAACCAGAGCCCCTGATCAGGTCACTACTGGATCTGTGTAGTTTGATGTTTTACCTTCCAGCTGAACTCTGGGACAGGAACCTGGAGGAGATGCTGAGACTCTCACTGGAGCTGTGAGACGCTCTGCTGGGACTTCCTGTCAACACACAGACCACATGGTTCAATCCTCCAGGTCTCAAGTCCTCCGACACAAGTCCAGGTCTCAAGTCCTCCGACACAAGTCCAAGTCTAAAGTCCTCCGACACAAGTCCAAGTCTAAAGTCCTCCGACACAAGTCCAAATCTAAAGTCCTCCGACACAAGTCCAGGTCTAAAGTCCTCCGACACAAGTCCAGGTCTAAAGTCCTCCGACACAAGTCCAAATCTAAAGTCCTCCGACACAAGTCCAAGTCTAAAGTCCTCCGACACAAGTCCAGGTCTAAAGTCCTCCGACACAAGTCCAAGTCTAAAGTCCTCCGACACAAGTCCAGGTCTAAAGTCCTCCGACGCAAGTCCAAGTCTAAAGACCTCCGACACAAGTCCAAAGTCCTCCGACACAAGTCCAAAGTCTAAAGACCTCCGACACAAGTCCAAAGTCCTCCGATGCAAGTCCAAGTCTAAAGACCTCCGACACAAGTCCAAAGTCCTCCGATGCAAGTCCAAGTCTAAAGTCCTCCGACACAAGTCCAAGTCTAAAGACCTCCGACACAAGTCCAAGTCTAAAGTCCTCCGACCAAGTCCAAGTCTAAAGTCCTCCAACACAAGTCCAAGTCCAAAGTCCTCCGACGCAAGTCCAAATCTAAAGTCCTTCGACACAAGTCCAAAGTCCTCCGATGCAAGTTTTAAGTCCTCCGACACAAGTCCAAGTCTAAAGTCCTCCGACGCAAGTCCAAATCCAAAGTCCTCCAACACAAGTCCAAGTCCAAAGTCCTCCGACGCAAGTCCAAGTCTAAAGTCCTCCGACGCAAGTCCAAATCTAAAGTCCTCCAACACAAGTCCAAGTCCAAAGTCCTCCGACGCAAGTCCAAATCTAAAGTCCTCCGACACAAGTCCAAGTCTAAAGACCTCCGACACAAGTCCAAGTCTAAAGTCCTCCGACACAAGTCCAAGTCTAAAGTCCTCTGACACAAGTCCAAGTCTAAAGGACAAGTCCAAGTCTAAAGGACAAGTCTAAGTCTAGTGTCCTTCGACACAAGTCCAAGTCTCTGTCCTCTGTGTGTGGACATGTAGAACAGTGTGTTGAGGTGTTGACGGTGTTTCAGACCTGAACCTGAGAGGTCGGCCAGCGTGACAAAGTGTTCCTTCAGGAAAGCTTCCTGGTCTGGAGTCTGAAGGACGAGCTGAGAGGCCCTGACCTCTTCTTCTCCTCCTCCTCCTCCTCTTCCTCCTCCTCCTCCTGCTCCTCCTCCTCCTCCTGCTCCTCCTGCTCCTCCTTTTCCTCTTCCTCCTCCTCCCTCCTCTTCATCCTCCTCCATCTCCAGCTCAGAGGAGTTTCCGTCCACACTGAGAGGCTCTGTGGGTTCTGAGTCTGAGACCAGAGAGAGACACTAATTAGAGGTGAGTGATGGACACAAGACATCTCTATATCTGTCTCTCTGTATTTGTCTCTCTGTATCTGTCTGTCTGTATCTGTCTGTCTGTATCTGTCTCTCTGTATCTGTCTGTCTGTATCTGTCTGTCTGTATCTGTCTCTCTGTATCTGTCTCTGTATCTGTCTCTCTGTATCTGTCTCTGTATCTGTCTCTGTATCTGTCTCTCTGTATCTGTCTCTCTGTATTTGTCTGTCTGTATCTGTCTCTCTGTATTTGTCTGTCTGTATCTGTCTCTCTGTATCTGTCTCTCTGTATTTGTCTGTCTGTATCTGTCTCTCTGTATCTGTTTGTCTGTATCTGTCTGTCTGTATCTGTCTCTCTGTATCTGTCTCTCTGTATTTGTCTGTCTGTATCTGTCTCTCTGTATCTGTTTGTCTGTATCTGTCTGTCTGTATCTGTCTCTCTGTATCTGTCTCTCTGTATCTGTCTCTCTGTATCTGTCTCTCTGTATCTGTCTCTCTGTATTTGTCTGTCTGTATCTGTCTCTCTGTATCTGTCTCTCTGTATCTGTCTGTCTGTATCTGTCTGTATCTGTCTCTCTGTATCTGTCTCTCTGTATTTGTCTGTCTATCTGTCTCTCTGTGTCTGTATCTGTCTGTCTGTATCTGTCTGTCTGTATCTGTCTCTGTATCTGTCTGTCTGTATCTGTCTCTCTGTATCTGTCTGTCTGTATCTGTCTCTCTGTATCTGTCTCTGTATCTGTCTCTCTGTATCTGTCTGTCTGTATCTGTCTGTCTGTATCTGTCTCTCTGTATCTGTCTCTCTGTATCTGTCTGTCTGTATCTGTCTCTCTGTATCTGTCTCTCTGTATCTGTCTGTCTGTATCTGTCTGTATCTGTCTCTCTGTATCTGTCTCTCTGTATTTGTCTGTCTGTATCTGTCTGTCTGTATCTGTCTCTCTGTGTCTGTATCTGTCTGTCTCTCTGTATCTGTCTGTATCTGTCTGTCTCTCTGTATCTGTCTGTCTGTATCTGTCTGTCTGTATCTGTCTCTGTATCTGTCTCTCTGTATCTGTCTGTCTCACCGTCTCCAGCAGGTCTGACTGGACTGGACAGACTGGAGCTGAATCCCAGTGAGCAGCCGCTGTCTGGACTGGGTTTGTCCTGACGTCCACCTGCAGCAGCAGGACACGCCTCCTTCACCTGGAACTCACTGACAGGAAGGGGCGGGGTTTAGAGGTGTGTTAGGGCCGGGGGGGGGGGGTGGGGGGGGTGGTAGAGACCAGACTGGAAGTGGGCCAATCAGAACCTGTGTAACAGTCCTACCTTCCTGCCAGGCTCACTCTGTCCTCCCATTGGTCGGGATACAGCACAAGAGCCTCCCCGTCTGCGCTCTGATTGGACAGCTGGATGAAGTCCGGCCTCTGATTGGTCCTCGCCTCCTCGTCCTCCGCCTGGACAGACAGAATCACACCGTCAACTCAACCTGAGCGTGGAGGTCCATTCAGAATGCTCTGAACTTCAGCTTCACTTACTAGCCTTTCTACCGTATTTCATGGTCTTCTTCAGAGAATAGAACTTTATCAGCTACTAAGTAGGGATACTGGTATCGGTGCATCCCTACTAGTAAGTAGTTATACTGGTATCGGTGCATCCCTACTAGTAAGTAGTTATACTGGTATCGGTGCATCCCTACTAGTAAGTAGTTATACTGGTATCGGTGCATCCCTACTAGTAAGTAGTTATACTGGTATCGGTGCATCCCTACTACTAAGTAGTTATACTGGTATCGGTGCATCCCTACTAGTAAGTAGTTATACTGGTATCGGTGCATCCCTATTAGTAAGTAGGTATACTGGTATCGGTGCATCCCTACTAGTAAGTAGGTATACTGGTATCGGTGCATCCCTACTAGTAAGTAGGTATACTGGTATCGGTGCATCCCTACTAGTAAGTAGAGATACTAGTATCGGTGCATCCCTACTAGTAAGTAGGTATACTAGTCTCGGTGCATCCCTACTAGTAAGTAGAGATACTGGTATCGGTACATCCCTACTGGTAAGTAGTTATACTGGTATCGGTGCATCCCTACTAGTAAGTAGAGATACTAGTATCGGTGCATCCCTACTAGTAAGTAGGGATACTAGTATCGGTGCATCCCTACTAGTAAGTAGAGATACTGGTATCGGTGCATCCCTACTAGTAAGTAGGTATACTGGTATCGGTGCATCCCTACTAGTAAGTAGAGATACTGGTATCGGTGCATCCCTACTGGTAAGTAGGTATACTAGTCTTGGTGCATCCCTACTAGTAAGTAGTTATACTGGTCTCGGTGCATCCCTACTAGTAAGTAGGTATACTGGTATCGGTGCATCCCTACTAGTAAGTAGGTATACTGGTATCGGTGCATCCCTACTGGTAAGTAGGTATACTGGTATCGGTGCATCCCTACTGGTAAGTAGGTATACTAGTCTCGGTGCATCCCTACTAGTAAGTAGTTATACTGGTATCGGTGCATCCCTACTAGTAAGTAGGTATACTAGTCTCAGTGCATCCCTACTGGTAAGTAGGGATACTAGTCTTGGTGCATCCCTACTAGTAAGTAGGTATACTGGTATCGGTGCATCCCTACTAGCAAGTGAACCTTGAGTTAGATGGCGTGTGTTCTCACCCATGCGGTGGTGACCTGCAGACTGACGGTGCTCCCCAGCTCCTGATTGGTCCTGTGAAGCTCCGCCTCCCTGAGGGGGTGTGTCCTTGCCTGCGTGACAGAAGGTCAGTTTAACTCTGTATCTTCCTAAAACCGTGTGTTTTCTTAATGGAGTTTGGTTGGTAGTAGTTTCTCTGACCTCCTCTTTCTCCGCCTGCTGCTCCGTCTGTCCACCGGGGCAGTACGAGTCCAGCAGCCTCAGGTCCAACATGGACTTCACCATCAGGACGTCGTCGCCGGCCGTCCTCCTGGACCAACGACGGCGAGGGAGTCGACCCACCGACGCCTCCTGAGGAGCCCCAAAGAAACACTGAGGTACACGTTTCTACTTTAACACTGTATATAATATATGAAAATAACATGTTGAGTTAGTTTTGACCTCCATAAACACCCGCAGGACAACAGGACAACAGGACACACCTTTTACAAACATCTCGTCTTTTTTACATTTACAGTTTCCACTGTTTTTCTAAACTAAACTAAACTAAACTAAACTAAACTAAACTAAACTAAACTAAACCACTGTTATATAACCACTGTTATATAACGCCGGTCATCACATCCACCAACCTTCTTGGCGTCTCTGCAGCGCTGAGAGTCAAACTTCTCATCAGACATTTCTGCAGGAAACAAAACACAGAACAGGAAACAGTTTATTTATACTATACTATGACTTTTTTTGATTAATTAAAATAAATAGTTCCATCTAAAGACAACATTAATAACATGTTAGTTTCTGTTTCTTCGTTAACTCATGAAAACAGAAAAACGCTTTACATGTAACCATGGTAACAGACCTATCTCCTCCTCCTCCTCCTCCTCCTCCTCCTCTTCCTCCAGACATCCTGCTGTGACCGTATAGGGAGAGCTGCACTCCTCCTCCTCCTCTTCCTCCTCCTTGTCGCTATCAGACGACATGGTGACGACACGAGGAGACATCGCCTCCCGGCTGCAACACACGGACACACCAGTCTCTACATTTACATGCAACATGTCATGATAATAAATGATGAACACTGACACAGACATCGGGTATGAACAGCAGCTGTGAAACAAGTCCAACGTTTACCTGAGGTTCACCACTTTTTGCTGAGGTGCATTCTGAGAGATCTGAGTGCTGCTGAGAGGTCGAAGGTCAGCAAGTCGCTGCCTCATCCTGATGGTCAACTCTGGACTGAGACGCCACACGAAGATACAGCTGCACACAAGCAGAGGTTTCATTAGTACTTTTATTAAATATATATCTGTACTTGTTGTGGTGTAAAATAATAGAATCTGTATAATGAACAACGTCCTCATGAGGATCAAACTGTCGGACCTGTAAACATCAGCTGAACATGTGGAGGTGAAACGTACCTGTCTCCAGACACTGTGATCAGGTGTCTGCAGTCACTGCTGAACTTCAGACCGGTTACGATCTCTGAGAGACGGACAGACAGAGTACAAGTACATTACTCACAGTCTGAAATATAGACACATATAATCATGAATAGAAGTCATAGTAGAGTATGTCGAAAAATAAAAAAAGAAGTCATAGTATAGTATGTGGAGTAACTTTATAGAGTAATTGAGTGATAGATTTACTGACCCGAGTGTCCGAACATGGTGGCCACACACTCTCCAGAGTAGAAGTCAAAGATACTGATGTTCTTATCCGAACAGGAGGTGGCGATGTAGAGACCTGAAGGGTCAATCTGCACCTGATGAGGAGGAGGAGGAGGAGGAGGAGGCAGTCAACACCTGCAAGCTTTATGAGTCATCTATAAACGCAGTTACCGTGGAAACCTCTCCATGGCAACAGAAGAGTGGATGGATGGTGTGACCTACCTTGATAAGAGTCCCATCTTCTCCCTGAGAGCCTTTATACATCTTCTTCTGTTTACCATTACTGATGTTAAAGATCCTGGAGGAGGAGGAGGAGGAGGAGGAGGAGCCAATAAACAATACAAAAATAGTCCATCAGTATTGGTCCAATGAGAATATAATAATAATATAATAATAATAATAATATAATAATAATAATAATATAATAATAATAAATATAATAGTATAATAATAACATTAATAATAATTATAACTAACCTAAACCAAACTAACGTAAACTAAACTAACTGTTATAATAGTAAATAGTGTTGAACTGGTACCGAATTAGTTCCCTGTGTGACCAGCAGGTGTCAGTGTGACCAGCAGGTGTCAGTGTGACCAGCAGGTGTCAGTGTGACCAGCAGGTGTTGGCATGAATGAACGTCTGCTTTGTGTCTCTGTGTCTGTGGTGCGTTCAGGGCCGGTCTGGACGTTTGGACGTTCTACTGCCAACAATATCACCATCAGTCTACATGGACGCTGTTAAACAGGCTGAAACTGTTTCCTGTTCGTCAGCTGACTGGTCACATGACGTCTACTCCCTGTCTGTGCTCTGGATCAACGGCCGGAGGACGGACGCTGATGCTGGACGGTCCCGTCAGCACCTGAACGCACCATCGTAGGCTTTAAGTGCAGTGTAATGAACGAGAGATAAAGGAGAAGAAACAGCAGGATGATAAAGAAGACAGGAGCTGATCCCCCTCCTGGTGGCTGCTGGGTAATAATCCAGCCTCTGTGTGTGTGTGTGTGTGTGTGTGTGTGTGTGCGTGCGTGCGTGCGTGCGTGCGTGCGTGCGTGCGTGCGTGTGCGCGCGCGCGTGTGTGTTTGTCACCTGATACGGCGGTCCTGACAGCCAATCGCTGCGTACTTCCTTGTTGGTTCCACGTCCATGTCGTACAGAGTCGTCTTCCTCACAACATGGTGAGTCCTGGTGAACTCCAACCCCTCCTCCATCTGAGAGGAGGAGGAGGAGGAGGAGAGGAGGAGGAGGAGGTGGAGGAGGAGGAGGAGGAGAGAGGAGGAGGACGAGGAGAGAGAGAGGAGGGAGGAGGAGGAGGAGGAGGAGGAGGACGAGGAGGAGGAGGAGGAGAGAGAGAGGAGGAGAGAGGAGGAGGAGGAGAGAGAGAGGAGATAGGAGAAGGAGGAGGAGGAGGAGAGAGGAGAGAGGAGGAGGAGGAGGAGGAGAGAGAGAGGAGAGGAGGAGGAGGAGGAGGAGGAGGAGAGAGAGATTAGAGGAGGAGGAAGAGGAGGAGGAGAAAATAGAAATACTCAAGTAAAGTACAAGTACATCAAAGTAGTACCTCAGCTCAGTAGTAGCTGGGTTTTAACACCAGGAGAAGCTCTCACCTGCTGAGCGGTGCGGAAGTAGACGCTCTTATCGGCTCCACAGCTGATCATTCTCACCTTCCCCTCATTGGCTGACGGACAGGAAGAGGAAGTGATGTCAGAGAGGACAGACAATGACTTTAACAACAGGGCTGCATCCCAAAGCTCTTAATTTCATCCCCGTTTCCCTCACTGCGTCTCAGTCCCTCCCACCAGGGACGCATGGAGAGACGCAAGGAAACCATGCGAGGAGAGAGGAGCGAGGAAACGACAAATAAGAGCTTTGGGATACACCCCATGAGAGCAGAGGGTGAGGGGTCAGGGGTCAGGGGTCAGAGGTCACCGTGACTCACCGGCGAACCGGACAGCGGTGATGGAGGACGAGTGTTCGTCCAGAGTCTGGACCAGACTGTAGTCTCTGGCTGCGTCCAGGACGTGGATCAGACGGTCCCGACTGGCCGTGGCTAACAGCTGGAGACCTGGGGGACAGACGGAGGGACAGACGGAGGGACGGAGAGACAAGTGAAGATCCTGGTATAATATTAAACTCTAGAACCTGATGAATCCATCGGTACCAACCATGTCAGACTAGCTGGTCATGAAGGAGGTTAAATAACGCCCTGAACTTACACTAAACCTTGGAGAGGATAAACTGTCATGTCCATTTTCAAAGGGGTCCCTTGACCTCTGACCTCCAGATGTGTGAATCTGTGAGGTTTTTTGTCCAAAATAAAGTCTGAAAAATGTCTGAAAAGGGTCAAAAAATTTCAGAAAAAAGCCTGAAAATTGTATGAAAATGTTCTAAAAAACAAATCTGGAAAATGTCCAAAAGAAAGGCAGAAGAAGAGTCAGATCCTGGTATCACAGTAAACTCTAGAACCTGATGAATCCATCGGTACCAACCAGGTCAGACTAGCTGGTCATGAAGGAGGTTAAATAACGCTCCCTTGACCTCTGACCTCCAGATCAGTGAATGTAAATGGGTTCTATGGGTACCCACGAGTCTCCCCTTTACAGACATGCCCACTTTATGATCATCACATGCCGTTTGGGGCAAGTCATAGTCAAGTCAGCACACTGACACACTGACAGCTGTTGTTGCCTGTTGGGCTGCAGTTTGACATGTTATGATTGGAGCATATTGTTTTATGATAAATGCAGTACCTGTGAGGGTTTCTGGATCAATATCTGACATTGATTTGTGTTCATTGAATTACAATAATAAATAAATATATATATGTGTATATATATATATTTATATATCTGTCCACCCCCAGGATCAAATAGTGGACATGAAGGACTTTAAGGAGGAGACGTGTCTGAGAGGATTCAGACTGCTGAGTTGGCGTCTTCTTGCTCAGCACTTTGGACCGAGATACAGGAAGTGATGTCACTCCTGCTGTGTGTGTGTGTGTGTGTGTGTGTGTTTACGAGCATTCCTCTCTGTGTTGTCGTCTCCTGGTCGACAGACATGCGTCTTATTGTTGAGTTTGCTGGTTTTCCTGTCGACCTGGGAGTCTCCCGTCTCACCAGAGAGGAGACTCAGTCTGAACATTTATTAAATATAGTTATTATAACTCTGCTCTTCTTATGGAACATGTTGAGCATCATTTCTATCTATAATAAAAACATCAACTTACAGTTATAATCTATAATATAATAACCACCTCAGACGTTCTAGACGAGCCACCGAACAAACTCTGTACAACGTTCTGAGTATTTTAGAGAATCACAACATTTCATTATTAGATTTAATCATTTAAATATGAAGCTATAGTTCCCTACATGATCTGATGAACAGCCAGTGATTCTGATGACGTCAGTACTTTAATGTTACTTTTTATTTAACTTTTTAACTTTCACTTTCACATTTAATGAAACATAACGCTGCTTAAAACTTTAGAAAACTTTATACCCAACATGAAGTCAACAGATCTGAGATGCATGTTTAACATCGATCTCATCCATCATGTTCATTTAATTGTGGGAATCCAAAGTTGTGATGCTGATTAATATTAGATTAATAATGACCCTGAAGCTGTTTACTAATGTTACTAATAAAACCATGAATCTGCTCTTTCATTTACACAATATCATTTCACATTGATTGATTGATTTATTGATTGTTTTGTTTTGTTGTGATTTATTATCACTATTTATTTTGTTTCTCTTTATTTTTATTTCATTTATTTATTTCTCCGCCCCGATGATGTGTCAAGACGACAAACTGACTTGAGGAAGAGGAGGAGGAGGAGGAGGAGGAGGAGGAGGAGGAGGAACTGCTGGTTCAGACTGAACAACAGTGTTCGGGTCATGTGACGGTAGGAAGGTAGTGAGGGAAATATTCACACACTCTTCCAGTGATTTAGCTGCCTGGGAACCAGATATCTCTGAGCTCTGGTCTGCTGTATTATACACATTATGTTACCTATATATACATATCTATCTATATATATATATACACAGTATATAGATATCTATATGTATATACATATATACATATAGATATATATATATAGTCTCCTCTCACCTGTGTCTGGTTTGGAGAACTCGAGGCAGAGGATCTCGGAGTCGTGAGCCTGAACGTTCAGGATCTCCTCCATACCGTCCAGATCATGGATCCTACAACACAGGTGTGTTATGACTCATCATGTCTTTTACCTGTCTGGACCCCCAACACAGTACACCTCCCCCGCCCCCTCACCTCACCTGAGGACCCCCAACACAGTACACCTCCCCCGCCCCCCCACCTCACCTGAGGACCCCCAACACAGTACACCTCCCCCGCCCCCCCACCTCACCTGAGGACCCCCATGCGGTCTCCGGAGGCCAGGTGCTGTCCATCAGGACTAACTCTCAGGGTCCTAATGCCCGCCCTGCTCTGATCGGTCTGCTGCCCCTCTGAGCCCGATGACCCCGCCTTCTCTGCGTTGCCGCCGGTGACGGTGGCGCTCTCCGGGTCCAGGAGGCTGGTGACGTTGTCATCCACGTAGATGACCTTCTGCAGGTCCTGAGGGGTCAGAGGTCAGGAGGGTGTCAGGTCAGTTTAGAGGTGTACAGGTGTAGGCGAGGTGTACAGGTGTAGTTGAGGTGTACAGGTGTAGGTGAGGTGTACAGGTGTAGGTGAGGTGTACAGGTGTACAGGTGTAGTTGAGGTGTACAGGTGTACAGGTGTAGTTGAGGTGTACAGGTGTACAGGTGTAGTTGAGGTGTACAAGTGTAGGTGAGGTGTACAGGTGTAGGTGAGGTGTACAGGTGTACAAGTGTAGGTGAGGTGTACAGGTGTAGGTGAGGTGTACAGGTGTACAAGTGTAGGTGAGGTGTACAGGTGTAGGTGAGGTGTACAGGTGTATAAGTGTAGTTGAGGTGTACCGGTGTAGGTGAGGTGTACAAGTGTAGGTGAGGTGTACAGGTGTAGGTGAGGTGTACAGGTGTAGGTGAGGTGTACAGGTGTAGGTGAGGTGTACAGGTGAACAGGTGTAGTTGAGGTGTAGAGGTGTAGTTGAGGTGTACAGGTGTAGGTGAGGTGTACAGGTGTAGGTGAGGTGTACAGGTGTACAAGTGTAGGTGAGGTGTACAGGTGAACAGGTGTAGTTGAGGTGTACAGGTGTAGTTGAGGTGTACAGGTGTAGGTGAGGTGTACAGGTGTAGGTGAGGTGTACAGGTGTAGGTGAGGTGTACAGGTGTACAAGTGTAGGTGAGGTGTACAGGTAAACAGGTGTAGTTGAGGTGTACAGGTGTGTGTTGTCGTACGTGGCTCAGGATGTTCCTGGTGAGGAGGTTGTGGCTGTCGGTGTTCCACAGTCGGATGGTGTTGTCTGAGGAGCAGGACAGGAACGACCCGGAGGGGAGATGCACTCCTCCTCCTCCTCCTCCTCCTCCTCCTCCCTCTGGGTACACCTGTAGGAGTGAGAGTGGAGGGACCGTTAGACCCGGTGTAGCATTAAAACATGGCAGAACACCGGGTACAGATATGAGGTGAACAAAGTCGTCTCATCTGGTGATAGCACGGTGCTCTCCTACGCTGAGACCAGAGTGACCAGAGTGACCAGAGTGACTAGAGTGACCAGAGTGACCAGAGTGACTAGAGTGACTAGAGTGACCAGAGTGACCAGAGTGTGAGGATGAAGCATTACGTTTCAATTTGACTCATTAGCAACAAGCTAGCTAGCTAACTAGCTTGTCAGTCTTCGGACAGCTAGCTAGCTAACTAGCCAGCATAAAGCCTGGGAACAGGGTGAACCAGCTAGCCCGTTAGCTAGCTCTGTCCAGAGCTAACACAGCAGAAACACGTTGAGGCTGTACGGTGACTTCCTGTCGTTGATACCATGAAGCGTCCAGGCAGCCAGTGTCACTCCAAGCTAGCCGTCTCCCTCTGTTTCCAGTCTTTATGCTAAGCTAAGCTAATAGCTGCTGGCTGTAGCTTCACTTTTCCTGTCCAGACATGACAGCGGTATCAACTCTACTTCCTGCTGCAGCAGCTACAGGGCGGCGACCTTTGACCTGTCAAACACACTGACCTCCAGGCTCCACACACAGGACGAGTGGTAGAGGGCGGAGTAGAGTTTCCCCGCCCTCCGGGGGTCCCGGAGGTCCCGGACATCCCAGACGTAAACGCTGTGGTCGTTGTAGACGCACGACAGCCAGCGACTGGCGGGGTCGTAGGTCACCGCCACCGTGTCCGGGTAGCGAGCCTCCGGCCTGCCGGAGAACAGCTGACTGAGGAGGAAACAGAGACGTGATGAAGGTCATCACACGGAGACGTGTCATGGTGATGTGTCTGTTTCCATGGTAACCTGTCTACATGTCCACTGGTCAGCTGACTGAGTAACAACCAGACTGACTGTTTCCTGTTCTACAGTCTGACATCATGTGACCTCTGACACACCTTACACTACATTATACATTACATTATATTACTAAGTATATATGTGTGTGTGTGTGTGTGTGTGTGTGTGTGTGTGTGTGTGTGTGTGTGTGTGTGCGTGCGTGCGTGCGCGCGCGTGCGTGCGTGTGTTACCTGGCGTCCACCATGCTGGCGATGTCGGCTCCCAGACAGTGCGGGCGGGGCAGAGTACACAGGAAGTGCAGGTTGACGGGGCTGAAAGCGCGAACCGTCCCGTCAGAACAACCACAGAAGATCAACTCGTCTGTGACGGACAGACAGGTGGCCTGAGACGCCTGAGGACACACAGACAGGGGGACAGACAGGTGAGTGATGATGTCCACTTCATCCTGCTGAGTTATGAGGACGCCGTGATGATGGAGATGTGTGTTTGATGCTGTAATTCTATCTTTGTGAGGTCCAACCAGAGGCGTCTTCAGCGAGGACGTTACGAGGACATAGGGACTTTGTTGGGGACTACTTTCAGCGGCGGATGAATCCACAGCTGGTGCTCTAGTGAACACGTCTCTGTTCTTTGTGTCTCAGAATTAAAGACTGTGAATGTGAATGAAGTGAGTGAATATGAGTGGGTGATCCAGACAAAGAACACTGCTGCTGCCCTGTACTGTAGTACTGCTACTGTAGTACTGCTACTGTAGTACTGTAGTACTGCTACCGCAGTACTGGTGCTGTAGTACTGTAGTACTGGTGCTGTAGTACTGTAGTACTACTACTGTAGTACTGGTGCTGTAGTACTGTAGTACTGCTACTGTAGTACTGCTACTGTAGTACTGGTGCTGTAGTACTGTAGTACTGCTACTGTAGTACTGGTGCTGTAGTACTGTAGTACTGCTACTGTAGTACTGTAGTACTGCTACTGCAGTACTGGTGCTGTAGTACTGTAGTACTGGTGCTGTAGTACTGTAGTACTACTACTGTAGTACTGGTGCTGTAGTACTGGTGCTGTAGTACTGGTGCTGTAGTACTGTAGTACTGCTACTGTAGTACTGCTACTGTAGTACTGGTGCTGTAGTACTGTAGTACTGCTACTGTAGTACTGCTGCTGTAGTACTGGTGCTGTAGTACTGTAGTACTGCTACTGTAGTACTGTAGTACTGCTGCTGTAGTACTGTAGTACTATAGTACTGCTACTGTAGTACTGCTACTGTAGTACTGGTGCTGTAGTACTGTAGTACTATAGTACTGCTACTGTAGTACTGCTACTGTAGTACTGGTGCTGTAGTACTGCTACTGTAGTACTGTAGTACTGCTGCTGTAGTACTGTAGTACTGCTACTGTAGTACTGGTGCTGTAGTACTGCTACTGTAGTACTGTAGTACTGCTGCTGTAGTACTGTAGTACTGCTACTATAGTACTGTAGTACTGCTACTGTAGTACTGTAGTACTGCTACTATAGTACTGTAGTACTGCTACTGTAGTACTGGTGCTGTAGTACTGCTACTATAGTACTGTAGTACTGCTACTGTAGTACTGTAGTACTGCTGCTGTAGTACTGTAGTACTGCTACTATAGTACTGTAGTACTGCTACTGTAGTACTATAGTACTGCTACTGTAGTACTGCTACTGTAGTACTGGTGCTGTAGTACTGCTACTGTAGTACTGTAGTACTGCTGCTGTAGTACTGTAGTACTGCTACTGTAGTACTGGTGCTGTAGTACTGGTACTGTAGTGCTGTAGTACCGGTGCTGTAGTACTGTAGTACTGGTGCTGTAGTGCTGTAGTACTGCTACTGTAGTACTGTAGTACTGCTACTATAGTACTGTAGTACTGCTACTGTAGTACTGGTGCTGTAGTACTGGTACTGTAGTGCTGTAGTACCGGTGCTGTAGTACTGTAGTACTGGTGCTGTAGTGCTGTAGTACTGGTGCTGTAGTACTGTAGTACTGGTGCTGTAGTGCTGTAGTACCGGTGCTGTAGTACTGTAGTACTGGTGCTGTAGTGCTGTAGTACCGGTGCTGTAGTACTGTAGTACTGGTACTGTAGTGCTGTAGTACCGGTGCTGTAGTACTGTAGTACTGGTGCTGTAGTACTGCTACTGTAGTACTGTAGTACTGCTGCTGTAGTACTGTAGTACTGCTACTGTAGTACTGGTGCTGTAGTACTGCTACTGTAGTACTGTAGTACTGCTGCTGTAGTACTGTAGTACTGCTACTATAGTACTGTAGTACTGCTACTGTAGTACTGTAGTACTGCTGCTGTAGTACTGCTACTATAGTACTGTAGTACTGCTACTGTAGTACTGGTGCTGTAGTACTGGTACTGTAGTGCTGTAGTACCGGTGCTGTAGTACTGTAGTACTGGTGCTGTAGTGCTGTAGTACTGCTACTGTAGTACTGTAGTACTGCTACTATAGTACTGTAGTACTGCTACTGTAGTACTGGTGCTGTAGTACTGGTACTGTAGTGCTGTAGTACCGGTGCTGTAGTACTGTAGTACTGGTGCTGTAGTGCTGTAGTACTGCTACTGTAGTACTGTAGTACTGGTGCTGTAGTGCTGTAGTACTGCTACTGTAGTACTGTAGTACTGCTACTATAGTACTGTAGTACTGGTGCTGTAGTACTGGTACTGTAGTGCTGTAGTACCGGTGCTGTAGTACTGTAGTACTGGTGCTGTAGTGCTGTAGTACTGCTACTGTAGTACTGTAGTACTGGTACTGTAGTACTGGTGCTGTAGTACCGGTGCTGTAGTGCTGTAGTACTGGTGCTGTAGTGCTGTAGTACTGGTGCTGTAGTACCGGTGCTGTAGTGCTGTAGTACCGGTGCCTTAGTGCTGTAGTACCGGTGCTGTAGTACAGTACCAGTACAATATTTTATTTTTAAAAATAAATACAACTCTGTTAATTTTTAAGATTTTTTATCAAGTTGCAGGTGTACAATTTATTATTTTAGAAATATATAAAAATAGTTAATTTTAAAAATATTTGTATCAAGTTGCTGGTGTATGATTTATTATTTCTTATTTATTTATTTTTTTTTAAGATTTTTTTTTGGGGGTATTTTACCATTTTTATTGACAGTGGATAGAGTCTTGGAAAGGGGGAGAGAGAGAGTGGATAGAGTCTTGGAAAGGGGGAGAGAGAGAGTGGATAGAGTCTTGGAAAGGGGGAGAGAGAGACGGTGGATGCTGAAAGGGCCACAGGCCGGATTCGAACCCGGGCCACCGCGGTCAGGACTGAGGCCTGTTACATGGGCGCCCGCTCTACCAACTGAGCTAACCAGGCGCCCATGATTTATTACTTTAATAATAAATAAACATTCTTGTAATTTTGAATATGTTTTACCAAGTTACTAGTGTACAATTTATTATTTTAATAATAAATACAAATTAAATTTGTATAAATAACCAGTATTACAGTATCAGTACTACAGTACTACAGTATCAGTACTAGTATTACAGTATCAGTACTACAGTATCAGTACTACTGTACTAGTACTACAGTATCAGTACTAGTATTACAGTATCAGTACTACAGTACTAGTACTACAGTATCAGTACTAGTATTACAGTATCAGTACTACAGTATCAGTACTACAGTACTAGTACTACAGTATCAGTACTACAGTATCAGTACTACTGTACTAGTACTACAGTATCAGTACTAGTATTACAGTATCAGTACTACAGTACTAGTACTACAGTATCAGTACTAGTATTACAGTATCAGTACTACAGTACTAGTACTGCAGTATTAGTACTACAGTATCAGTACTACAGTATTAGTATGACAGTATGCTGGGATGCTGGTGGAGGTGAGAGATGCTGCGTTCAGGGTCCTCTGTGAATCAGAGTGTGGAGGGTGAACGTGGTGATACGTCTCTCAGCCAATCAGGTGGAGTGTTGGTTATGAATGACAGCGGCGTTCTGTGAAACTGACCAATGGGGTGAGAGGAAGGAAGTGGGCGTGTCTGACTCAGTCAGTTCAGCCAGTGAGGATAAAGACTCAGATGATTCAGGTCAGGTTCATGTTCTTTATTATAATCTGATAACTCAGTGTTCTGTTGTTCAAACGGTTTACACGTCTCATCACCTTTTATTATTTTACCCTCATTTTAGCCTTTCAGCTAAAACAATTAACGATTCAAACTGTGACATGTTGGGCTGAACTAAAGCTCAACCAGAGGATGCACTTCAAATGGTTTAGTTCAACTTTAGCCAATTACAAACCATCCTGACAGAGCTGATCAGCTGATTAGCTGATCAGCTGATTATCTGATTATCTGATTATCTGATCATCTGATTAGCTGATTAGCTGATTATCTGATTATCTGATCAGCTGATTAGCTGATCATCTGATTATCTGATTATCTGATTATCTGATCAGCTGATTAGCTGATTATCTGATTATCTGATTATCTGATTATCTGATCAGCTGATTAGCTGATTATCTGATTATCTGATTATCTGATTATCTGATTAGCTGATCAGCTGATTATCTGATTAGCTGATTAGCTGATTATCTGATTATCTGATTATCTGATTATCTGATTAGCTGATTATCTGATTATCTGATTAGCTGATCAGCTGATTATCTGATTAGCTGATTAGCTGATTATCTGATTATCTGATTATCTGATTATCTGATTAGCTGATCAGCTGATTATCTGATTAGCTGATTAGCTGATCATCTGATTATCTGATTAGCTGATTAGCTGATCATCTGATTATCTGATTAGCTGATTATCTGATCAGCTGATTAGCTGATTATCTGATTATCTGATTATCTGATTATCTGATTATCTGATTATCTGATTAGCTGATCAGCTGATTATCTGATTAGCTGATTAGCTGATTATCTGATTATCTGATTATCTGATTAGCTGATCAGCTGATTATCTGATTAGCTGATCAGCTGATTATCTGATTAGCTGATCAGCTGATTATCTGATTAGCTGCGTGTTACCATCAGGTTTTAAGAGCTGCTAATGTCTGCCCAAACAGTTGCTAGATTTGTTGCTACGCTCCTCACAAAGTTACTAAATGGGTTTTAAAAGTCACCAAATATAGTTAAATGAGCTTTAGTCCGTTAATACGTCTCCTGAATAAACTGATAACTTAGTTAGCGAGCTATTGTAGCAGGCTAGTGGTAGCATGTTCTCAGCCAGCCAGCATGTTAGCGGTTAGCTCACCAGCTAGCTCCTCCAGTAGCTCCTGCGTTTTAGTTTCTATGCTGGGGAGCTAAAAGCTAACCAGCAGCTAGCTACTACGGGCTGCTAGGTATGAGGATAATGAAGTTTGTCTCAGTATAATGTAGGTTACTACTTTTCATTTGCACTAGCCAGTCATGCTAACATTAGAACGTTAGCCTAAATTCAGAGTGTTTTGGTTTCCTTCAGGTGAAACTGGCGAGCTCATGTTTAACGTGTCGACGGGCTGAACCGACTGAGTCCAGGTGAGACGACGACTTACGGACACAGAGTCGACTCTCTGCACAGGAAGCGGAGGAGGAAGCAGAGGAACTTCACATTAGAGGCAGACACACAGTGACATACTGAAACAATCAGGGTTCCTCATTAACACCTGGAACCACACCCAGCTGTGACATCACTGCTGTGACAATACTCGATTCTGATTGGTCACGGCATATTGCAGACCGTTGCTACGTATAGCGGACCGTTAGCTGTACATTATCTCTGACATAATCTAACATTCATTCATTTCTTCTTCTACTCATTTAGAGACGTCATGATGTCATCAACGGACTCACCCGTAGCTCCACCCACTTGTCGAGGAGGCGCCGGTCGTTGAACTCACACAGCAGACCGGAGGAAGTGATGCAGAAGGTGGAGGAGGCCTGACGGCCCCGCCCGCACGCCACGTCACTGAAGAAGTTATTCCTGAGCTCTCCCAGCAGCCCCGAACGCCCCAGCAGAGGGACGGTGGCGTTCACCTGCCGACGGACGAAGAGGACGTATCAGTAAACATGTCAACAACCACACGGGACGCTTTCATCAACGGGATCGCTGACGGGAGAACCTTGGAGGTCTTGGCGTGGTCCAGGTACCAGAACTTGACGTGGCGGTTGCCGGCGGTAACGAAGTAGGAGCTGTCGTCTGAGAAGGAGACGGCGGTGACCTTACTGGACACCTTATTGGCTGCAACCACCACGTTTTTCTG